>CM042556.1:16867500-17310000 GCA_023630585.1 Cranoglanis bouderius | reverse complement strand
TATGTTTTTTTTTTTTTTTTTTAATTTAAGCTGGAAAAGCATAATAGTGTGAAGTAAAATGGCTACCAGAGACTATAGAGAACAACATAAACTCCAGAAACATGATTTTTCAGTCACGGTCGACTGAGGCGGTACAGTTTTGTTAAGCGATATCATAGTGTGAGGCGTTTTTTTAAGCAAAATGTACTAACAGTAGGCCTAAAACCTTGTTTAGCCTCGAATGAACAAGTATTTTTAGTCATGAATGTGCTTAAAGGTAACATTTTTTGTGAATAATTTTGAATAAAATCAAAATACAAAGCGTAAACTACAAATCTTCCGTTGAGGTGGCTGACTTTTGAGTGTTAAAAGCTAGTGTGGTGGTCGATTTGGGACGCACCCGGGAAAACCCGGCGAGGGAAAACACAGTACGCGTGGGTCGCGTCCCGAATTGCGCAACCGCGCATGAGTAGGTGCACTGCGTCGCGTGTGGAATAATGGCATCAGCGCCCTGCGTAGTGCACTACATATCCTATGAAGAGTGGTTTAGTACTCAGCCGCGTTCAGATGCAGGAATTTCATAGCTAGAGCGAAATCAAACTGAAATAATAATGTTAATCGTCAGTAAGATTTTTAATTTGTTAACGTTCGTATTCGTAAAAGTTTTTTTTTTATGGCAGTATATTTATGTTGTGGTATTTCAGTGTTTTTATAAGAGGTGTCAACTAATATTAATCCCGGGTTGACTTTCTTATCTTTGGAAAAGACGGAAATTGTTTATTTATTTGTTTTAAAGCGAAAATTATGGACGTACAGCATTCAAACAAAAAATAAAAACAAAAAGCCGGCTTCTAGACACTAGACATTAGCAATATTCGGTTAGCTCACTAGGCTAAATAGCTTCAGACGTGTTTTTTTTCCAGTATCAGTGCAATCACGATTATTATTATTATTATTATTATTATTATTATTTATGTACAAAATAAAAGACTTTGCAACCTTATGCACGCCTAGTGCAATCAACAAACCTCACACTTACTCACACACACACTTTTATATTTATGTCGTCAGTTGTGTCGGTTTTAGAGGCCGGGTCATGAGACAAGCCAAAACTGCACCTCTCTGTTTACATTACGTGTAAGAATTGTAGCTTCTTTAGCACATTCGCATGCTAATCTGTGTGTATGGATGCGTCTAAATGCTGATATAGCTGCTATAGATTGATATACAAGTCGCTTAGCTTGGCTGCAGGGTGTGTGTGTGTGTGTGTGAGAGAGAGAGAGAGAGAGAGAGAGAGTGTGTGTGTCTGTGTGTGACTCCTTTTCACCAACCAGCCCATTACATTACAACCAGCCCCGATCTTAGACTCAAACAAAACCTTTTAAAAAGTAAAGAAAACAAAAACAAACGCCGGTTCCTCATTACCTGATCCTCCATGTTCCTCGGCTCGCCTGATTGTTGTGTTTATTTACAGAAGCCGTGTTTTCTCAGGCCGTTGTTCCTCCCGACTCATTGTGTGTCAGTTTCAGCCCCCCCGAAAAAAAAAAAAAAAAAAAAAAAAAAAAAGAAAAAAAAAGAAAAAGAGAAAGAAAAAACCGGAAGCCAGACGCGGCCATTTTTCTCCCCTCCCATTTTCTCCTCTTTCCATCACTCCTGACTCGCGCGCGACAACAGGACAGCACGTTCAACCAATCAGAACGGAGCATCTTTGAACTTTAACCAATCAGAAGAGTCAAGGGGAGGGACTTCCCTATTCAGAGACCGGTATTTAGCAGGGGTTGCCCGAACTGCAGTTCACGGCGCTCAAATATCTTCATACTGCCTACGTATGTACACTTCATAAGATAGGAAATAATGTGCTATACTCACTATTTAGTGCCATAACTAGCCGACAAGGAGGCATTTGGGATTTAGCCTTCGCTTATCCTGCATACGGGACTCTTTTAACATCATTGTAACACAATAATTATATTCGATAAAAAAAAATAAGCAACTTTTTGAAAGCTCATAAATTATATTATATTATATTATATTATATTATATTATATTATTTTATTTTATTCTTGCTTTATTTAAAAAAAAAAAATAATTGCACCCTAACACTGGTCAGTTATTTCTATTTATAAAAATAAAAATACACACTATATAATAAATAAATGAATTATTGGCAACTTTCATTAAAACAAACTTCTTAAGCAGCACCATGTTTTGGAGTTTTTTTTTTTGTGCATTTTTTGCATTTAATCATTAACCATTAATCCTGATCTTGTCTTTAGTTCATTGTACATCTTTTTAAATTCTTTTAATATCACACGTTGAACACGTTTCCCAAAACAACTGTTTTCACAATGTTTTATACGTTTTCTTTGTTTTAATCACTAATCATTAATCTCAAACTTATCTTTAACTTCATTTATTGTAACGCTTTTGAAATCGTTTTACAGCACTCATATCAACAATGATCTTGTGCTATACCCTTGCCTCGTAAAACACCGTTTCAAAACTATTTGCACCCCTGCAATAATATTCGGTATCACCGGACAACAAAGTGATTGCGCATGTGTGCAACCTCATATTTATACCCCAGAGAAACAGGAAATGTTCAAAGGGAACAATCAATTTCTTAGATTTATTATAAATATTCTTTAAGGGTGCCAATAATTTCCCACACGTGTTTTCTTTTCAAAGAAAGTTATATTATTTGAACAAGAAATGCAAAGAATTTTGTAATGTTTCATTTATACAACCGGACTCATTCTACTGAAGGGTGCCAATTTTTTAGCACGTTTTAGTGTACAAAGCTTGTAGAAAGCTGTGGAGCTACGCTCAAGTCTCTCATATCCCGATTATATATCCTTTACCTAAAAAAAAGTGTCTACCTTTAACTTAGGGAACTTAAATGTAAACCCTAAAGTCTCTGGTTTGGGCAAGGTTTTACAGAGAGACAAAAAATCTGGGCATTTATTGTTATTAAACTGTCGGTAACTGGACGGATGACCACTGAGCGAAGCCGTAGAGGACTTTAGAGGATTTTAGAGCTTTCAGCAGATGGGACGTGAACCCAAACTCGGAGCTCTGGCACCGAAATCAAAGCTGCAGATTCACACAATGCAGAAAGACTCACAGAAATCTGCTTAGGCTAGCAGCCCGCGCTACACACTCCTGCGCCGGCAGGCTGTTATGACTAAAGCAGCAGGAGTGAGAGGGTTTATGTCACTGCTGGAGGCCCTCTGGATGAACCGTGTGTGTGTGTGTGTGTGTGTGTGTGTGTGTGTGTGTGTGTGAGAGAGAGAGAGAGAGAGACAGGAGCAGACAAGGGTATCTTTGGCTCTGCTTCTCTCTCCTTTCCTCCATCACGCTGCTTTAATCCCCCCGCTGGGGCTCCTGTATTTAATAACTCTTTTATTCCCAGCAGGACGTCAGACCCCCGACATGCTGCTCACTTTTCTTTTCTTCTCTTGCACTATAAATTAGGTATATTTACATATGCTGAAAGGAAAAAAAAAAAAAGTTCAGTAATAGCGAATTAATATTAAATAGTGTTTTTAAGGTCTTTAAAGTATTTGAGATCATACTTCTTTCATTTTTAATCCATCACTAGCAGTATCCTGGCGTAGATCAAATAAATAAATAAATACATAAATATTTTAACCCATTTCTAATAATCAAAATGAAAAAAAGAATATTTAAAAAAAAAAAAAATACAATATCATAGTTACAAGGCAAAATATCAAAGTAGAATAATAAAAATATGAATAAATAATCAGTGGTTTATTCTTTAAGACTAAAGATTACAGACTTTATTTGTTTATTTATAAATCAACCCTCAACAATTAATTATTTTTAGGTGTTTATTAATATTTCAAGCGATTAAACCCTATGCTTGTCAGGAGTGAAGTAATCCATCGGTCATATAATTATGACACTATTGCATACTTCACTTTTGGGTGTGCTATTATAGGAAAATAATCAACAACAGGGTGTTGTGATGGAGCGGAGTTACTGTTCCCACCCCAAAGCTGATTATTTCTCTATGTTTTATTCCTCTTACGCCACAGAAATCTGCCAAAAATTAATTAAAAAAAAAAAAAAAAAATCTATGACGAACACTTTACATTTTTTGTAATCCATTTTAAGCTACATTTAATGTTACGGAACGTCCACGAGGCAAGTTCCTGTTATCACTTGCATTATAGCAGCTATAAACAGTCATTTCCTCACCAGGCGGTCCCCCCCCCCCCCCCCCATCCACACGCACACATGCACATATCCACATCCACACACACATACACACACACACACACACACAGTCACACCTGTCAAGGTAAGTCAAGTAGGTGTAATCATGCACACACACATATCCACACGCACACACACATATCCACACGCACACACACATATCCACACGCACACACACATATCCACACGCACACACACATATCCACACGCACACACACACACACACACCCACACACACACACACACCCACACACACACACACACACACACCCACACACACACACACATCCACACACACACACACATCCACACACACACGCACACATCCACGCACACACATTTCCACGCACACACACACACACACACACACACACACACACACACACACATTCACCACACACACACACACACACACACACATCCACCACACACACACATAAATGAGCCCTGACTGCACTGGTACAATAAAAACATCATGAACATCAAGTCCTGCAGGATTTACAGTGTTTCAGTGAGGCAGCAAAAAAAAAAAAAATCCCCAGAAACCATCACTGTCCTTTTCTTCTTATTCACGTCTCTCAGCTAACAACTTTTCCGCATCTTGGGTGTGGACTTGAGGACGATGTAGGGCAGCCCGAGAGCCCAGTTATCGCGAGGCCAATACTGCAGGTCGGGGTGAGAGTAGGGGATCTCCATGCTGGCGTCGATGTAGGCAATTAGCGTGCTGGCGTACGCCGTAGCAACCACTATCAGGATGTGCCTTCAGTCCCAAAAACACAAAACAGACACAGGACAGGGAGGTGGACGCGTTAGTCACTACATCAACAAAGAAAATGTATACGTTTTCTGTGAGGAGATGTTTATCTAACATTTATGGAAGGAGTCTCCAGTATCAGCGCTTCGTAACAGAAGTAAAGCTCCGCCTTCAGGACAAAGAAGCTTACGCTTCTCGATAACATGACAAACGGCTGCTTTTTGGTCTTATTGACTTCAAGAAAGAGAAAACAGAGGGGCTGAGTGAGTGAGTCTGTTTACAGCTGCTATAACGTAAGTGAGAACAGGACATTAAACGTAACTATAAGTAAAAAAAAAAAATGTCGTTCTTTAATTAATGAAAATTGCAAACGTTTGCAGATTGCTGTGGTATAAGGAGAATAAAACACTGCTAGGTGTTCTGTTAGAGGAAAATGGTCAACTTTTTTGTTGATTATTTTTCTGTAACAGCACACTCCTTATGTAGTCAGTCCGTACAGGATTTCTCGGAGTTTTTTTGTGATCGCTGTGGCCAAAAATGCTTGATTTTGATGCAACTTGCGGAGTTTATTGTGGTTTTTTTTTTTGTTGTTTTTTTTTGCGAAAAACTACACGAATCGACGAAATTGCAATTGCACAAAATCGTATTGCACAAAATCGTACTGCACAAAATCGTATTGCACAAAATCGTATTGCACGCTCTTTCACAGTGATGTTTGTTGGCGAATGAGACCTTTTAGCTGTACTCATGTTCGACGCACGTGAATCGAAGAGGGCTCTGGCAGAATGCGTGTCGTGATGACGTCACATGACACGTCTTGGCCCAAATCTGCAGAAAATCTGCGGTCATTTAAAAAGAATTGCAAGCTCCTCCGAATACTGCGGAGTTTTCCTGATTTTGCGTTCGATTTCTGCGATCTCGAAATGGCGGAATCCTGGAGGGACTGTATAATACATGTTAAATTCAAATGTTCATTTGGATTCTAATAACAGAACAGTCTGGTAGCCTGGTTTCTGTTTTGTTTGGTTTTCCTTGATTAGCACCCAGGAAGCTTTTTTAATGCCAAACGCATTGTATGTTTTGTTTTGTTTTGAAACTCACAGCGGGTATAAAGGGTGCATTTGCACCCTCTACTGTTCACACTACAACTTTTCATTATTTTCCCCCAGACATTTTTATCACAGTGCATTGAATGGCAAATTATGGCAAAAATAAATAGCCAATTGAACAAAAAAAAAAAAAATACTTTTTTCAGTTCAAGAATTTAAATATAAACTGAATAAATCGTTATGCATATAATTCTCCCAAAATGTTTCTTTTCTGCACTCCTTTGTTATTGACATACGGCTATCACAATGCTTTTTATAAAAATAATTGAATAAATGTAATTGACCTGCTTGTCCTATTTACAAGCTTATGTTTTTTATCTGTTTGATGAACCTTTTAACTGCCAGTAGTAGAGTTGAATGTAACAGCATCCATGATAACTCTTCGTTTTTATGCTGTATTTTAAAATCTTGAAACGCTGTGTGCTCATACATGTAATGAACTTCACTTGAGCTGATAAAGTACTGAAAGAGTACAGCCACGGGGAAGTCGAAGAGGTTAAAGTAGTGTTACTGTATGTGCAAAGATTTTTATGACCAATTGCTCATATTAGTAAGTTTTTGTTTAGCAGTGCAGTACAGCAGTTGGGAGTAAAGCGTAAATCTGTGTGTGGTTGTAGCGGCTCGTACCAGATGCCGTGCAGGTAGCAGAAGTTGAGCTTTTGCCAGAAGCTGCAGCCGAAGCGGTCGCTGATCCAGCAGGAGATGGCGAGCACCCACAGGCCGATGGAGGCGCGTGCCAAACGCAGCACCCGCTGGTCTGTACAGCTGGGAAAAAGAAAGGAAATGAATCACAAATGAAAAAAATTAATAAATAAATAGA
Organism: Cranoglanis bouderius; assembly: GCA_023630585.1. NCBI lineage: Eukaryota > Metazoa > Chordata > Actinopteri > Siluriformes > Cranoglanididae > Cranoglanis > Cranoglanis bouderius. The sequence goes on along the minus strand of CM042556.1, from coordinate 17,303,099 downwards.
ACCCATGTATGTCCTGATATCCAATTTCCATATCACAATCACGGTGTAACATTTGTATCACCGGTATACAATATTATCTCATTAAATTGTACTTTGCGATTGCTTCTTTCGACAAGGATGTGCGCTTTTCTTCTAAATTCCTCCCAAATAAAGAACGTTACAAGACGCACATTCTTATTTTATTGTATTGTGCATGTTGAACACACCATACACTAAATAACCAATTAATACATGGCAACACTCATTATTAAAGCGGCAGTATGTAACATTTGGTTTAGAGATTTAGAGACATCTCTAGTCACATTTTATCTTTGTATATGTATGTGGTTTCGTAGACAAGGAAAGAAACACTTGGAGGTGTGCGGTTATAGGAAAATAAATCAGGGACAGAATGCCGAGTTACTATTATTGTTAACAGTAGAAACCACCACATAAATTCTAATGGTTTCCACTACAAATACCGTCAGCTAAGCATTAAAACCATTACCATTACTGGTCCTTAATGGCATCCACTAGACATAACATGCCACCAGTAGAAGGCAAGAAATTACCAGTAGAGACCCACAGGGACCATTACAGTTTCCATTAAAACCAATACAATTCCCATTATAACCATTACAAATTCTATGAGGGTTTCTATTGTTTTTTTTTTCAGCAGGGAAATAGCAACGTTTTTAAAAAAAAAAATTGTTTATTATTCGACCAATCCGATTTGAGAATTCAGCAGCAATGCAGTATAAGAGGAAGATGTGAGAGCTGCAGCATACCTCTTTAGCTCCACACACACCGAGTAGAGGATGTGCAGGGCGAAGAAGTTGAGGGCGTAGGCGTTGGCGGTGGGCTTGACAAACGACAACAGAGTGGTAATGACGGTGCTCACCATGACCATGCGAGAGAACGAGGTCCTGCAATATCAGAGAGTGGGGGAAATGTACGTACAACACAAAAGGAGTTTTCAGTTTAATAATAATTTTATTAAAAACCTTCTCAATTATGCTCTGATGTAAAGAATTTACCTTACAGCTAACAGCTAACAGTAACACAATGGTCTGGTTCAAAGAACAACTTAGTCAGTCAGTCAGTCATTCAGGACGAGCTGCCGTCGGAAAGATTTGCTTCTTTAGCTTAAAATGTAGCCGACATATAATGGAAGTTTACAGCCACCAGTTTATCCATATGTGCATTTTCATTATTTAGGTTTCCACAAGTTCGTAGAAGGAAACTCTAGTGGAGGAAACTCTAGAGAGGTGGAGGTTTGCTCTGGAGAGAAGAGGAATGAAGGTTAGTCGCAGCAAGACAGAATACATGTGTGTGAATGAGAGGGATCCAAGTGGAACAGTGAGGTTACAGGGAGAAGAGGTAAAGAAGGTGCAGGATTTTAAGTACTTAGGGTCAACAGTCCAGAGCAACGGGGAGTGTGGAAAAGAGGTGAAGAAGCGTGTGCAGGCAGGTTGGAATGGGTGGAGAAAAGTGTCAGGTCTGTTGTGTGATAAAAGAGTACCAGCAAGAATGAAAGGAAAGGTGTACAGGACAGTAGTGAGACCAGCGAGGTTGTATGGTTTGGAGACAGTTGCACTGAGGAAAAGACAGGAGGAAGAGTTAGAGGTAGCAGAGCTAAAGATGTTGAGGTTCTCTTTGGGAGTGATGAGGATGGATAGGATCAGGAATGAGTACATCAGGGGGACAGCACATGTGAGATGTTTTGGAGACAAAGTTAGAGAGGCCAGGTTGAGACGGTTTGGACATGTCCAGAGGAGGGAGAGTGAATATATCGGTAAAAGGATGCTGAGGTTAGAGCTGCCAGGCAGGAGGCCGAGAGGAAGACCAAAGAGGAGGTTTATGGATGTAGTGAAGGAGGACATGAAGGTAGTCGATCTGAAAGAAGAGGATGCAGGGGATAGGGCTAGATGGAGGCAGATGATTCGCTGTGGCGACCCCTGAAGGGAACAGCCGAAAGGAAAAGAAGAGGTTTCCACAAGTTCGTAGCGCGAAGACTATAAATCTGTTCGCTACCTTAGCTACTTCAAAAAAGAAATGTTACAACTAAGAGTTCCAAAAGCTGATATGTAACTAATGTAACACTTCAATGTTGTGCTGTTTGAGGAAAATAAGCAATGATTGAATGGTGTGATGAAGCAGAGCTCCTCTTACCACCCTGAATTTGATAATTTCCCGTCCCAAATTGCTTTATTCCTCTTTTACCACATAGCAGTTTGATACTCATTAAAGTCTTTTATTTAATAAAGAACAACACGTCATATTTTTATCTGTTTATTGATACATTTAATGGTGGAACGTCTGCGTAAAAACGTAGGTCTTCAGTTAAGTTACAGCAGCTATAAACAGTAGGGGTGTAACGGTACACACCAGTCACGGTTCGGTATGTACCTCGGTTTTGGGTACGTTGCATTACCGAGTACCCCCTTTGGATCAGAGCGTGGATCGCCTGTGATTGACTCAGATGTATTCTTCGTCTGACTGCATGCACCGAACCGTGACGGTTCGGGATGAATACATGTACCGTTACACCCCTAATAAACAGTCATTCCTGCACGGTCCTGAAGACCTTCCTGTGTCGGAAATCTTAAAGTTACAGCTTTGCCGCCGATTGTTACAAAGCACTGACAGTCGAGACTCCATCCAGAAACTTTATATACGTCATACACATTTTTTAAATCTGTTTATGCAGAGCGTCAAACTGGACAAGTCCCTGACCACTTTAACGAAGAAACGTTTGTGAAAGCCAACTAACCGAATGCTTTTTCCTTATTATTGTCTAAGGATGTGTACACTTTTGCACTTGACTGTACCCATGTGTACGCACCTAAATGTTTAATTTGTAATGATTAAAAACCTAAAAAAAAAAAATAATACATCACCATACCAACGATATCTCAGAAAAGTGTATTGTGTAATCATTTATCAAGATATTGATATTATATCAATATATCGCCCAGCCCTAGCGCCTACTGAATCACAGACGTGTCAATCTGGATGGGACTAAAATTATTTTGTAGCTTGGTTTGGAATTTTTCCTCAGGGTAGGACGGTGAAAAACACCAACACAGTCGCTGCATATAGAAATTAAATTTACACGAGGACCTGGAGTAAACTTTTAACATGTCCAGAATGGTTTGGCAAAAGAATTTTATTTACATTTGAAAACGTTTGGTGTCTGAAATTTGCTTCTTCAGTAGATTCGACACTAATCATGAAAGTCTATCTCATCCAAAATGCTTTCCAGAAATTAATTTCCCAAATCTTATATCCTTGCTTCAAATAACAATCAAGCTACGCAATCTCATTTCATAACACTTTCACGTACGCTGGCGTTCACGTACAATGGAAATCGACTTACTGGACATTTTCAGTCAGGATAAACAAATGAACTATTTTAATCGCCCCAAGTCTGTTATAAGATTAGTCAGGACGCTGTTGGGTTTCTGTGTGTAGAGTATCGTGACTATGTGTTTAGCTGCTGGTGAGCAGGGCGATGGGAAAGGGAGGGGTGTGAGCCGCCTGCTGGGCAAACAATCCCCACCTCTCCACAATAACATCTGTACAGAGATCAAAACGGACTGTGTACAGATGCCACAATAAAATGATAACATTTAAACCTAGTAGGCGAAGTAAAAGAAGAAATACTTACGAAAAACTGCAAATTATTAAAGCCCTGAATGTCTACTTTCATATGAGCCATTAAAACACTATTGTGGAGTGTGACATCACAAATACATTCAATGCTGAAAACGGGCACGCCCAAAACAGGAGGAAATTCAATTTTTCGGCCTCTGGAGAAAAAAAAAAAAAAAGAGTTAAATAAACAATGTTTATTTTTATTAATGCTAATGGTTTTTTTTTGTTTTTTTTAATTAATGCAACGTTAATGTCTAGTAATGTTTTCTGCTATGTATAATTAGGCCTATAAACTTTGAGAAGCGGAACGATACCAAACTACGCTAAAGAGAAAAGTGATTCTGGTTTTCCAAGATGGCCGCCACCGCAATGTTCCAGCGTTCAGCTACATGACGAAGTTTTGTTTGTGTTTCTAGATGACAGGAATCCCCACCGTGTCCTAAACCACATCATCATCATCATCATCATGATCATCATCACCATCACTGAAGAACTGTGGTATAAGAGGAATAAAACACTTTGTGATATATATAAAATAATCAACGCCGTAGTACTAATAGTCAAATTGTTGATTATTTTACGTATAACTATGCATCCCAGTCTGTTTTATTCTATCCATATAGAGTCTGGTTATCTGGGATCTTTTTTTTCCGTTTAAACCTGGAAAAGAAAGGAAATGTTCAATATCTTTAATATTCTTCAATATTTCGAGGTCACAATCAAATCGCATGCAAATCTGTGATATCGGACATGCTAACGCGTTTGTACAGAAGGTCAGATTTTCCTCGGGTCTCATCTCCGTCGCTGAAGCACGCGTTCACACGAGACTCCGATGGATTTGGTCTAACTTAACTCGTCAGGTTTTAGGAGTCTGTTCCGGTTCAAATGCACGCTGTCATTAAGGCAAAATAGAGACGTATGAAATACTCAGGTGTTCAGACATTCACGTAAACATTCCTAACTTTATACTTTTCACTCAAGTTGTTGCTGATAATATCATTTGTAATGGAAGGAAATTGTATTAACAAACAGTCGCTTTTTCAGACAATAAAATATTTTGGTTGATTGTCTACATTTGTGTACAAAAGGGAAACGTTTAAAACTTTGACATTGACTCTCTCTCAGAACACGTGTGTGTGTGTGTGTGTGTGTGTGTGTGTGTGTGTGTGTGTGTGTGTGTGTGTGTGTACCCTTTCACCTCACAGTTACGGTTTGACTTAAACCTTCTTTGCTGTTACTCATTACACTAGCCTTTTATTATTAATCACTGCTACTGTTATCATATCAAGTCTGACTGACTGATTTATGACTGGGTGTGGGTAGCACACACTGACTAAAACTTACATAATCCAGCTCTCATGTTTAGTTACAGTTTCACAAACTCACGCCAGGCTTGAGAAAATCCCCTACTGATGGTTCGCTATGCTTGAAAATCAGGATTGCTACAGAAAGCGCTATTATAGGAAATAGAATCAGTGATGGAATTAAACGCTTTAATACACAACAGTGATTCGTCATTCACAAACGAGTCGACTCCTTGATCCGACTCTCTTATGTGAACTGTTTTTTTTTTTTTTTTGTAGATGTAGGCAACAGCATTACTCATTCATGCATGAATTTATCTTCGCAAACTTTATCCTGTTCAGAAAAAAATGGCTGAAAGAGTCGATTCTTATAGGTGAGCCGAGTCAAATGAACTGATTCACTAAAAAAGATGGAATTGCAATATTACACTTTTGATTGTCAGTCTGCGACAGCGGTCACATTACATCTCACGAACACATACAACGTTAGCTAACCTGCCTCCACACGATTATTTACCCCATTAAACCTACGTACAATAAAACATAAAGCAAACATGTGCGACTTTATGATTAAATGACTTCACAAAACAAGTAATCTGGTCGTTTTGTTGTTTTTTTTGCACATTTATAAATATTCGTGGTCCAGCTGCATGATAATCACATTTTAGGGTTTTGTTGTTTTTTGTGTCCAAACCCCGCCCACTATGCTTTCCCCCTCCCCCTACATCATGAGCCCAAACATGTTCGGTGTCCGAAGTCCTAAAAACAGTCGTAGTTTCACCTCGAAAACATCTACATCAGCCTGCTTGAGCTTCAGATTAAAAGTGAAGATAATATGGATTCAGTTTGATTGATTTATATATGTTTAAACTATAGACTGCTATCTTACGGAACAATTTTTTTTGTTTATGTACAGAAAACGTGTTGCGTCTGCGTGTCGAATGTTTACCTGTCTTTAACAAAGTGAGGAAAATGTTTGCGCGGAAACCAGAGAGAGTAGCCGATGGCCAAAACCCAGAGGATGGAGAGCTCGTCCAGCATCTGCCCTATGAAGCTCAGGGTCATGTGGAAGTACATGGAGAACAGACCTGAGAGAGAGAGAAAGAGAGAGAGAGAGAGAGAGAGAGAGAGAGAGAGAGAGAGAGATTCACAAAAGCTACTTTATGATGCAGGTATTAAAAAAAAATCCCAGCCTGCTGGTAAATAATACCTCAGTATTACGTAGAGCTCCATCCCATACTGTACACACACAGTCCATAAGCACTAAACAATACGATACACGCAAACAAACACTGAATTTTAAATGTTTGTTTTTGTGTTCTTTTACTCTGGCATTATTTTGAAGAGAGCATAGTGGATTGGAATCAGCTTTGTAACCAATGAATTGAGAAATTATTTCATTCATTCATTCATTCATTCATTCATTCATTTGCTGGGAAACCATGAGGCGGGAATACACCCCAGATGTCCACCAAAGGCCACCATCCACACACAAACACATTCACACACTCGCATTCACATCTATGGGGAGATTTGGCATAACCGGTCTGCCTACCTGCATGTTTGTTTGTTTTTCCCGGAGAATGGGAAGAACCCGGAGAACCCGGAGGAAACCCACTCGGAAGAGTAATTTTGCAAAACTCCAAACAGACATTAACCACGAGCACAGGATCGAGCCAGGCACCCATATCCACTTCTTCCCAAACCTAATATCCCTCATCAGCAATTCTTAAATATACCCATCATCCATTAAAACGCTGAAATTGTGGTAATTGGTTACTAGTGAATTATATTTAGTGGTAATTTTATTTTTAGGATGAGTTATTATATTTGAATTATTTTAGTATTCGTCACTAGTTGCCTAGGTGATGGAGTTGGGTTTAGTAAATGACAGCACAGCTCAGGTCTCGGTGTAACATGCTCCAGGTGGCAGATTGGTCTGCGTATGAATGGCTAATAAAGTGGGATGTGGTCATGTGGTCATATGGTCATGGGGACAGGTAAACAGGTGGTGATTGTGAGAAAGGTGAAGACAAGAGGACACTCACCCACAAAGATCATCATGAGCCACACCAGGTGTACAGCCAGGTTTCTCTCCTTAGCATACGGGTGCAGCAGGTAGAGCATTATAGGAGCCACCACGAAGAAGATGAAGCTGCTCATCTGCAACAAGAACAGACAGATTGAGAGACAAGTTGAAGATAGGAAGAAAAAGAAGACAGAACAAACAGACAAAAACATAGATAGATAGATAGACAGATTTAAAAAAAAAACAAAAAAAAGATAGATAGATAGATAGATAGATAGATAGATAGATGGATGGATGGATGGATGGAGTGCTCCCTCTTGTTCCTGCCTCCTTCTCCCTCTCCCTCCCTCCCCCTACCCCCTCCCTTCCCCTCCTTCCTCCCTCCCTCCTCCTCCTCCCTCCCTCTACCTACCTCCTCCTTCTCGCTCCCTCCTCCTTTTCCCTCTCGCTCCCTCCTCCTTCTCCCTCTCACTCCCTCCTCCTTCTCGCTCCCTCCTCCTTCTCCCTCTCACTCCCTTCTCCTTCTCCCTCCCTCCTCCTGCACCCGCTCACTCCCTCCTGCACCCGCTCACTCCCTCCTGCATGCTCGCACTCCTTTTTCATAGAAAGATATCACTTATGCAAACTGAGCGAGATGGTGTAGGGATCAGGGTGCAGTTTGGAACATATCCATGACACCACACGGAAATCCAATGGTGTAACCAGTCAGACAACAACTTGGCCCGGTCCTAAACTGATGACAAGTGTGTGTGTGTGTGTGTGTGTGTGTGTGTGTGTTTGTAGTGCAGTAAATAGATCTTGCTTATACAGAAGCAATGAAATCTCAATGCAAGTCTGTGTTTAAGATATGATATTAAGATATGAAAGGATCGCTGATGACAACAACTAAAACTCGCTCCTCCTTCTCCCTCTCGCTCCCTTCTCCTTCTCGCTCCCTCTTCCATCTCCCTCTCGCTCCCTCCTCCTTCTCGCTCCCTCTTCCTTCTCCCTCTCGCTCCCTCCTCCTTCTCGCTCCCTCTTCCTTCTCCCTCTCGCTCCCTCCTCCTTCTCCCTCTCGCTCCCTCTTCCTTCTCCCTCTCGCTTCCTCCTCTTCCCTCCCTCCTCCTTCTCCCTCTCGCTCCCTCCTCCTTCTCCCTCCCTCCTCCTTTTCCCTCTCGCTCCCTCCTCCTTCTCCCTCCCTCATCCTTTTCCCTCTCGCTCCCCTCATCCTTCTCGCTCTCGCTCCCTCCTCCTTCTCCCTCTCGCTCCCTCTTCCTTCTCCCTCTTGCTCCCTCTTCCTTCTCCCTCTCGCTCCCTCTTCCTTCTCCCTCTCGCTCCCTCCTCTCGCTCCCTCTCCTTCTCCCTCTCGCTCCCTCTCGCTCCCTCCTCCTTCTCCCTCTCGCTCCCTCTTCCTTCTCCCTCTCGCTCCCTCCTCCTTCTCCCTCTTGCTTCCTCCTCTTCCCTCCCTCCTCCTTCTCCCTCTCGCTTCCTCCTCTTCCCTCCCTCCTCCTTTTCCCTCTCGCTCCCTCCTCCTTCTCCCTCCCCTCCCTCCCTCCTCCTTTTCCCTCTCGCTCCCTCCTCCTTCTCCCTCCCTCCTCCTTCTCCCTATCGTTCCTCCTCCTTCTCCCTATCGTTCCCTCCTCCTTCTCCCTATCGTTCCTTCCTCCTTTTCTCTCCCTCCCTCCTCCTTTTCTCTCCCTCCTCCTTCTCCCTATCGTTCCCTCCTCCTTCTCCCTCCCTCCCTTCCTCCTCCCTCCCGCTCCCTCCTCCCTCCCGCTCCCTCCTCCCTCTCTCCCTCCCGCTCCCTCCTCCTTCTCCCTATCGTTCCCCTCCTCCTTCTCCCTATCGTTCCCTCCTCCTCCTTCTCCCTCCCTCCCTCCCTCCCGCTCCCTCCTCCTTCTCCCTCCCTTCCTCTTCCTCCCCTCCTCCCTTCCTCTTCCTCCCCTCCTCCTTTTCCCTCTCGCTCCCTCCTCCTTCTCCCTCCCTCCTCCTTTTCCCTCTCGCTCCCTCCTCCTTCTCCCTCCCTCCTCCTCCTCCTTCTCCCTCCCTCCTCCTTCTCCCTATCGTTCTCCCTCCTCCTTCTCCCTATCGTTCCCTCCTCCTTTTCTCTCCCTCCCTCCTCCTTTTCTCTCCCTCCTCCTTCTCCCTATCGTTCCCTCCTCCTTCTCCCTCCCTCCCTTCCTCCTCCCTCCCGCTCCCTCCTCCCTCCCGCTCCCTCCTCCCTCTCTCCCTCCCGCTCCCTCCTCCTTCTCCCTATCGTTCCCTCCTCCTTCTCCCTATCGTTCCCCTCCTCCTTCTCCCTATCGTTCCCTCCTCCTCCTTCTCCCTCCCTCCCTCCCTCCCGCTCCCTCCTCCTTCTCCCTCCCTTCCTCTTCCTCCCCTCCTCCTTTTCCCCTCTCGCTCCCTCCTCCTTCTCTCCTCCTCCTCCCTCCTCCTTTTCCCTCTCGCTCCCTCCTCCTTCTCCCTCCCTCCCTCCTCCTTTTCCCTCCCTCCTCCTTCTCCCTATCGTTCCCTCCTCCTTCTCCCTATCGTTCCCTCCTCCTTTTCTCTCCCTCACCTCCTCCTTTTCTCTCCCTCCTCCTTCTCCCTCCCTCCCTCCCTCCTCCTTTTCCCTCCCCTCCTCCTTCTCCCTATCGTTCCCTCTCCTCCTTCTCCCTATCGTTCCCTCCTCCTTTTCTCTCCCTCCCTCCTCCTTTTCTCTCCCTCCTCCTTCTCCCTATCGTTCCCTCCTCCTTCTCCCCTCCCTCCCTTCCTCCTCCCTCCCGCTCCCTCCTCCTTCTCCCTATCGTTCCCTCCTCCTCCTCCCTCCCTCCCTCCCTCCCTCCTCCTCCCTCTCCTCCCGCTCCCTCCCTCCCGCTCCCTCCTCCTTCTCCCTCCCTCCCTCCCGCTCCCTCCTCCTCCCTCCCTCCCGCTCCCTCCTCCTTCTCCCTCCCTCCCTCCCTCCCGCTCCCTCCTCCTTCTCCCTCCCTCCCGCTCCCTCCTCCTTCTCCCTCCCTCCCTCCCGCTCCCTCCTCCTTCTCCCTCCCTCCCGCTCCCTCCTCCTTCTCCCTCCCTCCCGCTCCCTCCTCCTTCTCCCTCCCTCCCCGCTCCCTCTCCTCCTTCTCCCTCCCTCCCTCGCTCCCTCCTCCTTCTCCCTCCCTCCCTCCCTCCTCCTTCTCCCTCCCTCCCGCTCCCTCCTCTCCCTCCCTCTCTCCCTCCCTCCCTCCCGCTCCCTCCTCCTTCTCCCTCCCTTCCTCCTGCTCCCTCCTCCTTCTCCCTATCGTTCCCCTCCTGCTCCCTCCTCCTTCTCCCTATCGTTCCCTCCTCCTTCTCCCTATCGTTCCCTCCTCCTTCTTCCCTCCCTCCCTCCTTCCTCCTTCTCCCCTCCTCCCTCCTCCTTCTCCCTATCATTCTTCCTCCTCCTTCTCCCTATCATTCCCTCCTCCTTCTCCCTATCGTTCCCTCCTCCTTCTCCCTCCCTCCCTCCCTTCCTTCCTCTCCTCCTCCTTCCTTCTCTCTCCCTTCCTCCCTCCCTTCCTTCCTCCCTTCCTCCCTCCCTCCTCCTCTCTCCTCCCTCCTCTTCCTTCCTCCCTTCCTTCCTCCCTCCCTTCCTTCCTCCCTTCCTTCCTCCCTCCCTTCCTCCCTCTCCTCCCTTCCTCTCCTTCTTCTCCCTTCCTCCCTTCCTCCCTCTTCCCTCTCCTTCCTTCCTTCCTCCCTTCCTCCTCCCCTTCCTTCCTTCCTTCCTTCCTCCCTTCCTCTCCTTCCTCCTCCCCTTCCTTCCTTCCTCCCTTCCCCTTCCTTCCTTCCTTCCTTCCTCCTCCCCTTCCTCTCCTCCTTCCTTCCTCCTCCCTTCCTTCCTCTCTCTCCCCCCCTCCTCCCTTCCTTCCTCCTCCCCCCTCCTCCTCCCTTCCTTCCTCCTCCCCCCTCCTCTCCCTCCTCCTTCCTCCCTCTCCTTCCTCCTCCCCCCTCCACCCTCCCTTCCTCCCTTCTCCTTCTCTCCTCCCCCCTCCCTCCTCTCCCTTCTCTTCTCCCTTCCTCTCCCTCCTCCTTCTCTCCTCCCTCCCCGCTCCCTCCCTCCTTCTCCCTATCATTCCCTCCTCCCTCCCTCCCTCCCGCCCGCTCCTCCTCCTCCTCTCTCCCTATCATCCTCCCTCCTCCTTCCTCTTTCCCTCCCTCCTCCTTCTCCTTCTCCCTCCCTCCCCCCCCCTTTCTCCCTCCCTCCCTCCCTCCCTCCCTCCTTTCCTCCTTCTCCCTGCTCCCTCCCTGCTCCTTCTCCCTGCTCCCCTCCCTGCTCCTTCTCCCTGCTCCTTCTCCCTCCCCTCCCTCCTCCTTTCCTCCCCTGCTCCTTCTCCCTCCCTCCCTCCCTCCCTCCCTGCTCCTTCTCCCTCCTCCTCCTCCCTCCCTCCCTCCCGCCCGCTCCCTCCTCCTTCTCCCTATCATTCCCTCCTCCTTCTCCCTCCCTGCTCCTTCTCCCTCCCTCCCTCCCTCCCTGCTCCTTCTCCCTCCCTCCCTGCTCCTTCTCCCTCCTCCTTCTCCCTCCCTCCCTCCCTCCCTGCTCCTTCTCCCTCCCTTCTCCCTCCCTCCCTCCCTGCTCCTTCTCCCTCCTCCTTCTCCCTCCCTGCTCCTTCTCCCTACTCCTTTCTCCCTCCCTCCCTGCTCCTTCTCCCTCCTCCTTCTCCCTCCCTCCCTCCCTCCCTGCTCCTTCTCTCCCTCCTCCTTCTCCCTCCCTGCTCCTTCTCCCTGCTCCTTCTCCCTCCCTCCCTCCCTGCTCCTTCTCCCTCCTCCTTCTCCCCTCCCTGCTCCTTCTCCCTGCTCCTTCTCCTTCCCTCCCTGCTCCTTCTCCCTCCCTCCCTCCTTCTTCTCCCTCCCTGCTCCTTCTCCCTCTCCTCCCTCCCCTCCTTCTTCTCCCTCCCTCCCTCCCTCCTCCTTCTCCCTCCCTCCTTTCTCCCTCCTCCTCCTTCTCCTTCCCTCCCTCCCTCCTTCTTCTCCCTCCCTCCCTCCTCCTTCTCCCTCCCTCCCTGCTCCTTCTCCCTCCTCCTTCTCCCTCCCTCCCTGCTCCTTCTCCCTCCTCCTTCTCCCTCCCTCCCTCCCCTGCTCCTTCTCCCTGCTCCTTCTCCCTCCCTCCCTCCCCTCCCTCCCTCCCTGCTCCTTCTCCCTCCTCCTTCTCCCTCCCTCCCTCCCTGCTCCTTCTCCCTCCCTCCCTCCCTCCCTGCTCCTTCTCCCTCCCTCCCTCCCTCCTCCTTCTCCCTCCCTCCCTCCCTCCCTGCTCCTTCTCCCTCCTCCTTCTCCCTCCCTCCCTCCCTGCTCCTTCTCCCTCCTCCTTCTCCCTCCCTCCCTCCCTCCCTGCTCCTTCTCCCTCCTCCTTCTCCCTCCCTCCCTCCCTCCCTCGCTCCTTCTCCCTCCTCCTTCTCCCTCCCTGCTCCTTCTCCCTGCTCCTTCTCCCTCCCTCCCTCCCTGCTCCTTCTCCCTCCTCCTTCTCCCTCCCTGCTCCTTCTCCCCTGCTCCTTCTCCTTCCCTCCCTGCTCCTTCTCCCCTCCCTCCCTCCTTCTTCTCCCTCCCTGCTCCTTCTCCCTCCCTCCCTCCCTCCTTCTTCTCCCTCCCTGCTCCTTCTCCCTCCCTCCTTCTCCCTCCCTCCTTCTTCTCCCTCCCTCCCTGCTCCTTCTCCCTCCCTCTCCTTCTCCCTCCCTCCCTGCTCCTTCTCCCTCCCTCCCTCCCTGCTCCTTCTCCCTCCTCCTTCTCCCTCCCTCCCTCCCTGCTCCTTCTCCCTCCTCCTTCTCCCTCCCTCCCTGCTCCTTCTCCCTCCCTCCCTGCTCCTTCTCCCTCCCTCCCTCCCTGCTCCTTCTCCCTCCTCCTTCTCCCTCCCTCCCTCCCTCCCTGCTCCTTCTCCCTCCCTCCCTGCTCCTTCTCCCTCCCTCCCTGCTCCTTCTCCCTCCCTCCCTCCCTGCTCCTTCTCCCTCCTCCTTCTCCCTCCCTCCCTCCCTCCCTGCTCCTTCTCCCTCCCTCCCTGCTCCTTCTCCCTCCTCCTTCTCCCTCCCTCCCTCCCTGCCTCCCTCCCTGCTCCTTCTCCCTCCTCCTTCTCCCTCCCTCCCTCCCTGCTCCTTCTCCCTCCCTCCCTGCTCCTTCTCCCTCCTCCTTCCCTCCTCCTTCCCTCCTCCTTCTCCCTGCTCCTTCTCCCTCCTCCCTCCTGCTCCTTCTCCCTTCTTCTCCCTCCCTCCTCCTTCTCCCTCCCTCCCTCCCTCCCTGCTCCTTCTCCCTCCCTCCCTCCCTGCTCCTTCTCCCTCCCTCCCTGCTCCTTCTCCCTCCCTCCCTCCCTCCCTGCTCCTTCTCCCTCCTTCCCCGCTCCTTCTGCCCTCCTCCCTCGCTCCTTCTGCCCTCCTCCTTCCCCCTCCTTCTGCCCTCCTCCTTCCCCCTCCTCCTTCTCCCTCCCTCCTCCTTCTCCCTCCCTCTCACTCCCTCCTCCTTCTCCCTCCCGCTCCCTCCCGCTCCCTCCTCCTTCTCCCTCCCTCCTCCTTCTCCCTCCCTCTCCCTCCCGCTCCCTCCTCCTTCTCCCTCCCTCTCGCTCCCTCCTCCTGCATGCTCTCGCTCCCTCCTCCTTCTCTCTCCCTCCTCCTGCACCCTCCCGCTCCCTCCTCCTTCTCCCTCCCTCTCGCTCCCTCCTCCTTCTCCCTCCCTCTCGCTCCCTCCTCCTGCATGCTCTCGCTCCCTCCTCCTTCTCTCTCCCTCCTCCTGCACCCTCTCGCTCCCTCCTCCTGCATGCTCTCGCTCCCTCCTCCTTCTCTCTCCCTCCTTCTGCAACCTCCCACTCCCTCCTCCTTCTCCCTCTCGCTCCCTCCTCCTTCTCCCTTTCGCTTCCTCCTCCTTCTCCCTCCCTCCTCCTTTTCCCCTCTCCCTCCCTCCTCCTTCTCCCTCTCGCTCCCTCCTCCTTCTCCCTCCCTCCTCCTTCTCCCTCTCGCTCCCTCCTCCTTCTCCCTCCCTCCCCCTCCTCCTTCTCCCTCTCGCTCCCTCCTCCTTCTCCCTCCCCCTCCTCCTTCTCCCTCCCTCCTCCTTCTCCCTCTCGCTCCCTCCTCCTTCTCCCTCCCTCCCCCTCCTCCTTCTCCCTCCCTCCCTCCTCCTTTTCCCTCTCGCTCCCTCCTCCTTCTCGCTCCCTCCTCCTTCTCCCTCTCGCTCCCTCCTCCTTCTCCCTCTCGCTCCCTCCTCCTTCTCCCTCTCGCTCCCTCCTCCTTCTTCTCCCTCCCTCCCTCCCTCCCTCCTCCCTCCTCCTCTCTCTCGCTCCCTCCTCCTTCTACCTCCCTCCCTCCCTCCTCCTCTCTCTCGCTCCCTCCTCCTTCTACCTCCCTCCCTCCCTCCCTCCCTCCTCCTTTTCCCTCTCGCTCCCTCCTCCTTCTACCTCTCGCTCCCTCCTCCTTCTACCTCCCTCCTCCTTTTCCCTCTCGCTCCCTCCTCCTTTTCCCTCTCGCTCCCTCCTCCTTCTACCTCCCTCCTCCTTTTCCCTCTTGCTCCCTCCTCCTTCTCCCTCTCGCTCCCTCCTCCTTTTCCCTCTCGCTCCCTCCTCCTTCTCCCTCCCTCCTCCTTTTCCCTCTCGCTCCCTCCTCCTTCTCCCTATCATTCCCTCCTCCTTCTCCCTCCCTCCCTCCCTCCCCCTTCTCTCTCCCTCCCTCTCTCCCTCCCTCCCTCCTCCCTCCTCCTTCTCCCTCCCTCCCTCCTCCTTTTCCCTATCATTCCCTCCTCCTTTTCCCTCTCGCTCCCTCCTCCTTCTCCCTCCCTCCCTCCTCCTTTTCTCTCCCTCCCTCATCCTTTTCTCTCCCTCCCTCCTCCTTCTCCCTCCCTCTCGCTCCCTCCTCCTTCTCCCTCCCTCTCGCTCCCTCCTCCTTCTCCCTCCCTCTCGCTCCCTCCTCCTGCTCCCTCCCTCTCGCTCCCTCCTCCTGCTCCCTCCCTCTCGCTCCCTCCTCCTGCTCCCTCCCTCTCGCTCCCTCCTCCTGCTCCCTCCCTCTCGCTCCCTCCTCCTGCATGCTCTCGCTCCCTCCTCCTTCTCTCTCCCTCCTCCTGCACCCTCCCACTCCCTCCTCCTTCTCCCTCACGCTCCCTCCTCCTGCATGCTCTCGCTCCCTCCTCCTTCTCTCTCCCTCCTCCTGCACACTCCCACTCCCTCCTCCTTCTCCCTCTTGCTCCCTCCTCCTGCATGCTCTCGCTCCCTCCTCCTTTTCTCTCCCTCCTTCTGCAACCTCCCACTCCCTCCTCCTTCTCCCTCTCGCGCCCTCCTCCTTCTCCCTCTCACTCCCTTCTCCTTCTCCCTCCCTCCTCCTGCACCTGCTCACTCCCTCCTGCACCCGCTCACTCCCTCCTGCATGCTCACACTCCTTTTTCATAGAAAGATATCACTTATGCAAACTGAGCGAGATGGTGTAGGGATCAGGGTGCAGTTTGGAACATATCCATGACACCACACGGAAATCCAATGGTGTAACCAGTCAGACAACAACTTGGCCCGGTCCTAAACTGATGACAAGTGTGTGTGTGTGTGTGTGTGTGTGTGTGTTTGTAGTGCAGTAAATAGATCTTGCTTATACAGAAGCAATGAAATCTCAATGCAAGTCTGTGTTTAAGATATGATATTAAGATATGAAAGGATCGCTGATGACAACAACTAAAACTCGCTCCTGCTTCTCCCTCTCGCTCCCTTCTCCTTCTCCCTCCCTCCTCCTGCACCCACTTACTTCCTCCTGCACCCGCTCACTCCCTCCTGCATGCTCGCACTCCTTTTTCATAGAAAGATATCACTTATGCAAACTGAGCGAGATGGTGTAGGGATCAGTGTGTGTGTGTGTGTGTGTGTGTGTGTGTGTGTGTGTGTGTCTGTGTTTGTAGTGCACTAAATAGATCTTGTTTATACAGAAGCAATGAAATCTCAATGCAATCAGATGAGAAATGAGGAAATCATTCTCATTGTAATAAGACAAAGCCATACATGATAAAACTTTGTGGCAGCGTGCATTCCTCTGTGGGTGTGTGTGTGTGAGTATGTCTCACCGTGTTAAAGTACTCGACAACATTCTCAGAGTGCTTGTAGTTGTCCTCACACCAGTCCACTTCAGAACTCTCGTAAGAAAACACACCTGCCATTTTCTCGTTGGACAGGATGCCTGAGAGAGAGACACAGAGAAAGGTAGTGAGATTATGTGTGTGTGTGTGTGTGTGGGGAGAGAGAGAGAGAGAGAGAGAGAGAGAGAGAGAGAGAGAGAGAGGGAGAGGGAAAGAGAGAGAGAAATGAGATAAACCACAACCTTTTTTTCCCCATGAGAATGTTTAATCTAACAGAGAATAATTTAATAACGTGCATAATTTCCAAGAATTAACTTAACATAATGAGGAAGCACCAAATACTTTATACGGCTTTCCCGGACTTATACTTTTTATTTTTTGCTCGTATTTTACAACAATTATGTCTTTTGCATGTGAAGAATGAGGCCGAATTATTACATAATGACTGTAAGCACATCATCAGCGTACACACGGTGTCATTATGCACACTCGCATGCATTTAAAAAGCTTTCACAGTTTTGATCTTAGCTCGGAAATCGTCTCTGGACTGCTTCATGAATTGTTCATCAAAGACAAGACAATGCACAGCACATATATGGAATATGAAATGCAGGACTATAATGCGAATTTAAAATGTACACATCTGAATTTTTACGATTTTTCTTTGAATTTTCTAAGTGAAGTTTTATTTGACCTGAACTAGAGCAAACTGTATTCCCATGGCTTGGACGTGTGTGCAAGCCAATTTCAATTTGATCCGAATCATCCGCAGACCTTCACTTCGCCTACGAATCCATATAATATCGTCACAATTCAGATTTGGACAATTCCCATTCACATTGTGTCATGGTGGATTTCTAAATTTCATACACTTTCTCCTCATGCACTGCTCTTCAATTTGTCTTCAATTTTTTTTTTTTTTCCTTCATGGAATCCACAAACATTAATTCAAGTGACAATTGATTCATGAGGCTACCACTAATGATAATTTGAATATTAAAATGAATTAAGGTGAGATTTATGACAGGTCAGTGACCATATCCTTTAGTACTAAAGTGTTATATCCTAATGCTAATCTGTTAAAGCCAGTAAAGCCAGGCTGTGAATCAGTATGAAGACTCACAGCCTCTTACCTCTCAGGAACGTGTCCATCACAATCATTAGATGTGTGTGTTTCAGGTAGCTTAATGTAAAGGTGGAAAGACACACATGGGTTTTTACAAAAAAAAATGACCCCAATCCTGTTAAGCGGGTCTCAGGTGAAACCGACTGAGCGCGCGCATTCCTGTTACTGAGGTACAGGTAAAACCTGTCGGGACACTACGAGCTACACGACACGACATTGCCTTGTTGCCTTAAAAAGCTTGTTTCATTTTTTTTGTGGTTGTTGCTGTTGTTGTTTCTCTATTACATAAACATAACCACGACTGACTCGCTGACTCGCTGACCGCGCACCTGTCAGCCAGATAAATTACCTGTACCCACAGGTAAGAGACGGCATTAGCGACACTCATCGACGGACACGCTTTTAGCGCAATGCGCATGCGCACGAGTGTCGAGGCAAGTGCCGCGCGTGATAGGCGGCGCCATTTTGGTGAGGAAACGTTGAGGGCTTGTTTTATTTTTTAGAATTGGTTTTTAATGTTTTACTAATACAGTCAGGGGGTTCATTAAGAAAGAGAGAGAAAGAAAGAATTCAATACAAAAGATAAAAATAAACATAAGAAAAGTTTATATCAAAATGTTTACATACATTAAGACATTTTGCAGCTTTCTTATTTTTCATATTTGAGGTTTTTTTTTAGGTATTGCTGAACTTCTGTCTTCAAAATTAAAAAACAAAGACTTATTTATCCCATATATTTACATTTATACTTGGGATCCCTGCTGAAAAAAAAAAAAACCCAATAGAAACCCTCATAGAATTTGTAATGACTTTAATGGTTACAGTGGGTATAGTAAATAATCACCCCCCCTTTAAAATAATCAGATTTTATTGCTTTTCAGCCTGAAATGAAGATGGACACAGTTTTTGATTTATCCAGCTGTATTTACTCAGTGCAACTTATAACATCCAAGTGAAAGATATAACACCAATTATTATATAACACCAAAATTAAAAAATAATAATAAAAAAAACAGAATCACTGAGTTGGAAAAAGGATCACCCACCTCCTAAAAATGACTTGTAAACTCAACAAGGTGTAGCTAATCACCTTCTCAATGGCACACAAAGCCATTTGACTTTCAACAGTGATCAGCTGTGGTCATTTTGATTAGCTCAGCATGAAAAGACAGGTAATATCCTGTTATGGGGGTGTTTCTCTGCAGCAGGGACTGGAGCACTTGTCAGGATAGAAGGAAAAATGGATGGGGCAAAATACAATCAAATTCCTGAGGAAAATCTGCTGCCCTCTGCCAGAAAGTTGTCAATGGGAAGAAGATTTACCTTACAACATGACAATGACCCAAAGCACACAGAAAAACTGACCACACAGTGTTTGAAGGAGAAAAAAGTTGAATGTCCTTGCATGGCCTAGTCAGAGCCGAGACTTAAATCCCATTGAAGATCTGTGGAATGACTTGAAGACTGCAGTCCACAAACTGTCACCATCAAATTTAACTGAACTTGAGCAGTTCTGCAAAGGAGAGTGGGCAAATATTCCAAAGTCTAGATGTGCAAAGTTAGTAGAGACATATCCCAAAGACTGAAGGCTTTAATTAAAAAAATATTGCAAATTAAAGCAAGGGGGTGATCCTTTTTCCAACTCGGTGATTCTGTTTTTTTTTTTTTTTTCTGACATGTTGGTGTTATATCTTTCACTTGGGATGTTATAAGTTGCACTGAGTAAATACAGCTGGATAAAACAAAAACTGTGTCCGTCTTCATTTCAGACTGAAAAGCAACAAAATGTGATTATTTTAAAGGGGGGTGATTCTTTTCTATACCCACTGTATAATGTGAATTGTACTGGTTTTAATGGAAACTATAATGCACTGGTCACCAACCCTGTTCCTGGAGATCTACCCTCCTGAAGACTTTAACTCCAACCATAATTGTACCCACCTGACCATCTAATCATTGCCTTAAGAAGTTCTTGATCATGTAAAACAGGTGTGTTAGATTTTGGTTGGAGATGAAACCTGCGGGAAGGTAGATCTCATGGAAGAGGGTTGGTGACCACTGCTTTAATGGTCCCTGTTGGTTTCTACTGATAATTTGTTGCCTTCTATTGGTGGCATGTTACGTCTAATGGATACCATTAAGGACCTATGTCTTTAATACTACATCCTAATTAAGGAAACATTTGGTAATGGTTTTTATGGTTAACAGCTGATGGTTTGTAATGGTATTTGTAGTGGAAACCATTAGAATTTCTTGATTATTTCTATTGGGTTTTTTTTTTTTTTTTGAGCAGGGCAGGTATCTTAAAAGTGTGCAAAGCAAATAATATCGGCTCAAAACACAACAACAATGGCACGAGTGATTGTTCCAACCCTGAAATGTTTGCTTCCTCTTACACCACAGCAATTTGCCAACGCTAATTTTTTTAATTTATGAATGAACGGCATTTTATACTTTTTACCCATTTACAGATACATTTACACTGTGAAACATCCAAGAAAACGTAGTTATCGTTATGTTATAGCAGCTAAAAACAGTCATTCCCTCAATCTCTTGTCATGCTAGTGAGTGGAAAAGTTACAGCTTTACCCCTGACTGTTACAAAGCGCTGACACTGGAGACTCCTTCCATAAATGTTACATAAACGTCTCATTACAGAAAACTTCACCATCGATGATTACACAGGTTTATTACATGATTTATTTGTTTTTAATACTTTTATTTTAGTATTATGTGTAGATTATGTAAGTATCTGCCATACAAGTCTCTGTGTAAATTGTTACTATAGAAAAGAACATGAGTTCTGTAATTTTTTTAAAATAATATTTTTAAAGACCCTAACTTTGGCATCACCCGTTGGGACGGATTTAGGTTGTCAAATGTGGCTTGGCGAGACAGATACATAACGTGGGCTAAATGTGTCTCAGATCTCCTGAAGTGATTTGAACAATCAGATTTAAATCTGTGTTAAACGTGTCTTCGCTGCATTTCCGCTTACGTTTTTATAATGTGGGTCATTTCCGATCCCGGTGACCTGCAAAACAATCAAGTGTAAACATCTAAATGGCATTTTTAGGCCAAAATGTTCCTTTAATCTCATGGCCATTCTCCAAAACAGCAGTCTGCACATCTACACTTTTCTGAGCATTTGGAAATCCAGTTCATGAAGTACATGTCACGTATATAACTTATTAAACATTACAGCAGGTAGGACATAAACCTGTGTGTTCTCTTTCTTTCTGTAGGATTAGCTGGATGTTTGTACTGCTGCTCAGGTTTTACTGAATCCCTCTTTCACACACTCAGCATTCTCAGATATTACGCACAAAGACAGATATTAGTCAAAGAATGCAGTTCGATGCAGAGAGTACCTGCAGGACCTGTCCTACAAACCTGTGATCCGCCATTAGGTACGGCTGCTACAAGATAATTATAGTTCGTGGAAACTAAAACTAAGACTGCAAGAACATTTTAACAAGTTAAATAAGATGAAAATTATAAAAATGAAATACTCTGAAACTATTTTAAGTAGGTGTGAAATCATTATCATTTTTGTTTATGAGTATACACAGTAGTATACTACACCGATCAGCCATAACATTAAAACCACTAACAAGTGACGTGAATTACAATGATTATTTCGTTTCAGTGGCACCTGTCAAGGGGTGGGATATATATTGGGCAGCAAGTGAACAGTAGGTTCTCAAAGTTGATGTGTTGGAAGCAGGAAAAATGGGCAAGCGTAATTTGCTATCTGACCGTGTTGTACTGGTACATTTATAGAAGGGATTTATTTATTTATAATTGCAATATCCGGTGTTACCCAGATGAGGATGGGTTCCCTTTTGAGTATGGTTCCTCTCAAGGTTTTTTCCTTATATCATCTCAGGGAGTTTTTCCTTGCCACCGTCGCCGCTGGCTTGCTCATTGGGGATAAATTCATAAATTTAAAATCTATGTCCTGAATTTATATACTTCTGTAAAGCTGCTTTGGGACAATGTCCATTGTTAAAAGCGCTATACAAATAAACTGAACTTGAACTTGAACTTGAACTTGTAAGGATCTGAGCGACTTTGACAAGGGCCAAATTGTGATGGGTCCAAAACGGGAGGTCTTGTGGGGTGTTCCTGGTATGCAGTGGTTAGTACCTGCCAAAAATGGTCCAAGGAAGGACAACCGGTGAACCGGCGACAGAGTCATGGGCACCCAATGCTCAATGATGCGCGTGGGAAGCGAAGGCTAGCCTGCCTGGTCCCATCCCTCAGAAGAGCTACTGTAGCTCAAATTGCTGAAAAAGTCACAGCTTGTTGTATACGGGACTGCGTAGCTGCAGACCGGTCAGAGTGCCCATGCTGACCCCTGTACACCGCCAAAAGCACCTACAATGGACACATGAGTATCAGAACTGGACCACTGGAAGAAGGTGGCCTGGTCTGATGAATCATGTTTTCTTTTACATCATGTGGATGGCCGGGTGCGTGTTTGTCTCTTACCTGGGGAAGAGATGGCACCAGGATGCACTATGGGAAGAAGGCAAGCTGGCAGAGGAAGTGAGATGCTCTGGGCAATGTTCTGCTGGAAAACCTTGGGTCCTTGCATTCATGTGGATGTTACTTTGACACCTTCCTAAACATTGCTGCTGATCAAGTACACCCCTTCATGGAAACAGTATTCCCTAATAGCAGTGGCCTCTTTCAGCAGGATAATGCGCCCTGCTACACTGCAGAAATTGTTCATGAACGGTTTGAGGATCATGACAATGAGTTCAAGGTGTCGACTCGGCCTCCAAATTCCCCAGATCTCAATCCGATCGAGCATCCGTGGGATGTGCTGCACAAACAAGTCCAATCCATGGAGGCCCCACCTCGCAACTTACAGGACTTAAAGGATCTGCTGCTAATGTCTTGGTGACAGATACCACAGCACACCTTCAGAGGTCTTGTAGAGTCCACACCTCAACAGTTCAGAGCTGTTCTGGTGGCACAAGGGGACCTACACAATATTAGGTAGGTGGTTTTAATGTTATGGCTGATCGGTGTATATCTGTCTGTCTCACATCCGGTCAGATATAGTAATTCCTTTTTTTTGTTGTAGACCAGGATTAACATTGTAAACTTGGTTTGCCCCTTTCCAGGGATAGTACACAAGAATGTGGAGTGTATTTTCATACACTCCTCTCCAAAGATCAGACTTTTAATATTTTGCCACAACTAAAATTAGCTAAACGTTGTTAATCAAAATGTTTTTTGAAATGTTTGTTTCCAGAACTAAGAATGATACAAATTTTAGAGATACCTTAAAAAAAACAAAAAAAACAGAGATTCTATAAAAATCAGAGATTCAGACGTTTTTGGTGAAAGCGATTCTCTGCCATGTTTATTTACAAGACATGTCGGACTCTAATGCTAAGACGTCCGGCTTGTGAGAGTATTATGTAAGGAATAAAACACTGGGATGAGATGTTGTCGAAAAATAATAATAATAAAAAAAATCAACAATAGAGTAGTGTGAAGTTTCAAAGAATTGTTCTATTCCTCTTATACCGCAACAGTTTTCTAATGCTTACAGTTTTTTACTTATTAACACATAACAGTGAGTACTTTTTATCTTTTTATAGTTACATTTAATGTTCTGGAATGTCTGCAAAACAAGTCAGTTCCTGTTCTCACTCATGTTATATCTGCTATAAACAGTTGTTCCCTCACCTGCCTCTCTTTTTTCCCTCTCTTGTAGTTGAGAAGACAAAAAAAAAAAACCCAACAGATTGTCATGTGACTCCTCTGTCTTATGTCGGAAAACTTAAAGTTACAGCTTTACCGCTGACTGTTACAAAGTGCTGACACCGGAGACTCCTTCCAAAAGTGTTAAATAAAAGTGTCCTCACAGGAAACGTGACCATATCAATGATTTAACATGTTTTTAATCTGTTAATGTGGAGCGTACAAGTCCCTGTGTAAGTACTATAGAAACAATGACATATTAGAACAAGCATGCTCATATAAACCTGTAATTTGCAGCTGGAACTACTGTCAGAGCTGCTGGTACAGAAAATCAATCAACACCTTCTGACCAACCAGAATCACGGCTGAGGTAAAAAAGGCATATAGCAACGATGGCAGCGAGCTTGTTGGCTAAAACTAGCTAGATTATCATTATATTGGTCAACTGAGAGTCATTAAATCAAGCAGGTTTGGGGAAAATCACTTTACTCACAAAATTTGAAAAAAAAAAAAAATCACGATAATTTACAAAAAGCTCTCTGAGATTACGTTCAGTAAAAACGGTTTGGTGAATATCCACTGAACATAATCATACATAGTGAGCAAAAAAAAAAAAAAATAATAATGATAATACTTAAATATTAGTACCACTGATTTAGTTCATGTTCAGACTTGGAAAGGCATTAATACATTAAAAAAAAAACAAAAAAAAAAAAACAGGCATCTAATTTAAACACTGTTATAAAAATAGCAAATGCCCCATAGGGACTGTATTCCTGCTTGTGTGTGTGTGTGTGTGTGTGTGTGTGTGTGTGTGTGTGTGTGTGTGTGTGTGTGTGTGTGTGTGTGTGCGTGCTCTGTAAAGAAAACAGCACCTTCGTGTGCTTGGGCAGCAGCAGTGCAGCCTCTCCCCCTTTAATTTATATAAACAAAGTACAATACAAAACTTCCTTGTTCATTTTCAAATTCGAAATTTCATAATGCCTTTGTGCTTTTTGGAATATTTGTATTTTCAAGAATTAAAAAAAAAAAAAAAAGTTTAAAACACCTTTTTCTTTCACAGATTAAGTCTAATCCGGTTTCTGTTAGAGATGACCCAGACCATCGCTATGTTACATTTCACCACCAGAGAATCCTCTGTATTCATGTTTAATGATTGTGTCCCTGAGACGTTCGCCTCGTCATTACCAGACACCATGTCCTGACAGGTTCAGAGGCTGGATGACCAAAGAGGGGTCAGAGGTCACGGACAGGTCGTTCAGTGCCACAGAGTTCTGACCATCTCAGATTTTCTCCACGTAATTCCCAGGGAATAAGCCCTCTTTCCCACGCATCCTGCCAGTCCACCAGCCTGATGGATCTAAAAAACAAAAACAAACAAACAAACAAACAAGAAACAAATACATAACTTTTAGATTAAAGATGGAAGATGGGAGAATGAAATGAAAGAAAAGTGGTGGTTGACCTCATTCACATATCCACTCAACACATTTTAAATTCCCGTTAAATACTAACGACCTCTTTTGAGGAATTTAAAAAGTGTCACGATTTGACAGATGTAACAGGTTGATTTGCTCGCCTTTCTAGATGTTGCGCAATCACTAGCTGCCCCACTTAGCTTCACATAGTTCTTATTGCACCTAGTGGTCAGAAATGGTAACTGCAACAAGCGCTAATAAATACAGGTCCATTGGGACAGGATTCACGCTGCCCCATGCTCGCTCTATGAACATTTTCACTGGAGGAGGAGGAGTGGACAGGACAGTTAACGACAGGGTTGCCAGATTGGGCTCGTTTATAAATACTTTTTGTCTGCCAAGATCTTGTTTTATAGCAAATAATCAGAATTAAATATAATGAATTTTCACAAAAATAGTGTTTAAGTGAAGACAGTGTGTCTATGATGTACATCCATCCATCCATTTTCTGTACCGCTTATCCAACACAGGGTCTCAGGGGAGCCTGGAGCCTATCCCAGGGAACTTGGGGCACAAGGTGGGGGACACCCTAGACGGGGTGCCAACCCATCACCCGGGGGGCAAAATCCCAAGTGAAACCCCAACCCCAGAGGTGCGAGACAAACGCGCTAACCACTAAACCACCATGCCCCCGTCTATGATGTACACAACCAAGATATATTGGAAAGACTGGGAGAAGGAAAGGGGGGTTGTAGAGTAATACATCAGAAATGTGTGGGAGACCAAAGTATTTCACATGCTGAGAGTCTGAGGAAAATAACAAAATGTCTCCCTTTTCAGATCCCCATTGAAAATGTGGGCTAGTTTTGGGTATATTGTGTGCTTTTTAAGAAGTAGTTGGGTTGGAAACTTTGCTGAAAACCTGTCCACCCTGCTTAATGATACTCCCTCAAACACAGTTAAACACGTCTTAAACGAGCTGCTAGATTACAATACGCTGGATGATTTTATGTTTTGGAATGACTCTAAAGAATCTTATTTTATCTTATATCAACCTGAATATGTTGAATATACAGTATACAGTGCATATAGAAAATCATCATACCCCTTTGAAATGGTCACTTTTTTTGGCTTACAGCCTGAAATCAAAACCCATTAAAAATATATTTTTTTTGTTCCAGCTTTATTTACACATTCTGCCTTACAACATTCCAGTAACATAAAAAGGCAACAGTTCGGAAACGTAAAAAAAAGAAAAAAGAAAACTAGACTAACAGAGTTGGAAAAGTGATCAGTCCCATGATTTAATACTTCATAGAGCCACCTATTAGCTTTGCGCACCTAGAGTGGGGAATAATTGCCCATTCTTCCTTGCAGAATTGTTCGAGTTCAGTCACATTTCGTGGTGAGTGGTGATTGACTGGTGTCTTCAGGTCCAGCTACAGATTTTCAGTTGGATTTAGGTCAGGGCTCTGACTTGGCCACTCAAGGACATTCACCTTCCTATCCTTAAGCCACTGTGTAGTTTTTTTGGCGGTGTGTTTAGGGTCGTTGTCGTGCTGGAAGATGAACCATCTTCAGCTGTCTAGCAGAGGGCCCGCAGGTTTTCCTCAAGAATTTGGGTGTACTTGGCAGCATCCATTTTCCCTTCAATCCTGACCAATTGCCCAGTCCCCACTGAAGAGAAACACCCCCACAACATAATGTTGCCACCACCATGCTTCACAGTAGGTATGGTGTATTTTGGGTGGTGTGCTGTGTTTGGTTTTTGCCAAACATAACGCTTGCAGTTCAGTCCAAAAAGTTCAATATTGGTCTCATCTGACCATAAAACCTTTAGCCACATGGCATTAGAATCTTCCAAGTTTTTTTTTTTGCAAAGCTTTTTCAGAAGAGGTCTCTTTCTTGCCACCCTGCCATACAGGCCAGCTTTGTGTAAAGCTTGTGAGATTGTTGTCACATGCACAGACCGACCAATCTCAGCCATAAGGACTTGTAAGTCCTTCAAAGTTGCCATTGGCCTCTTGGTAGCTTCCCCGATCAATATCCTCCTGGCTCGGTCATCCAGTTTGGAGGGACGGCCCGATTCGGGCAAGGTTTTGTTGGTGCCATACGCTTTCCGCTTCTTAATAATGCTCTGAACGGTACTCAGAGGGATAGTTAAAGCCTTTGAAATCTTTTTGTATCCTTCTCCTAACTTGTGCCTTTCCACAACTTTGTCCCGGAGCCCTTTTGAAAGCACCTTTCCAACCGTGGTGTATTCTTTGCGTTGCCATGCACTACTAGTAATGGAATCATCATGGAAGAGCCAGTTTTCTTATGAAGTAATCAAAGCCACTGCAACTGATGTCAGGTGGGGGGCAATTAGCATGGTGTGTGATCTGGGAAGTGACTGGTTGTACCTGAGCAAGTTTATAATGGTTACTCTAAGGGGCTGATCACTTATCCAAACCAGGTATTTCACTAATTAAATTTTAATAATTGTTCTGAATTTTTAAAAAAATGTTATTTCCACTTAGATGTCAAGGGTTATAATGTGTAAATACAGCTGGCAAAAGTTAGATTTAGTTTATTTTAATTTCCAGGGTGTAATGTGACAAAAGGTAAGGATTTTGACAGGGTATGATGATTTTCTATAGGCACTGTATAGCAGCGTAAAAGGGATAACTGTAGAAAACACTAATGGTTTTAAATGTTCGTCTGGTGAATGCCACTGATTTGCTCCTGTAACTGGACAAATAAAATATCAGACATTAAATTACCACCAGAGGGCAGTATAGACACTGTAAGATATCATTTGATCATTTTTGCCTCTGATCCAAGTCTCACCTTCTTTAACGAGGTCTATAACATCACCAGCATCAAAACTGAGCTCGTCCACGTCCTGACCGACGTACTGATACAGCGCACGGCATCGAGGACCCTGCGGCCGTGGCATAGCTTTGGGCCGGCTGTTGGGGGCCGGAGGAGGACGCTGGCTGATGCTCCTCTTCCGTTGCATTCTTAAAAAGGAGGAAATAAAATGTAAACTCACAACAGAGCGGATTTGCATGAATGTTAACAAAAGGCTGAATGTTTTGTTTTTTTTTTGGATGGAAATGCATTAATGAGAAAAAAAAGTAGCTAGTACTATATGTTATGTTATGAGGTCATAATAATTAGCAGATATGATGCTGCAGAAGATCTCCATCAAACAGAAAGAGACTTGACTGTATTTTTTGTTAGGATTGATTTTATTGTAGTTATACTTTATTGAGCTGATTTATATTTTGCAGTGTAAGTGATGTTTGTGCGTAAAAAATGGAACTGAATTTAAAAAAGCGGCGGTTCTGTGTCATGATTTTAGCCTCTATTTTTTTTTAATGTGAAGTGCTTCAGTTAAAAAAATTACAATAATTTCTAATAACTGAGCCTAGTTGTTTTTAAAGAAAAATATATCGGATGGGTGTCGATATCAATTGATACTTAAGGTTTCATTATCGGTATCGGTATCAGAAAAAGAAAAAGTGGTGTCGTGCAACCTCTATTGTCCTAAGGTCCTCACAGGTACAGTAAGACAAGCGTGTGTGTGTGTGTGTGTGTGTGTTTAACTCTCACCCAGACATGCCCTGATCAGGTACGTTGAGGAAGTCCAGGTTAGACGGCTGTGTGTGTGGGGCTGCTGTTCCTCGCCTGGTTTTCTGAGAGTCCAGTTTGGGGAGGGCGGCGTTGGGCGGCCGGTTCCACTTATCCGGTGTGGAGTAGGTCTGCTCCTGCGGCCGTGCGTTCCCATGGGAGAACTGCGCCGCCCCGTTCTGGAAACCTGTAATTAAAAACATAAGCAGATTGTTTGTTTTTCCCCCCCCTCATTTAATTTGCTATTACTGGGTAAACTACAGGGTGTCCCAACAGTCTCCGTACATTTTTTAACAAATTGTCTTCCAAAGCTTTTTTTTACTTAGTATATATATATATATATATATATATATATATATATATATATATATATATATATATATATATATATATATATATACACACACACACACACACACACACACACACACACACACACACACACACACACACATTTTTTTCTTCTTCAGATAGCCTTAAAAGAAGAACGTAT
The DNA here is from genome assembly GCA_023630585.1 of Cranoglanis bouderius. Classification (NCBI taxonomy): domain Eukaryota; kingdom Metazoa; phylum Chordata; class Actinopteri; order Siluriformes; family Cranoglanididae; genus Cranoglanis; species Cranoglanis bouderius. The sequence continues at coordinate 17,274,760 of CM042556.1, read as the reverse complement.
AGAAATCATTCTCATGGCTTGATCGGGAAGCTGTCACGGTTAAATTACGATGGACTTCAACAGGAAACATGGCAAGCACATCACACACAACACTGTTGCCAAACTTATGAACATGAAAGAAGTGTTGCGGACCAACCGAGAAGTGGACGTCCACAAACATCTGACGAAGGCACAACCGACGTGCTGCTGGAAAACATAGTCCCCTATGTATGGAGACTTTTGGGACACCCTGTATTCTAATAATATGTTTAAAAAAAAAACTTACTTGTTTTTAAAACCATATACACACATCTTCCTACTTGTACTGTAAGGAATAAAATTCTCAGGGTGTTCTGTTATAGGAAAATAATCAACAGCGGGGTGGTGTGATGCAGCCCAGGGCTAAGCGGGGTGACTTTTACCACCCACAAATTGATTAGTTTCCTGGAGTGTTGTATTACTCTTATACCGCCGTGATTACAATGTTATATTTATTAAAGAATGGCAGGTCACACTTTTTGCATGTTTATAGTTACATTTCATGTTGTGGAACGTCCACGAGGCAAGTTATCACTTATGTTATCGCAGCTATAAACAGTAATTTCCACTGTCCACCATCGCGAACCCAGTAGACTTCCTTTTACACTGAAACGACTTCCGTTTACTGTGAGAATTTCTAGCACATCCACATATGAAATCATTTGCACATATACACAGACTTTAGAGTCTGTCTTTACGTTAGTATGTGCGCATGTAGAGTATATGTATGTGCGAGTGTTTTATAAGTTTATATGCCCGTATGGAGTTTGTGTGTATGCGCGAGTGTTTTAATGTACGTGTGAGTAATTTACATATGTGTATGCAAGCGTTTCATATACAGGTGCATCTCAATAAATTAGAATGTCGTGGAAAAGTTCATTTATTTCAGTAATTCAACTCAAATTGTGAAACTCGTGTATTAAATAAATTCACTGCACACAGACTGAAGTAGTTTAAGTCTTTGGTTCTTTTAATTGTGATGATTTTGGCTCACATTTAACAAAAACCCACCAATTCACTATCTCAGCAAATTAGAATACTTCATAAGAACAATAAAAAAACATTTTTAGTGAATTGTTGGCCTTCTGGAAAGTATGTTCATTTACTGTACATGTACTCAATACTTGGTAGGGGCTCCTTTTGCTTTAATTACTGCCTCAATTTGGCGTGGCATGGAGGTGATCAGTTTGTGGCACTGCTGAGGTGGTATGGAAGCCCAGGTTTCTTTGACAGTGGCCTTCAGCTCATCTGCATTTTTTGGTCTCTTGTTTCTCATTTTCCTCTTGACAATACCCCATAGATTCTCTATGGGGTTCAGGTGTGGTGAGTTTGCTGGCCAGTCAAGCACACCAACACCATGGTCATTTAACCAACTTTTGGTGCTTTTGGCAGAGTGGGCAGGTGCCAAATCCTGCTGGAAAATGAAATCAGCATCTTCAAAAAGCTGGTCAGCAGAAGGAAGCATGAAGTGCTCCAAAATTTCTTGGTAAACGGGTGCAGTGACTTTGGTTTTCAAAAAACACAATGGACCAACACCAGCAGATGACATTGCACCCCAAATCATCACAGACTGTGGAAACTTAACACTGGACTTCAAGCAACTTGGGCTATGAGCTTCTCCACCCTTCCTCCAGACTCTAGGACCTTGGTTTCCAAATGAAATACAAAACTTGCTCTCATCTGAAAAGAGGACTTTGGACCACTGGGCAACAGTCCAGTTCTTCTTCTCCTTAGCCCAGGTAAGACGCCTCTGACGTTGTCTGTGGTTCAGGAGTGGCTTAACAAGAGGAATATGACAACATGACAACTGTAGCCAAATTCCTTGACACGTCTGTGTGTGGTGGCTCTTGATGCCTTGACCCCAGCCTCAGTCCATTCCTTGTGAAGTTCACTCAAATTCTTGAATCGATTTTGCTTGACAATCCTCATAATGCTGCGGTTCTCTCAGTTGGTTGTGCATCTTTTTCTTCCACACTTTTTCCTTCCACTCAACTTTCTGTTAACATGCTTGGATACAGCACTCTGTGAACAGCCAGCTTCTCTGGCAATGAATGTTTGTGGCTTATCTAGTGAACCAAACTGAGAGACCATTTTGAAGGCTCAGGAAACCTTTGCAGGTGTTTTGAGTTGATTAGCTGATTGGCATGTCACCATATTCTAATTTGTTGAGATAGTGAATTGGTGGGTTTTTGTTAAATGTGAGCCAAAATCATCACAATTAAAAGAACCAAAGACTTAAACTACTTCAGTCTGTGTGCATTGAATTTATTTAATACATGAGTTTCACAATTCGAGTTGAATTACTGAAATAATTGAACTTTTTCACGACATTCTAATTTATTGAGATGCACCTGTATGTATGCGCAAGTGAAGTTTGATTTAAACCCTCATACTTATAAGCTGTTACTATAGAAACAATAACATATTAGAATGAGTGCATTAATATAAACCTGTGATTTGCAGCCGAACTACTGTCAGATCTGCTGTTATAGAAATAAATCAACACCTTCTGACCAATCGAGAATTCAACAGCGCTGTGGTATAAACAGAAAAAACAAACAAACCCACACCTCTCCTGGGGGCCTGTCCTCTCCCCCCTTGAGTGGGCTGCATGCTTTTTCTCGTTGGTTCTGTAATGAGATATATAAAAATTTCAACAGTTACAATGATCTTCCCCTTTCCGTGTCGACTTAATGTGTTTTGCGCGTACAGACCACCGTACAAAAGCAGTCTAACACTGTGTCACTCACTTGCAGTCTTGGGTAGTCCGTCTCCTATACTGATATTGAGAGTTTTTCCTGCAGGTTTGATCTGAGCCACCTCTCCCTGTCCTCTAGAAAACACCAGCATGCGGCTCCCTCCACCTCCCCAGCCCTCCTTCTTCAGATGAAACTCCAGCCTGTACAGATTACACACTCGGATTAAATGCATTCAATAACATTAATATTGGAGGGAGAAACTCATGAGAATTTGAGCTGCTTGTGCATCTTGACTATATACAGAAACAGTTCAAAATGGGACATAGCAGGATCCTGGAGCTGCAAGACGGCAACGCTACCAAGTGCGCCACGCTGTACTGCATAGTACTACATGAAATGGTAATCTTATACATCACAATGCACACTAGTGTAGTATACAAGTACATAATTTCCAATACAGTCAGTATACCGTGTGAACTGCTTTTTTTTTAGGGGAAAAGCTATGGAGCTAAGCAGTTTTACGTTTGTCTGTGGGCGGAGCTAATTTTCAGGATGGAAAGATGTGAAAAGAATCGTACAAAGAAAAAAACTGCGTGTCAATATATATATTTTTTAAATCGCAGTGTTATTAAAGTATCTTTGAAAAAGTATAATTATTACGTGTCCAGAAAGAAATTTGGATCTGCTCATGATTCAAAACATACAGGGTCATCTGTAAAACATGGTGGAGGTAGTGTCATGGCTTGGGCTTGGCTGCTTCTGGAACAGGCTCACTGATCTTTACTGATGATGTAACTCATGATGGTAGCAGCGGAATGAATTCAGAAGTGTACAGGAACATCTTGTCTGCCAATTTACAGACAAGTTAATCGGGAGGAACTTTATCATGTGGCAAGACAATGATTTCAGATATAAACAGAATCGTACAAAGAAGAAACTATCAAGACTCACAGCGTGCCAAGTGTTATTAAAGTATCTCTGAAAATGTATAATTATGATGTGTCCAGAAAGAAAGGGTCTGTTCACGATCCAAAACATACAAGCTCATCTGTGAAACATGGTGGTGGTAGTGAAGCTCTCTAAAAACTCTCTAATTACATACTGCACCTTGAACCTCTTCACCCAGCATCATGTGAGGATTTAGGGGGAAACTGTAGATCTCTGCCTGTGTGTGTGTGTGTGTGTGTATGTGTGTGTGTATATATGTATACCTGTCACTGAAGGACATTGTGAGTTTGCTCTTGGTCTGCTCCTCATAGCGCTTACACAGCAAGCTCAGAAACTCAGTCTTAAACAAGGACTCCAGCAGGCTGTCGTACTGAGCCTCGTGCAGAATGAAAAAGTCATCCTGCCTTGTGCTAGGGCGAGAAAATAGATAAATAAATAGAGTGAAAGATAAGAGACACGTGTATGGATGCGTCTTAATTCAGATCACAAATAAATAGCCTCATGAAATGAGATGGAGGTTATAAATGAAAAATAAAACAGCTTGATGATTCATAAAATGATGGAGATTAATTCTGGTATAGCACATAAAAAAACATGGGCAGTGTGTAAGTAGTGCTAGGAGTCATACAGATAGACGTGGGTAGCTTAAAGTTTTGCACTTCGCAAAAACAAATTATTCTTGATGTGCTGTTATGTTGAATCACAGTAAAAAAAATAAATTAAAAATTTTTTTTTTAAAAGCACCAGGAGTTTTTCCTTGATTTAAAAATATTTACTGAGAGATTAAACCCTGCATTTTTTCCTCATTTGAGTCTATGATTAGTGTAGAATTAATATTTAAATAAATCACCAGACATTAGTATAAAGTTTCCTTTTTTTAAGATCCTATTATAAGATTATATTGTGGAACTGAGCACAACAGCACCACCAACGAAGAACACGCAGAATGGTGTGAAGAAATGAGGCTGAGTCTGGGGCTGATTTCTTTCTAACCCAAGCGGTGTAGATTCATGTCAGGTGACTACACAGAGTGACACGCCCCCTAGATTTGACCTCCATTTGGGAAGTTTTTTTTTTTCTTTTCTTCACACATCTGTAACTCATCAGTGACATACAGTCATGGCTGTAATGAACATTAACAGGGTGAATTATTTTATTTAATTTGTTCAAATTACCCAGAAGGACCAGATGACAGAACTGTAAATTTAGTATGTTTCGAAAGTTTATTAAAGTGTAAGTACAGGAACATTACCAACATCTGTGCGAGAGAGGTCACTGCTGCGGATATTTTAACCAACTTTCAGTTCGTCTACTGTTTTCACACACTGAAGAATAACCTGAAGCTCATGCACTCAGAGCGAGCCCACCAATGTGCGGTGGCTCCGCTTTGGTCTGGTGGGCAAGAAGCAAAAGCTTTGCAGAAATTAGTCAGCATGGTGTATTTAAACACAGGAAGTTCCTAACCTCAGTGAAATGGAGCGTATTGTCGCAATTTCCAGTTTTCTCTTCAGCACTTCTTTGATCTGGCCTTTCTCGGGACCCTTCTTGATTTTTTCACGTCCGATCAGGTAGATGCCCTTAGGTGTCAGGATCAGATCCCTTTTAATTGACTGAAAAAAAGGAAAAAGGACAGAGAGAATGATGAATATAGCGGAAGGCAGTTTGTTCGCCAAGGGCTGGAGAGCGGTACACAAATGAGTGTCTGCAACAGTGAAGCATGGTGGAGGTTCCTTGCAAGTTTGGGCTTGCATTTCTGCAAATGGAGTTGGGTATTTCGTCAGAATGGTCTCCTGACGAAGTACAGGCAGATACTTATCCATTATGCAACACCATCAGGGAGGCATCTGATTGGCCCCAAATTTATTCTGCAGCATGACAACGACCCCAAACATACAGCGAAAGTCTATTAAGAACTATCTTCAGCTTAAAGAAGAACAAGGAGTCCTGGAGGTGATGGTATGGCCCCCACAGAGCCCTGATCTCAGCATCATCGAGTTTGTCTGGGATTACATGAAGAGAGAGAAGCAACTGAGGCTGCCTAAATGCACAGAAGAACTGTGGTTAGTTATCCAAGATGTTTGGGCCAACCTACCTGCCAGGTTTCTTCAAAAACTGTGTGCAATTGTACCTAGAAGAATTGATGCTGTTTTGAAGGCAAAGGGTGGTCACACCAAATATTGATTTGATGTAGATTTTTCTTCTGTTCTCTCACTTTTCATTTTGTTAATTGATCAATATAAACTATTAACATGTCTATTTTTTAAAGCATTCTTACTTTACGGCATTTTTTCTACACCTGCCTAAAACCTTTGCACAGTACCGTATATGTGTGTTTGTGTGTGTGTGTGTGTGCGTGTACATATAAACACAATCAGAGTACAATCGCACACACATTCAGATACTATGGACAATTTGGAAATGCCAATCGACCTACAACACGTGTTTGGACTGGGGGAGGAAACTGGAGTACCCAGAGGAAACCCCCAAAGCACGGGGAGAACATGCAAACTCCACACACACAGGATGGAGGCGGGATTCGAACCCGCAACTTTGGAGGTGCGAGGCAAACGTGCTAAACACTAAGCCACTGTCCTCCCCCAACCCCCAATGCTGTGGAACGTCTGTGAAACAAGCTAGTTTGGAGGATTCCTATCATAAATGTTAAATACGCATCTACTTACAGAAACGTTCACCATATCACTGTTTATGTTTCTTTGTTAAATAACAACAGTGGTTATCGCTGATGAATAGACCTTACCTTAAACCTGCGGTCGTATTTGTTCACAGAGTCAGCAAAGTCGACTCGTTCTCTCTTGGCCAGGAACTGACGCAGTTCAGGCCTCTCCTCCATGCCCAGGTAATCGCCCACAAAGTTCCTGTTAATGCTATTCCTGCGTCGCTCCTTTGAGTTATAGAGAATATCCGAAGCTAGGAACAGAGCGCACAGAGATAAAGAGAAATAAGAGATCCTTTCAAAGTGCAGAGGTAGAGGAAGTAACATAATCACTGTGTTACTGTACCTAAGTTTGGTTTTTAAGGCTCTGTACTTTACTTGAGTTTCTTTCACTGCATACTTTTGACTTTTACTCACTACATTTCAAAATAAAATCAAAAAAACTACTTTCATCGTACTACATCTACACTCACCGTCCACTTTAATAGGAACACCTGTACACCTGCATACACTCATTTATGCAGTTATCCAATCATTCAATCATGTGGCAGAAACACAATGCATACAACCATGCAGATACATGTCAAGGGCTTCAACTTCAAGTAACTTCCTCAAATTCAACGTTGACAAAACTGAGGTCTTGATTACTGGGCCACAACCACTTATAAGAAATATTGACATTAGTATCAATGTTGATGGAAATCGGACCAAACCCTCTAAAACCATTAAGAATCTGGGTATCACTTTCGATCCATCTCTTACTTTTGAAGCCCACATTAGAACCATCACTAAAACTGCTTTCTTTCATCTACGTCACATTGCACGACTCCGCCCCATTCTCAGTTTAAAGGATGCAGAAACTCTAGTTCATGCTTTCATATCATCACGTCTTGACTACTGTAACTCACTCTTCACTGGCCTGCCAGCTAAAACTATTGCCCGACTACAATACATCCAAAACTCTGCAGCTAGAGTTCTCACTAACACCAAGCGTTCTGTGCACATTACTCCCATCTTGTTTAGTCTTCACTGGCTACCTGTCTCATACCGTATTAAGTTTAAAATTCTTCTCCTGACATACAAAGCTCTCAATGATCTGGCTCCCCGTTATATATGGGATCTGCTACATCCGTACACACCAGTACGCACTCTTCGTTCTTCTCATTCCAAATTACTGTCTGTCCCTAGATTTCATCTATCCACTTTTGGTGGGAGATCCTTCAGTGTAGTTGTACCTAAACTGTGGAACTCTCTACCTCAGAGCCTCCGTGACATCTCCTCTATTTTCTATCTTTAAAACTCAGCTTAAAACACATCTTTTCTCAGCGCATTATTTGAATATTACCAAATGATGTCTTATTTTCTGCTTTGTAATTGAGACGAACCAAAAACTTCTGTTGAAATGTATATTAATGTACTTGGTCCTGTTAAATGTATATGAAGTGTAAAGCTTGTGGAAAGGCGCTATATAAATAAAACGTATTATTATTATTATTATTATTATTATTATTAAACTAATGTTCACATCAAACATCAGAATGAAGAAAAAGTGTCACCTCTGTGACTTTAACCGTGGCATGGAGGTTGGTTTGGTTGTTGTATTGTCACATAAATTAGCAGGTGTACCGGTGTTCCTATTAAAGTGGACGGCGAGTGTATAAACATCATAAGGCCATGCTTTTAGCAACAGACGGCTTCGGGGAGTCGATCTAAATTCCTAACAAATCTAAACTTTAACAGATGTGACAGCATGAATGAGATCTACAGTACTAAACATCACTGTAATCTATCTGCTGCTATGTATACTTTGTATTTATCACTGCAGTTTGTATTGCCACATCTAGCTATTAGCATTCAGCTAGTTTGTATTGCCACATCTAGCTATTAGCATTCAGCTAGTTGGTATTGTTACATCTAGCTTTTAAAATTCAGCTAATTTGTATTGTCACATCTAGCTATTAGCGTTCAGCCAGTTTGTATTGCCACATCTAGCTGTTAGCATCCAGATAGTTTGTATTGTCACATCTAGCTATTAGCACTTACTAGTTATTGTCATGTTAGCTAAGAGTTTGAGACATTAGCAATAAAGCTGTTTTTTTTTAAATTGTTTAAAATCTAATTTTCACTCTCTCAGGGTCAGATGTCAAAAACATTTACATTTAATTTTGAATCATGACAAACATTCAAACACATTTGAATGGCAGGAAATTAGATGTGTTATCTAAGATTTCTACACACTTGGCAAAAAAAAAAAGGGAAAAAAAGAAAAGATTTTTGTCTGGTTCATGATTTAACTTTTTAAAATCTTTTCTCGGGGTAAAAGATTATCTTCTACACAGAACGTTGAAGGTTTTCTCTCAGAGAACTTAACAGCTTTCTAAGACCTTGTTTTTAAGTTCCTTTTTTTTTTTAAAAAGTCATTCTTATTTTTATGATTCATTTGATCGTCCTTGTCTTTAAAGTTCTCTTTCTTTCCTGTAAAACACCTTCACTTGGTTCAGCATGTCATATTAATATATTATTATGATTAGTAGTAGTTTATTTATTTTTGTTCAAAAGTCTCTTCACTCTTCACTCTACATATGACTCGACTTATAAATGACTTCATTGTTTGCTGATGAGTCAAATCACACTTGATAAACAGGAAAAGCACTGAACACCGGAGCCTGCTGACCCCTCAGGTTTTCATGTTGCAATTCATGTTGCATTTCTGCAAAATGCAAACTCGTCTGCAGACTCGTTCTTGAGGAACTATGCGTGGTTTCACTGGATGTCACCCTTGTGAGCTTACGCGTGCAAACTGCAAGTTTAATCATTAGCATATCTTGGTGAAATGGTCCCACAGTGACACTTTAACATCCTGTATTTGTTTTATGGTTTATGCACTGTTAAGCTCTCGTACCCTCTTCTCTCATCTGCTCGTACTTCCTCCTGGCGATGTACTTCCTCCAGGCTTTCTGGATGGTTCTGGCGAACGTGTCAAACTTCCTCTCCCGCATCTCTTCCAGCAGAAAGAGCTGAGAGCGAGAGAGTAAAGAGTTCTGCATCAAGCAGCTGGTAAAAAGCAGAGGATCTATAGTAGTTAAACCGGGTCTACGTTACAGTATAGTACAGAACGTTCAGGCTAGATGTATTTTCATTTTATTTTATTAACCTAGCCGATGAGTTCTAGTACTTTTCAAATTACAGACGCAGCTTTGTATTTACTGTTATACGTCAATATAAAACTGTTATACTGTTATATGTCATCTCTGCTGGACCGCAGTCCAGAAGTTCACCCAGCAAACTAGTCCAGTAGAACGGATTAACGTATGAAAAGACGTTCTATAGTTCAGCCGTTTTAATTTCGAAACATAAACCGTTGCAGCTTCTGTAGCACATCCTCTATTGCAGCTTATCCAACCAAGTGTATTTATGCAAATTATTTAGATGAAGGCAGCTCATCGGACCAGAGACTAGCTACAGGGCATAGACATTTCATAGCCTATATCTTTCATTTTGTTTGCCCACTACTCTAATTAGCTAGACAGTGAAAACATTGACGTATATCCATTTGTAAACATTCACTCTGCAACTCCCCCCCCCCCGATTTTCTCCTCAATTTAGTTATTTGCCAATTCCCACACACAAACCAGTTCTTATCACACGACAGCTACCGACTGGGGAGGGTGAAGGCTGCGTCACAAGGCAGCGTAACACACACGGAGGAAGCCGTTATCCGCCCTCTTCCGCATACATGAGCTCGCAGATATGCACGATTGCCTAGGGAAGAGAGAGTATGCCCCTCCCACCCAGCGAGCACGGCCAATTTTGGTCAATTTTGTCGTATTTATAGCTTTAAACTAATCATGTATAGTTAAGCATTAAAAGGTAACTGTTGTCGCCATGCATAACGTTAGGTGCACAACTTTTCAAGCAACAAATATTATGTGACCGGACCTTTAGAATTTAGTCGAATACCTCCGTCTTAAATGGTGAGTTTAAATAATATGAATAACAAACTAGAAGAAGTTAGACAGCAAAACTAATCATCGGTGTGAATTTGTCTCCAAAAGCTGTCAGTTATCATGTAACCAGGTAAATGTTTTGTGGTAATTTATATGAAATAAAATGTAAAATCCTACACTCATACCGACTCTGGGTTTTTAACAAAGATCTTAGTGCGGCCCATCTGGTATTGATCGTTGTCCATGTTTACGGAGCGCAGCAGATGCAGGACGCCCTGCTGTTCGTTTCCATGCCAGTGCGGGTACGTCTCAGGGGTCAGGATGGCGTACCTGACACACACACACACACACACACACACACACACCACGTTGCTTATTAATCTTAATTATTAACTTGTGATCTTCAACGCCATCCAAGATTTATTTTGTAATAAAATTCTAAGCTGACATTTTTTTTACTTTAAACTTCTTTCATTAATATGTTGCTCTGTTTTCACTTTAGGTAGCTGTTTCCTATATTACCCACAATGCCGTTCGACTACCTGTTCATCTCTACCTAAAGAGAATGATGCAGTGGCGTTTTTTAGTCCTTTAGTCTGTCCAGCTCTCTTCAAAGCTTTACCTTTAACCCTAATACCACCCTCAACCCCATCACACTCGTCATCTCACAGCTCGCTAACTAGCCTAGCTGAGTATAGCTGCATTGCATTCTGGGACATTAAGTCCAGTGTTTGCTTCAACGTCTCCACTACTTCAACTCTGGGAGTCTCGTTAATATGACTTTGAACATCGCTGGAAAATGGTGAGTGAAGAAAGAAGCTCTTGCTCTGTTGTTTCCAGTTAAGAGAGATTTAAGTCTGCACTAGTTTTAACAATAACAATGTCCCCCCGTGACATCAGCTCGGCAAACAAGCGCTAACCTCTCACGGGAATGACGAACATGCAGCATGGAGTTTTTCTTTGATGAACTGTGGATGGTGAAATTTTTTACAATACATAATTTTTTACAGTATGTGTCACATTATTTAGATTAATGAGGTTAAACACACTAGAAACATGAAACAAAAAACTGTAAGAACAAACTATTTCAAATGGTACAACAGGAAAATAAATAGATTTTTAACATCTAGTGACCTTTTAATTTGAGTAAGACTGAAGTTGGTCAAAATTGTACCCGTGATTTTTATGTATGATTTTGTTTTATGTATCCTTCTCATTTGTATTTACTGTGTTTACTACACTGTGTTAATTTTTAGTCAATTTTTGCAGATAATTTACTGATAATTTACTGATTAATTTATTGATTTCTGTATCTCATTCTTATGCTTTATTTGGCTTCTGGAACGATACAGTTTTCCTTCCTGAGTCAAATATCTGTCTCTCTGACTATTTACTGCTTAAACCTGTTAAGAAATAAACACTTACAAAGTATTATTTACAATGATAAAGAGTATAAACAGAGCTGCATCGTTAGCACACATTACATTAATAACTCACCTCTGCAGAAACTTATGGAAAACTCGTCGGTAGGCGAAGCCGGCTCTCCGCACCCTGATGTTCTCACGCAAACCCAAATACTCCACCTGATGTCTCACCCTGGAGACAACAACCATGATGAGTGCCAGAAGGAGAGAACGAGAGAACAGACATCTGACATCTTGAAAGCTTTGAGAGCTTTTAGATAACAAGCAAATGACAGGACAAGGGAGGTGGGGGTGGGGGGTTGGGGTTGGGGTTGGGGGGGGTGTAGGTGGGAGGGGGGGTGATTGTGGGGGGGGGGAAACAGGACCAAAACCTAAACAAAAACTAATATGAGCTCGCTGTGCTTGTCACCATGGGAACAGTGATGCGAAGAGGAGATCTCTTTAAGAAAAAATTGCCAGCCTTGAGTGTTAAGAGGAATGAAACACTTCTGTGTATGCTGTTATTGGAAAAATAATCAACATCAGGCTGGCAACAGCAACTCTGCTTTACGCCAAACCGCATCACATTGATTATTTTCCTATAACTGCATTAACCAACCGCAATGTAAAGCCTCGTCGGATTATCCATGACAAAATCCAACGACACTAAAGTGTACCAGGATAAGACTAGCGCTGTTAGTAAAGCAGGACTCGCTCTGAGACTCACCGGCTCTCCTCCCAGTCTTTGGACCTCTTGGTCTCGTTGGGTTTGATGCAGCGGATATAGTGTGGAGTGCATTTCATCAGCGTATCCACCAGCTCGTTAGCCTGCCTCTGTGGACCAGAGTTATACATCAACAATCAACCTTCAAACAACTCCAAAAAAGCACAGAGATATTCATCTCAACCACCGAAAAAGAATCAAGAGCTCACAGGAAACCGATGTGTTTCGTGATGAACTTCATAAGTAATTAGCAGTGACATCAAATCAAATCGAATCAAAAAAATATAATGAAAAAGAGGATAAAAATATAATTAAAATATATAATAAAAAAGAGAATATAATATAATAGAGAATAAACTAGAATATATGAATAGAAAAATTTTACAATTCGAATATAATACAAAAATGACAAATATATATACTAAATGGAGAAGAAAAACTGTACATGTGCAATGTGTAATGCTGAGTTTGGAGTCCAGGACATTGGATTTTCAAATGAATCGTTGGTTAATAAGTAAATGGACAATGCAACATGATGTTCTGTACTTAAAATAATTTGTCTTTGGCCATCGTAAATATCCCCGCTGTAAGATGAGGTGCAATCCGCTGATTTTCAAGACGTCTGGCTGATCTAAGCATACTTAAGGAACTTTGGAACGTGACATACCGTGTAATCGAGTAGTTGTTGGAAATGTTAATATGATTGTGACAGGATGTTAATATTCAATTTACAGAAGGTGCTGCAAGTTGCATCACTGTCAGTCATCCATCCATCCATCCATCCATCTTCCATACCGCTTATCCTACACATGGTCATGGGGAGCCTGGAGCCTATCCCAGGGAACTCTGGGTACAAGGCGGGGGACACCCTGGGCGGGGTGCAGGGCACAATCGCGCACACATTCACACACTACAGACAATTTGGAAATGCCAATCAGCCTACAGTGCATGTTTTTGGACTGGGGGAGGAAACCGGAGTACCCGGGGGAAAACCCCGAAGAACAGGGAGAACATGCAAGCTCCACGCACACAGGGCAGAGGCGGGATTCGAACCCGCAACTTTGGAGGTGCGAGGTAAATGTGCCACTTATTAATCTCATTGACTTCGGGTTTTATAAAAAAGGAGCTGATTCTTGATCTTACTTTAATTTTTGAGCTCGCGGTGGTCGGTCTGCCTTTCTTGTCAGTGTTGAGGTTTTCAGGAAACAGGCTGCGGATGAAGTTACTGTGAAGGGGAACGATTTGTGTCAGCCTCAGATCTTAAACCATGTCTGATCATTACACCTCAGTTAGAAGATCAATTCTAATAAATATACAGTATAAATACTTACTGTTCGCTGCTCTGCATCAGCGCAATGAGGTCGGTAAAAAGCACGTCTCTGTTTCTCTCACAGAAACCGTTGACATCGTATGACACCTGATTCGGGACAAGATGTAAAGTTCAGTCTTTTCTTTTCTTTTTTCTTTCTTTTTTTTAAAATTTAGACAAAAATATCTTAGATTTTGTAACATCCAAACAAAACCTAGTCATCAAATTGTAAGTATATGTGCACAATACATATACCTGATATAAATTCTTAGCAATGATGCTAAATAAAGTGAAAATAATAAAATAGGTATTCAGTCACTTTTGTTTTTGTTATTTTAAATACTTCCGGTGCACATACCCACTGCAGATTCACTGCACACATAGTATCTTTTGGTTTTGTACTTACAGTATAAATATGAACAAAAAAGTATGTATTTCTAAGCATAAACAGATAAATATATATATATATATATATTTTACAAAATGAAATAGATAGGGAAAAAAAGCATTTGTACACCACAATTTACCAACATTGTTGGCGATTACAGCTTCGAGACATCTACGGCAAGAAGTAATTCACTTTTTTGCAGCATTGTGGTTCAGTTTTTGACCCATTGGCTAATCGTCTTCAATTCCCCAAGGCTACGAGGGTTCCTCTGATGGACTCGTACTCCTCCATAACTTTTCAATAGGATTCAAGTCAGGAGATTGGCTAGGCCATGCAAGGCCTTCTTGACTTATTTTGGCTGTAGGTTTGCGGTCATTGTCTTCTTGTCCATCCTCTTCCCAGATTCTGTTTCTTGGCTGATGAGATTAAATTCTCATCTAATATGTGTAATATAATTACACAAAGACTTCTGTCTAATCCCTAAGCTTTTTCTGTTTGGGGTGTAACTATTGGAATGTTGAATTCACATTATACTGTTGTATTCGATGAAGCTTGAAACTTGAAACGTCCCTTAGACTTCTATTATAAGCATTTTCCCCAGTAAACAGTAAAGTTTTCTGTTCTTTTTTCAGTACAAGAAAAATTTTGTCTTTATTATACGCTACATTTGCAGTAGATAGAAATTATATTCATAAAGGCGGAGTTGCGCACCTTGCCTGCATAGTGGTGGATGACAAAGCCGGAGTTAAAGTTGTTAAAGTGCTCGTGCGTGCCCACTGCAGCCTGCAGCTTCTGCAGTAAAGTGCTGTCTGCCCCCTCGCCCTTGGCGTACATGGTGGCACACACGTCATCCAGGACGCTCATTATACCCGGCGGGTTCTGGGTAGGAAGTGACAGAGACGAGAGGAAAAAGAGAAGTGGACATGAACACTTAAAATATCGTACACTCATCTGCAATCAAATCTGCACATGTCTGCAGTACTGTATGCAGGGCGGTATCATTTCTGCAGATGTTTGCGTTATATTTGTTCTGTGGATAGAAGATGGCAAGAAAGTGAGCAAAGAGGAACTAAAATTAGAATATTGATGACTTTTGCTTTAAACAATATTTGACTAAAATTACAAAAATAGTACAAAAATAGAGTAGTATAAAAAGGGATTTGTAAATTAAACACACCCCTAACATATGCCTGATGGCTTTAGCAGTTGATTAACAACACGTTTTATTACATTTATGTTATTTACATTCATAGATGCATTGTGGTACTGAAATAACGTGCACTGATTTTGGATTTTTTGGATTTGCAGTGGACTATAAATAATAAATACAAAATTATATATACTGTATGTAGTTTTACTCTCATTGGTTCCTGACGTTTTGGACACCCTGTATAATGAGTTATGGCAGGAAATATAATTTGTCTGCTTAGATTTTGGCCAAGACTATAACCTGGTTGGCTGCAACCCAAATAATGCACTATGTGGTAGAGAGGGAACAACTTCAAACATGACATGTACAAAATAATAAAGGAGAGAGAGAAAAAAAAAAACGAGAAGCTGCTGAGAGAACAACCGTTTCTAACGGCTACCTGTATAGCGTAAGTTCGAACGGGAACTAACTTGCTTCACAGACATTAAATGTATATTAATTAACTATAAACGAATAAAAAGTTATGTTAGTACATAAAAAAATTGTAATCGTTGCCAAATTGCTTGGTTTAAGAGGAATAAAACAGTTCAGGATGAGCAGTTTTAGGAAAACAATCAACTTTGTGTGGTTGATTATTTTCCTATAACAGCACGCCTGGTCGTGGTTTATTTCTTATATACTTGAAGATAAATTATTTCAGTTTCAGTTCCAGTTTTCCTTTCCTGTCAAGTTTCTTTGAGATCTGAACTCATCACATGAACAATTGATGCGTGCACACACACACACACACACACACACACACACACACACACACACACACACACACACACACACACACACACACACACACACACACACACACGTTAAATATGGTGGGCTCTTTTACACAGTTCTTCTTTGTACATCGTCTGCATCATTCCCCATTAAATGCACGCGTAATTTCTCACACACACAGTATTTACTTAGGCTCATGATAAATATGCGTCCAGCTGTATATTCTGTGAGCTTACCAGTTTGTTTTCAATGAGATCACACACTATTTTGTTGTTAAAGTATTCAATAGGATTCCACTTGATCCCCTCCTGGACATATTCTTCCTGTTGGGGTGGGGGGGAGGGGGGTGGGGGTTGGGAATATAAAACAATAATCATAAAATTCATAAAAGTCACCTGTCTGTGCTGAACTACATGCTGTTCGGCTGTGTAAAGTGAAAGGTAAGCGTGTGTACCTGCTCTGCCTTCAGGGTCAGCTCGATAAAGATTTGCTGCAGTTTCTCGTTCACAAAGTTTATACAGAACTGCTCGAACCCGTTCCTCTGCAGAAACAATCAGTTAGTTCGGTCAGGTCAGAATCTCGCATTATAGCAACATAGAGACCGAAATTAAAGCGTCGATTCACCTGAAATATCTCGAATCCGTAAATATCCAGAACGCCGACGCTGAGCTCTTCGATGGGTTTCTGCATGGCTTTGTTTATGGCCTGTTCATTAGAGTGGGAAAAAAATAATAAATCATTCTCTATTTCAAAACATACAGTATATACAGTACATATACGTTTAAAAATAGCAGGTTAATATTAACAAGCTCATTAACTTCATATAAACTGACTAAAAACGTGTGTAATTGTCTATAGGGTGAAGTTTTCTGTAAGGAGATGTGTATTTAGCATTTATGGAAGGAGTCTCCAGTATCAGTGCTTTGTAACAGTCAGAGATTCCCGTGTTTTCGACACAGGAATGTCTTCAGGACAGAAGAGTTTACGCTTTAAAGTTTCTTGGTAACATGACAAGTTGTGTTTTTTTTTGTGTCTTATTGATTTTAAAGTGAAATCAAAATTGAAGTTTTGTTGCTTTTAGTGTGAATATGTTCACCTTAATTTGTCTATAAGCTAGTGCGCTCCAAAACAATGACAAAATCTGCATTTAGAAGATTATATGCATTCAAAATTTACAGTCTCTCTCTACCACCAATAAGGATCAACAATTTTGATGACATCATTCTGCACTTCTCATCAGATTTTCTGTCCAATCAAATGCTCTCTAGAATCTGGTGTCCCGCCCCCAACATTATAAAAATCCATGGTACTAACTGTCAAGGATGTCTTATCCCAGGCTGTGAGGTAAACTAAACGATACTGGCTATTTGAAAAGGGGGAGGAGCCGCTCCATATGTCCCGCCCTGACTTTCTGTGTTCCCTGACTTCCCTGACTGTCCCGTGTTGTTTAATTAATAAAACATTGTAATTGTTGGCAAATTGCTGTGGCATAAGAGGAAATCTAACTCTGCGAAACATGATGTTAAACGCTCACTGATTACTTTCCTATAACAGCAAGCTCCAAAGTTTTATTCCTTACTTTTTATATTTGTCAAACTGCACCTTTTTTTTTTTTGTCTGCGGCAAACATAAGAAGTTGTGTTGGAAATGCTTTAACCGTCAGTGTACATGCACAAGGTTTTGTGGTAAATCCAGACCTCCACCAGGTAGTCGAAGATGCGGGCGTACAGGGCCTTGGCGAGAGCGTCACGTGTGTAGCACGCCTGCTCCTGATTCAGCGTCACGTCGATGGACTCGGATTTTCCGCCCCACTTGGAGTCCATCTTCCGGCTGGTGAGTTTCTCCTGCAGCCGGCTCGGATCGATGCCCAGCAGGTAGGCGGGGAAGGCCAGCACTGAGCAATACAGAGAGAGAGTTTAACAGCACACGGATTACGTTTGGATACGTTTGGGAATATATTCAATGGGGAGAATAACATTTATGTAGAAAAAGTGGTCATGCTGAGCTGATCGTGTTGCACCTGCAAGGATTTATTTATTTATTTATTTTGAGATCTGGCCTGAATGAATATCACCATATCAGAGTATAGTTCAGTTATCCAGGCTATCATGGGCACAGACTCACTGAAACTGGTCATTTTATTTTTTCTAATCTTCGACTGTCTAGTTTGGGTGAGTCTGTGCCCATGATAGTTTCAGATTCCTGTTCTTGGCTGACAGGAGTGGAACCCAATGTGGTAGTGCTGTTGTAGCTCATCTACCTCAAGGTTCAATGTTTTGTGCATGCTGAGATGCTTTTCTGCTCACCATGGATGTAAAGAGTGATTATTTGAGTTGCTGTATATTTCCTGGCAGCTTGAACCAATCTGGCCATTTTCTTCTGACTCTCTTTTATCAACAAGGCGTTTCCACCCACAGAACTGTCACTCACTCACTGTTTTTTTTCATTCTGAGTAAACTCTTGTGTGTGAAAATCGCAGGAGATCTGCAAATTCTGAAATACTCAAATCAGCCAACACCCACAGTTAAAGTTACAGAGATCATACTTTTCCCCATTCTGATGTTTGACGTGAACATTAAGGTGTTCCTATTAGTGGATGGTGAGTGTGTGTGTGTATATATATATATATATATATATATATATATATATATATATACAGTACTGTTTTAGGCACCCTATTTTTTTTTGTAGTACAAACTTTGTTTATGACTTCTACATTATCAAGTCAGTACAAAAAACATTTTAGATTCCCAAACATTAGTTTTCTAGCACAAAATTAAATGTTACAGAAAAATGTTTGTATGTCATTAAAGAAAGCAGCATATTATGTAAGAGAAGCTTTTCAGACAAAAAAAACACAATAAAGGCTGCTGGGTTTCGCTGCAAAAATAAGAAGCGAGTGCGAAAGTCAAAGTGTCCAGAAGAACTGGTTCTGCAAGATGCTCAATAAAACTTACCAGCTCATTTCCTTATAAAACTGCACACACTGTACCGGAGACGACTATTTTCATTTAAATTTTTATTTTTTTGTCACACCAAATATTGACTTTGTTTCATTTACTACTGTTTACTGCTCTTTACATCTTTGCTCTACAGCATTTCCTTGCATGTGCCTAAAACCTTTGCACAGTACTGTATATATAAACCAATTGTGAAAAATGATCATCATTCATTTGTTTTGTGTTGTGATAAGCGTGCAGCCCTCGGTTTCTGAATAATAAGCATCAATTTAGTAATGTATGTGATTAGTTTGAGTAATTCTTGGTTCAGACTCAGACTTTCAGATGTGGAAGTGTCCTTATTCAGTCTGGATTTTAGAGAACATAAAAACCCATAAGAGGGTGTCCGAATAAAGAAACAAGAGCGTGCTCATGTCCACACTTACGGTCTGTACTCTCCACCTGGCCGTAGTTTCCCACCTCGACGAAGCTGATGTTGCCCAGGTGTAAGATTCCAGCTACAATCTGCAGGACCTGCATCTGATTCTCCCCGGGGATCCCGATCACCTGCATGGCTTCCTGCAACACACAACCACACACACACATACACACATTATTGTTTGGCAGGAACATAACGTGACAAACGCACCATCCAACACATAATCTAAAGCTAATAATAATTTTTTTTTTTTTTTTTAAAGTGTGTAAGTTTTCTGCAAGATGTTTAATTGGCATTCATGGAAGGAGTCTCCAGTGTCAGAACCTTAACACTCAATACATTTTACAGCATGGGGAGTTTTCTGTTTTCTCTGTAACATGACTCAGTTTAAGAGAATCTGACTATAAACTGCAAAAAAAAAAAAAAAAGTATGATGTGTCATTTAAAAAAAAAATTAATATCCAATTATTTGCATGGGGATATTGGTTTGGCGTAAGAGGAATAAAACGCTTCAGGACATGCTGCTACTGGAAAATCATCAACTTTGGGAACTCCGCTTCATCACACCACCCTGTCGTCGATTGTTTTCCTATAGCAGCACAGCCCCAAGCGTTTTATTCCTTACTAATCACATCGTTAAAAGTGCAGGATGAGACGAATGACGCACCATCGTCTCGTGGAAGTCGCTGCTGTCGTTGGTGCCGTCCACTTTGTAGGTTCCCGACTGGTTTAAGTAGCTGTAATAGTCGGGGGTCATGATCCCTAAAGCTTCCTTCTGCTGGCCCGAAGAGCCTTCGATCAACTGGAACCAAAACGGGTGAGAGATTATTAAAGATGACAAGTGCTACGGTCAAAGGTTTGCGCACCCTTAGGATGAAATGAAAACGACAGAAGATGTAATTTATATAAACAAGATATTTAACATGTTTGGTTTCTCAGATGTTGCTTCATTACTAACCAACACGGTGAAACATGATAATATTGCTTCGCAAATTTGCATCTCCCTTTCTGAATGTGAGAGAAATATTTTCTCTATATTTTCTTATAGGCCAATCTTTATCTTTACATCTGCCTCCAACCTCCTCCTCAACCTCTGAACAACTTCTGGAGATTGTAATATTCAGTCTCATTTTTTCCCTAATGTGTCTGTTATAACTGTTATAACCGTTATATGACAGATTATCACACACTGCCTTCTTTAAATCAGGTCTGAAAATTAATTTTGGAAATTAAAAGTATTTTGAAGAGACCTTTGTATAAACACAAACAAACAAACAAACAAACAAAAAAGTTATATCAGGGGTCAAATGCCGTAAGCCACAGTGTCTCCATCTCTGACGTAATAGCTAGAAATATGTCCACAATGGGCACTTGCATGAGAAGTGTGTGTGTAACCTGGCAGAATGACCAAATAATTTGCTTGGAGATTTATATTTATAGTTTACACCCTGTACAGACTGATTTTGGATCGCGAAGGCATGTTTCATGCCCGGGTAGTTTCTTATATTCATAAACAGGGATCAGGGATGCAAACTTTTTTGCCCTCGAATGTATTAATAAAATAATAAATTAACAAATTGAAAAGTTGTGAAACTGAGTGAAAAGTTAACAGTGAAGCAAAGAAATAAATTAGAAATGACTACACACTGATTAAAAAAAAAAACATTTCTGTGGTGAAATCAGTTTGTTTCTTGTATGAGGCGAGACTTTCTCTTTCACCTATGTTCTTCTCACTCCCTGTGTTCCTCTGTTTCTTTCTCATTACTGTTATTACTGCTTCTCTGTCTAGACTTGTGTAGAAATTTGTCGTTGTTCTTTTTGTTTTGTTTTATTGCACAAAAGGCAACTTTGTTTTTCTCCTTTTCTCTTTTATTTTTTCTCTTCTTCTGCTTCTCCTCTCTCTCGTTCTGACCTGGTAGAAAATGTGGAAGTTCCTCTCGTTCTCGTTCTGGCTCACGACTCGCGACTTCTCCAGCAGGAAGTTGGAGATTTTGCCTCCGTCCGGCTCTCCTCCTCGGCTGAACTGGATCTCGAAGTATTTCCCCTGTCAGCCGAGACAAGACCCATGGAGCTCACCGAAGAAACATACAGTACAGACAGTGATAAGGTTAGGGGATTTGTCCCGAAAGAGAAAGTTATGAGACTCACAAAGCGGCTGGAGTTGTTGTTTCGGACCGTTTTAGCGTTTCCAAAGGCCTCCAGTAGAGGGTTGGACTGCAGGATAATGTCTTTTACATGCTGAGGAAACAAAGAAATAAATACACAAGCACTAATCACTAATTCTTTCTAAATCTATCATACAAATGTGATATGTAAGGTACAAAACACTTTTGGGTTGTACTATAATAGGAAAATAATTAATAACAATTATTGGTGCGATGAAATGGAGTTAGTCTTATTCTCTTATTTCTCTTTCTTGAAGTTAATAAGACAAAAACAAAAAGAAAAACAAAGAAACTGCAAACCTCTGTCCTGAAGACTTTCATGACCATGACTTTTACAAAGCACTGACACTGGAGACTCCTTCCATAAATGTTACATTAACGTTGAATTAAAATCGGATTATTATTATTATTAAAATTAGAATATGTGGAGCGTCTGAATACAAGTCCCTGTGGACGGACGAGCTGTTACTATAGAAACGATAACTTATGGTTATTATGGTGTGTTCACGTCATGTCGGAAAGATCGTATTTACAAGTTGAGCGCACATGGACGCCACCACAAAGTAGTAATTACGAGTGGGATTTTCTTTGACCCCCGAGTTTCCGAGTTGGGGGCGTGTCAGTTAAAAAAAAAAAAAAAACATGGCGGAATCAATGGATGCAACGTCTGGAGTTGACGGTAAATTAGTTGAAATTGAATGTTATTATGTGTTTGGTTTATGCAGCAAGTGATTGTCAGGCTTTTTTTTTTTTTTTTTAATTTACAATAAAACAAGCTAATTGCCTGCACAGAATAGGATAGCACTGTACAATTACGATATAATATGTAACTATAAAGTTTACAGTGGCTTCATAAACTGATTAAAAACATAACAAAGCAAAACACACCTGATGCACATTCTTTGTTCTTTATTTTCTAGAAGTAGAGTTGCTTAGAGTAAACTTGTAAACAAAAAAACTGTATTTTTTTGTTGTTAATTAAGAGAAAGCCATCAGCTCCGACCAAAGTGACTTGACGTCGTGATTACGACTTCCCAACTCGTAAATACGAACTTCCCAGGATGACTTGAGCGCACAGGTAGAACAAGCGCATTAATACAGTATAAACCCGGTGATTTGCACAGGGGGCGTGTAGACTTTTTAAATCCACTACACTGTCAGAGCTGCTGTTATAGAAAATTAATCAGCACCTTCTGACCAATCAGAATCCAGAACTCAACAACACTGTCGTATAAGAGTAAATGATCAGGGTTTAACTCTGAAGAGAGAATATCTAAGAAGCTTCCAGAAAATTCAGAGTACCTGAACTTTAGCTCCACCACCAGACACTTTGGAGATGTAGCCCATGATGTACTTAGCAGCCACTGTTTTTCCTGCGCCACTCTCTCCACTACACACACACACACACACACACACACACACACACACACACACACACACATTAATTAGAACATACATCGGCGTATGTCTATGATACACACATGATCTTTTTCTCTCGCTCCTCTAACATAACACAGATACAGTATATTGTAATATATCTAATACTCAATCTAATTTATGACATATTTCCTGTTTTTGTCTTCATTTTTGTGGATGCATTGTTATAGGTTTATACAGTATGTATGTACACCCTGTCTGTTATCTTATTCTACATTATACAGTATGTAGTCCACATACTAACTATATAACTATATGTAACTATATAAATCAATAACCTATGTGAAATTTATAAAACTGCTTGTCGTTACCGTCTGTATATAGCTGGGTGCAAAATTTACACACCTCTAGGACAAAACGAGGACTATACATATGTAAGACGAGACAATTTGTGTGCTATTTTTTCTAGGTCACACCAAATATTGATTTGATGTAGAGTTTTCTTCTGTTCACTCACTCTGCATTTTGTTAATTGATAAATATAAACTATTAGCATGTATATATATAAATGATTTCTACATGATCAAGTCAGTACAAAAAACATTTTAGATTCCCAAACATTAGTTTTCTAGCACAAAATTAAATGTTACAGAAAAATGTTTGTATGTCATTAAAGAAAGCAGCGTATTACATAAGAGACACTTTTCAGACAGTAAACACAATGAAGGCTGCTGGGTTTCGCTGCAAAAATAAGAAGCGAGTGCGAAAGTCAAAGTGTCCAGAAGAACTGTGTCTGCAAGATGCTCAATAAAACTTACCAGCTCATTTCCCTATAAAACTGCACTTATTGTACCAGAGACGACTATTTTTATTTTTATTTATTTGTTTGTTTGTTTTTTGTCACACCAAATATTGACTTTGTTTCATTTACTACTGTTTACTGCTCTTTACGTTTTTGTTTTTGTTTTTTTTTTTAATGTAGAAACTGAATTTAATTTCATTATTTTTGAAGGCATCTTTGCTCTACAGCATTTCTTTGCATGTGCCTCAAACTTTTGCACAGTACTGAACAGGGAGAGTTTGAGCAGCATTGGAATAGTCCATAGGAAGGTTGTCATCGTGAGTCGGCATCGTATTGGGGGTTCCAATTGATCAAATGGACCCAAAAACCAAAGAAAGAAAAGTTTGATAGAAACATCATATTGTAATGTGGTCGTATATTTGTTTTGTAAAAAAAACAAAACAAAGTTCATGCCTTTAAAATGAGCAAAAAGCACAACAGATCATATCACACACACCTTTCTAACACTTTCTTTCTGTTTCTTTCTGTCTCTCTTTCTCTCTCTCTCTCTCTCTCACACACACACACACACACACACACACACACACACACACACACACTCATGCTGCAAATATTTATGTGTACTTTAATGTGACAGGATGTGGTAGTGGATGTGTAATTTTTTTAAAGTGTACTTTAATGAAAACGTCATGCTCTGATTCTGACGTAAAAAAAAGAAAAAAAGAAAAAAAGAACTAAACATGGTGACGGACCTAAGATACCGTTAGCAACGTGTTAGCACTTCTTCTAATCGGGGAGGAAATGATGCTCAGTCTTAGTTCCTCACGGCTTCTGAGAAAAACCCACTAATGTGGACGGGGTGCTCAGAGTATGTGCTGTAAACCCAGAAGTGCTCAGGACATTCGTAATACTGAAAGTTTATTAAAATTGAGTCAAATACAGTGTGTGATATGCCCCTGGCTAAAATAATTGAGTATTTGTCATTCGTAACTTCCAAGACATGTTGGCTTGTGTAATTTTGAGCTAGGCGGCTAATATTGCTATGTAGTGGAAGTCTGTTTCACTCAAAATGCTCTGCCTCAAACCACATCCAGTACTTCAGTGACTTGCTGATGTGGTTTAGGACCCATTGTGGCTTTCTGCAACATTATGCAGCGGCCATTTTGGAATCACTGTATTGGCTCGATGCAGTTTGGTGTCATTAGGCCCCGCCCCACAAACTTTGATGGCAGTTCCACTTATTTTTTTCCCCTACAGGTTAACCTACTATTTCAAAGCCTATTGACATAATATAAATTATAATATATAATATAATCAAGTATATGATGATTTGGGCATTTTTTCGGATGAGACAGCTGTCCATGATTTTCTTAGCTATGTAGGTCTAGTGCAAAACTAAACAAACAAACTTCAGACATCAAACTTGTCCTGATTCTTCGCCTTCACGTGGGGTAAAGGAAAAACTTACACCCGGCCTAGTTTTGTAGTTTTAATAGCAAGCGTCTCAAATGTCTCATAAAAATTCGACCATCCAAACTAAAAATCATCCAGCATATTTGTAACACTTACTTGCATGAATGCATATCGACATGATGTTCAGAGCTATTTATTGTTTAAACAATCAATCTAACAGGACACAACCGGGTAACGAGAAACACCTGTCAGTCACGTGTTACAATATTTCTTGCTGGCCTACAAATCGGGTGGTCTGATACAAAATGTGCTATGCTCTATGTCGTTTAACACATCTATATATAAATATCAGGAAGTGAAAGCTGAGATTATAAACTCTTGTCTCATATTCATCTTTTGACCTCAAACCTAAATGTCTTTAACAGCAAAAAAAACAACGACGACGAATCGGCCTTGGCGTTCCAATATTTTTTGGAGACGATTGTATGAATTAGGGCTGTGACCGGGCGGCTCAAATGGTATACTTTGTGCACGGTCTTTAGCGAGTAACTTGTTCAAGAGACAATAAGAATAAGAACATAATGAAGAGACCTAGCATTGACATCACAAGTGTTACAAGAGCCTTCATCACAGTCTGTAAAGCCCTAAAGCTGTAACTCCAGCCTCATGAATCTGTCATGTTTCATCATTCAGTGGTTCATAACCACAGTCTTCACACTGAATGATGTGCTGAATAATGACTAATGAGCTGAATAAGATGTCGTGATGCTATTAAGCACGCAGCTTCGTTTCATTCACCTGATGATCACACACTGATTCTCGCTGTCAATCATCATGTTCCTGTACATGTTGTCTGTTAAAGCATAGATGTGAGGTGGGTTTTCATACTGGGCCTGGAGAGAGAGAGAGAGAGCGAGAGAGCGAGAGAGAGAGAGAGAGAGAGGGGAGAGAGAGAGACAGGAGGAGAGGAAGTGAAAGATACAGGAAGAAGAGAGAGAGTGAAAGACAGAGATAGACAGGAAGACAGAGAATGCGGGACAGGAAGAAAGGATAAGAGAGTAAAAGTCAGGAAGAGAGAGAGAGAGGAAGAGTGAGTGAGAGAGTAAGTGATAGAGAGACAGAAAGAAAGAGAGTAAGTGAGAGATACAGGATCGAAGAGAGAGACAGAGTGAAAGATAGAGATAGACAGGGAGAGAGAGATTGCAGGACAGGAAGAAAGGATAAGAGAGTAAAAGTCAGGAAGAGAGAGAGAGAGAGAGAGAGAGAGAGAGACAGGAAGAGTGAGAGAGAGTAAAAGAGAGAAAGTAATTGAGAGAGAGACAGAACAAGAAGAGAAAGACAGACAGAAAAAAAGAGAGGGGGGAAGAGAGAGAGAAAGAGGGAAAAGACAGACACAGTATATGACAGACAGAGATACAGCAAAGAAGACAGAGACAGAGTGAAAGATAGAGATAGGAAGGAAGAGAGATTGTCCAAGACAGGAAGAAAGGATGAAAGAGTACAAAAGAAAGACAAGAAGAGATAGAGACAAGAAGAGAGAGTGAGTGAGTGAGAGAGAGACAGAAAGCGAGAGACCGAGAGAGAGACATTGAGGGAGACCGGGAGAGAGAGAAATAGACAGACAGAGAGGCAAGAAGAGAAAGACAGACAGAAAAAAAGAGAGGGAAGAGAGAGAGAGGAAGAGACAAAGAAAGTGGGAAAAGACAGACACAGTATATGACAGACGGCGAGAGATGAACAAAGAAGACAGGGTGAAAGAGAGTGGGGGGGGGAGAAAGGATTAGAGAGTAAAAAAAGACGAAGAAAGAGACAGAGATAGGTAAAGAGTGAGCGGGAGTAAAAGGGAGAGAGAAATAGAGAGAGAGAGAGAGAGAGAGAGAGAGAGAGAGAGAGAGAGAGCGGAATAAAGAGAGAGACCGTTAGTGAGACAGAAACCAAGGAGGAAGATAAAGAGGAAGTAACCATTAGAACATATGCAGGATGATGACAAAGTCTCAGTGTAATATACTGAACTAGACACTGAATATAAAATACATATAAAATATGGTATATACAATAATAATTACACACACATTAGGGCAGTGGTGGTTTTTAAAGAAACTCTTTACTCCACACGGACGTATTTGTTGTCTTAGCTTTGTCTCATGAGGCTAATGTAGCTACCAATATAGCTTTGACCACAGCAAACACCATCACACTCGAGCTCTTCACACTGTTATGTGTACAAAAATGTACAAAACTACGTCACAGACTCAATTAGGAGGCGTGGCCTAAAGTTTGGAAGCGGAGTTTGTACGTTAGAGGTGATTTGGTGTCACTGAGCCAAGTGATATCTTTGTTTGGCTTGTTAGCTATATTAGCCTTGTAGATCCAGTGAAATTCTTTGATGTTATGATGATGATTTTCTTCTTGCTTCTACACACTTAATACACACATTAGTACATATTACAGTAGCCCAGGCATCGGGACAAGACGATTATGTGTCCAGTTTTGGACAGCTAAACGCTGTAGACGTGATAAAAGTAAGCTATTTTAACTCCATAGTATATTCCAGATATTAAAGTGCAGTAATCCATGCTAATGATAATGATATCCCGGATAGCAAAATTGCCGTGGCCCAGATCCGGCCCACACCTGACACTTTCGTCCGGCCCACATATCGCGTGGAATGATGGCACTTGTGCGGTCCACTCCTGTTTGCCAGATTTGGGCCACATGCAACATATGTGGGCCACTTTTGGTTTACACCCAGATTAGCCTTGGTCGACTGTGCCACATTTTTGCCAAAGGTGGCCCACATTTGTTTTGTGATATTTGGGTCATATTCACTATTTACCACATGGGCCACTTTAGGGTCACATCCAGATTACACATTGCCGTGAGCACCGCATATTTGCCTGAAAAGGCCCATATGTGATTTGGGATATTTGGGCCATATTAGCTATTTTACACGTGGGCCACTTCAGGCTCATATCCATTTTGTCTGGGCCAAAAGAAGGCCAGCAGTGCCGCATCACTGCGTGAAGTGGCCCACATCCGGATGCTATCTGGGATGATGATTTGAAGTCGAGGTTTACATTAGTTATTCTTCTTATGCGTAAATTTGCACACTCTCAGGAGTAGGTCATGAAGGTTTTTTTCCGAATTTACTGGACTTTCATGAATACCGAATTTCTTGTGTAAATGCTCGTACGAATGATTTACGAATAAATATTTTTTACGTGCAATGTGAAGAGAAAACATGGCAGCTCATAGCCAAACACTGGCTACCGACTTGCTGACTTGTTGTCAAGGTCACAAAAAAAAAAAAAACCCCAAAAAAAACGTGATGAGGTGAGGAATCGCTCATTTGTGTCTTAATTAACTAACTAGCTTGCCATACTTTATTAATTTACACTAGCTACCATTTTTCAGCCTAGTCAGTTAGGGGTCTGGGCTACCAGTACACCAAAGTTTCCCTTGCCCAGTGGGCTAGCTAATAAATGTTTCATTTTTCTGCCACTTTGTATGCAAAGACAGATATAAAGTTCATCATGTGATCAACGTGATTGACTTACAGCTCCTTGGTAAAGCTCGATCTCTCGATCTGTGAAATACGGCATCTGTTTAAAAGGATTCACTGAAATCAAGACGGATCCAATGTAGGTCTGCAGATTAGAGTCAAGGACATATTTCATTTGATTTCACACTCAACTCAGCTTCGGTGCGATACAGAAAATGCTTTTGTTGCAGCAAAACAATAATGACTGACATGCGTGTGTGTGAAAAAAATAAAACAAAGAAGTGCGTTGCTAAGTAAAAAGAGGAACGACTCGGTCTTACTGATCCGTATGGCGTGTGAATGTGGGTTATACAAAGTGTGAGTTATACACAGTAACCCAAAACAAAAGCCTCCGAAATTTCATAACCAGCCATTAATCAGTTATAACGTGCTAATACTAACAACCATGCAAACTCATAAGGCGTAACAATGACTTTTATTTTATTGTGTGTGTGTGTGTGTGTGTGTGTGTGTGTGAATTTAACTCTAACTCTAAGCTAATCTCTTATTCTGATATGATTGATGCACTTTGATCACTTCCTCTAGTTAATGTTCAACTCATATTAGAGGAAGTAAAAAGTTTGAGGTGTGAGTTTAGTTTTTCGGATATTTCAACATGACTAATAAGTACTAGCCTCGTTTGTTTGTTTTTTATTGTTGTATGAAGTGATGAAAATTGAGCCCTGTTGAATTCTGGATTCTGATTGGTCAGAAGGTGGTGATTCATTTTCTATCATTTTCAGCTCTGACCGTAGTGCAGCTGCGAATAACAGGTTTACATTAACACACTCGTTCTAATACGTTATCGTTTCCATAGTAACAACTTACACAGGGATTTGTATGGGGGATGCTTCGCGTAATTTCATCCTAATAACAAATGGATTATAAAACATCACTGAGCGGTTGTTACTAACCGGATTTACAAACGCTAACTCTAATGTGTACTCTTTCTCTGAAAAGATTGGCATTCATGACATGACTGATCTATTTCGATCACTTCCTCTAGTAGTCTTTTTAGAGGAAGTGAAAATTTGTGAGGTGAGCTTAGTAAGAAATGCTAGCACGACTAACTAACCAATAACAATCAGTTAATCAGTAAAAGGGGTGCATACTTTCGCACTCTACTATAGGTTTAACTGCGCTGCCACTGAAGTTGTGCTTGAAGTGAAAGGATACAAAGATGTAGTCGTCCATGTATCTCTTCTTGAGGTTCTCGACGATGGCGTCCTCGGTGATCTTGGAGAGGAGCACCATGTCGTCCACGCCGCTCTGTTTGACATTCTGACTCTGCCAGTGATACTTGCTGGTCTGCAGGAGAAACTCACAATCACACACTGATTTCCAACCTGTGTACACTCTAAAACTGTCAAAGTTTACTTGGAGTGAGGAGTGAGGAGGTACAGCACTTTGCACCCCCTTTGAAATTGTCCACCTTTTGTAATGTTACAACCTGGAACTGAAATGGGCTTAGTTTGGATTAGGAATAAAATATCAACACAAAATAATGCATAATATTATAATGTGATTGCAAAAGTATTCACCCCTTGAAACCCTATGGTGCAACCAGTTTGCCATCAGAAGCCACATAATTAGTTGACCGGAGTCAAGCTGTGTGCAATGAAAGTGTCATGTGACCTTGATATACAGTTGCAATCAAAATAATTCAACCCACATCGCAAATCAGGTTCATTGTCAAAATTTACAGACTTTCAGCTGTTTACAATCAACAAATCAAACAAAAGCAATTGAAACAGTTCAACACAACAAATGCTTCAAGTGGTTTCCCCAAATTCAACTGAAAATGCAACTTATAATGACTTCTCCAGTCTCAAAATTATTCAACCCCTTCATGGCAAGCATCTTTAGTACTTACAAAGAATCTACAAAACTGATTTAAAATCAGCTTACCAGATCTCAGAATGTTATTCCATTTGTGTTAAATAACCTTAATAAAATGACTTAAAAAGATAGATATTACAGATGATGCTTTGACTATTAACGCCATCTTAACACCAAACAACATCACCAACAATCGCTACATTGGCTAATAATAGAAGAGGTCCAGTTGATACAAAGGAAAGGAACCAGTTCCTGTGTTGCCCTAGCAGAGGAGAACATTACAAATCGCCTTGTGATTGAGAACGCTAAGACAGCCATCTGAGGAAATGTGTAAGATGGACCAAGAGCAGAGGTGAACTTTCTGATTCCTCTTTTTAGAAGCTGCTGGATTTTCATCCACAGTTCATTGAATGCAAGACAAAATACTGAACTGAGACGACATTATGCCTCGCAGTGTTGTGGAACAAAAGGGCTGAGGGGGAAAGCACTTAAGTAGCATTTGATACGATCCACAGGATACCTGAGTATAATCGAAAATGAACTCTTGCACTCTTAATTACATTTTCATCACAAAAATGTTTGGCTGCCAATCGCTTTTTAACTTTATTTTTATTTACTAGTTATATTTCAAACATCCAGTCAAGTCCAAAGTCTACAAATCTGTATCAAGAACACAACTAATCATCAATGAACAATCAAAATTTTTAATGGGAAAAAATTATTTGAGTGATGTGGTTGGATTTAATTTGAAAACCCCGCCCCTAAATTTGAACTTTAACTACAACTAAAAATTGAGTTGTCAGAATTTTAGACCATGATGAAAAAATGTTCTTACTTTTCATTTCAGTTAAAATCTTTCTCAAGTATAATTTGGACTTGACACCTCACACCAGGTCGCACCAGGAAACCGTTTTTAGGTTCAAAAGTCATGGCCAGGAGTCAAAGGCCCCCATCTGGCATTAACATACATCCTGGGTGATCAGATCACAAGTGGACAGTCAACCTGAGACGTGACACTTGATACCTTTACACCTGACATTATGAGCACGTCTCCAGTGACCACTTGTGATCTGATGTCATACATTGTTTCCGCCGGAGAAAGGTCGTCGCCCATGTTTATTACGTCTGTCTTCCGCTGCATTTATTTTCAGGCAGAAATGTCCCACGAGTCCTATCTCCTGTACCTGTATGAACTGTATGAAATGAAACTATGAAAAGCAGCTGCTTTTGTCTCTGCTGTTATAGCATTGCCTTTATCCATTAGACCGCTACCATTCAGCACGATTTCCAAACAATCTCACATTGATTACGTTACATGTTACATACGTCACATTCACACTACAGATACACACTCGAAAGAAAGCGCTATCTACCTCCTTCCGCATACATGAGCTCACAGACACCTATGATTGGCTATTGTCACTCTGATTGACAACGGAGAGAACGTATGCCCCTCCCACCCACCTAGAGAGCACAACCAGTTTTGCTGTGTTGTCTCCCTGCCATGAGTGGCTGAGGCATCATCGGGATCTGAACTCTGTAGCCCAGTTATCCATCTTTTTTGCACTGTTCGGTGATGTATACAATCATGTTTTATTATACGTGCACTATTCATACTAACCGCAAACTCAAACTTGTGCAGTATCGTTCCCACAATTAATATGCAACTGTCTCCGTATGTTGTTGTCTTGTATGTTGTCTCTGTACGGTTGTTGTATCCGCTTTATGTAAGCTTCATGAAGACTGTCATTATTTCATATATAGTACTGTGCAAAAGTTTTAGGCACCCTATTTTTTTTAGTACAAACTTTGTTATAGATTTTTTATTTTATGACTTCTGCATGATCAAGTCAGTACAAAAAAAAAACATTTTAGATTCCCAAACATTAGTTTTCTAGCACAAAATTAAATGTTTGTATGTCAGTAAAGAAAGCAGCGTATTATGTAAGAGACACTTTTCAGACAAAAAAACACAATGAAGGCTGCTGGGTTTCGCTGCAAAAATAAGAAGCGAGTGCGAAAGTCAAAGTGTCCAGAAGAACTGTGTCTGGTTCTGCAAGATGCTCAATAAAACTTACCAGCTCATTTCCTTATAAAACTGCACTAATTGTACCAGAGACTACTATTTTTATTTTTATTTAAATTTTTTTGTCACACCAAATATTGACTTTGTTTCATTTACGACTGTTTACTGCTCTTTACGGTATTTTTTAAAATGTAGAAACATTTAATTTCATTATTTGGAAGGCATCTTTGCTCTACAGCATTTCTTTGCATGCGCCTAAAACTTTTGCACAGTACAGTACTCTGTATTCTGAAAACCTAAGACAATATCACACTGGTGTTTTAAGATTCTGTCGTGGCATGCATGAGTTTTAGGCCTATTGATATCTGCTGCAGAATATAAAACAGAAGAAAGACACTGCTGCTTGTCTATAAATACACCTAGCTATGCTGACTGTGGTAATGATGACAGGAAACAGAGCTTGTCAGTATATACCTGAAAAATTCATATAACATAGTGTATATTTATGTTGTATATTTTTTTTAAAAAAGAAGTTGTTTTTTTTAAATCAGAAATGTGGTGTTAGTTAACATGGTGCATTACATAACAAAATACAACAAATTCTATTTAAAAAAAGTAATAAAAAATAGTACTGTAGTGTGCATAAAACTCACCTGTCCAACAAAATTTGTATTTAAAAAATCTAGGGTGCTATGAATTGTATAAATATACAGTCACTTGTAAAAGTGTTCAACCCCCGAGAATTGATCAGAGTTGTCTGAATAACGAATGATAAATATGTGTATTCTTCCTGTCAAAATTAATTATTGGTCAGCAAGTATTTCAAAGAAAATCAAAAACTGAAAAACGCCATTCGCGTAAGTATTGAAGTATTGAGTCTGAAGGAAAGAAGTGGAAATGAAGACTAAGGAGCATTCTAAGGAAGTTAAAAATAAGGTAATAGAATTGCATAATTTAGGAATAGGGTGTAAAATTACATCTAAGAAGCTGAACATTACAGTAAGCACTACTGGATCATTGGCATCACACCACTCAAGAACTACCTAGACAAGGCCCTCCATCAACTCTCCAGACTGGTGAGGGAAGCTACAGTCAGGCCAACTGTCACTCTGAAGGTGTTACAGAGTACAGTGGCTGAGAGTGGAGTAAAAGTGCACCAGAGAACCATTTCAAGGTCTCTGGTAATTGAGGATGATATGAGAGGCGTGGCTAGAAAAAAACATCAAGACTGAAAAAAGTATGAAAGCATGAAAATGACCCACTGAAGATGTGGGTTTTTTTTTTTTTTTTACGGTGTGATGAGACCAAGATCGATCTTTGTTCAAGAGCGCAAAGTTCGAGAGTGTTAAGTTTCAGAGCGCAATCTGAGGCGCAAACCAATAGCAGGCCATACCTTTATTAACACCATCCTTGCAGTGAAACATGGTGGTGGCAGCATCACGCTCAGTGGAGGCTTTTTTGGTTGGAACGATCTGTGTGTCATTTGTACTCCACACGAGTCTGATGACTTTTAAGGGGGCTGAATATTTTTGCAAGGCACATTATAGTTTCCTGGCAGGAGTAAGAAATACATTTAAAATCTAAATTATTAAATATATGTCCATTATATTATATTATATTATATTTGGTTATTCAAATATTTCATTAATCATTTCATTTAATCTTACCATTTTAAGTTAAATATTAAGTAGTGCAGATTAGATCATTATTTCTTAGTTATTTTTTAATGAATATTAATTCATAAATTAGTCATTATATTCATCAGTGAATAAGTAAATAAAAATCTATATGCTTAACTGATATTACACGTAAATTAATAACTTTTTCGTAATTTAATGTAATTAATATATTTCTACATCACATTATTATTCGTTTCTGAATCTTTATTCTATATTTATTATGTTACTCAATGCATAAACCCATTGTTTAATAACTGTGATAACTAGTGCGCTTAAAGACAGCGAGTACCTCTTGTAAGTCATCTCTGTAACAAGGCTCACTGATGCGAAGCCTCAAAGCCTTTTTCGTTTGGTTTCATGGCATGGAAATGTTCACTTTCTGAACCACATTGGGCTCTTTGTGGTTTATACTCCTGCAGAGTGATATAAAAGAGGCAACATGTTCCTACAAGACAGCTGAAACCCACCTCACTCAATTACTCAAGCCAGGAACAGCCCATACCACCAGATATTAAGCTTATTGCACAAAGTATAAACAAAGAAACAAAATAATCATTTGGGTTAACCCTTAATATATGTACATTTTATGCACACACAGAATAGTCTATGTACGTGAGAAAATTGGCCTAATTCAGAGACCGCATCGCCAAACGGGCGTCTAAACAGGAAGATACAGAAAATATGACTTCATATGTGTGAACAGGGGAAATGAAAAAAAAAAAAAAAAATGCAGCATGACAGGTTTATAATTCGCATGCTTTTATTTGTTCATTATATATTAATACACTCTTTCTTATAGGCTAGCGTTTCTATAGTAACAGATCAGTCACTGATATGGTGAAGTTTTCTATAAGGAGATATGTGTTGTTTAAAGTTTATGGAAGGAGTCTCCAGTGTTAGCATTTTCTGACATCTTCAGGGCAGAGGAAGTTTTGGATTCTCAGTAACATAACAAGCTATGATTTTTGTCTCATTACATTACATAAGAGAAAGAATAAAATGTAATAGGCTGGTGTGAGAACAGGAACTAACTCGTTTCAAAGACGTTCTGTAGCATTGAATGTAACTATACAGTAACCGGATCAAAGGTATGACGTCGATGTGCTGTTATAGGAAAATAATCAACATCAGAGTGGTAACAGTAACTCTACTTCCGGTCAGGTCGCAGCGTCACACCATATTGTCATTGATTAGTTTCCTATTTCAGCACCAATCCCCACCCTCCACCCTCCTTAAAGTGTTTTCTTCCTTACTTAGGGCATGACATAAACTGTCTTTGCCTATGAAGTCACCCTGGCTGGTATTGAAACTGTTTCATGGAAAAGATCTGCATGGTTCACGTGACAAATAAAAACCCCACATTTCTATTTAGGTTTGCATCATTCATCGGGATATCCATTCGTGGAAAAAGAACAGTGTGTGGGCAAAACATCCTGAATTTAAGGCTTGTAATTGAATGAATCAAACATGGCATGAAAAGAAAACCAGCGAAACAACATGTTCAGAAATGGTGTAATTAAACTGTCATCTCATCTCATCAAGTCTCACTAATCCTTTTTCCAGTGTAAAGTAAACCACTTTAAACTGAAATAAACTACTACAATGCCTCACAGTTTTGCTGCCACCCAAACAGGAAATGTATAACCATGATGACATTAGGACTGTTGAAATTAGGACTGCAAAAACAGGGCTTTAAATATTTACCTCAACCCAATAAACTATAAAGGCCAAGTAAATGCAGTCCTGACATTTATAATTTGACAAAAAATCTCAATGTTTATGACTATATATATATATATATATATATATATATATATATATATATAAAAGATGTAAACACGTACACCCAATATAAAGGTGCAGTAATAGTAAATATGAGACTGGAACTATCTACATTTCCCTCAGATGTTATTATAGCAATATTATACTTAAACAGGTGAGCACAAAGTGTTTACATCTTTAATATACACATAGTAAAGTCACAGTGACGGTGGAAATGAGACAAAACTGTCCGGAACATCAACATTTCTCTCAGAAGTATGGGTAAAATGCTTCAGAAAAGGCTCTGAACTGGTAAAAATTGATTTATAAATGATTTACTAGCTAGCACATACAGTATAAAGCAAGCATAGCTAGCTAGTGAACATCTCTCTCTTAGTTGTGTTAGCAAATTGCCAAGTGAAGAGTTTGTACAGCTAAAAATTATTATTTACTGACTAGCACATAGCTGTTAAGGCACAGAAAATGAGACAGAACTCTCAAGAACATCAACATTTCTCTCAGATGTACTTGTAAATTGCCAAGGAAATAGTGTGATTAAAAAAAAAGCACAGGCAATCGTTGTCATATATGAGCGTAAATATGAGGATAAACATAGGTATGTAGCTATAAGACACCTCAGGAAAGATCAATACCATCGTCGTTTTTATTTTATTGGATGCGTAAGGTGTAAGCTGTAGGTCAGTTTTGATGGTTCTTGTCTGCTAACCCTGTGCTCCAGAAACAGACATAATGTGTGTGAGGAAGTGCTGAGGCCCCTGTAACACACGTCTCAACTTCCCTCTGCTGCAGCCTACCAGAGTGCTGTTGCATAAATCCCTCTCGATACACACATCCTCTTTAGAAAACGCCTCACCTCTATCTCTAAACTTTTGTGGCTGGGCCAAACCCAAACACACCTATAACGATCCCAGGTGGTGGGCCAGTCTGCTCTTTTTCCACCCACGACCGTTTTGAGTCCATGTTTACATTTTTCAAGACTTATTAATCACATATTTTGCAGCAAGAGGAGTCCAAGAGTGGTGTGTTAATAAATGTGAATTAATCTGTCGTGCCCAGGCAGCTATGGAAGCACAAAGCTAACAATCATAGAGCATTTTATCCGAATCAATGAATTGTGGTCTAGGTGGTGTGGAGAGTCCCTCAGTTTTATCACTTCCTGTTGAAAACAAGAAACAGGAAAGAAATATTGTATCTCTTCCATTTAAGGAGGTGAAAATCACAGTTTTCGTCATCTCTGGCTTAATACTTCTGTATTCTAACGATTGCATCCTGGTCCTAATCGAGCAGAGTGTGAAGGATTTAAGTTTTAAAACTCGCCGCGCCCTGTCCGTACCTCTAGGATAAAATGAATGAATGAATGGCAGAAGTACCTTGTGAAATGAAATGACACTAACCTGATATCACTATTGCTCTTGCAGCGGCATCGTTTCAGATCGCCGCTGATATCACAGACCATCAGAATGGGAAGCAACACACGTTTAAAGATGTGCAGCTCATTAATCCAATGAGCATTTACTTATTTATATCCCAGCTTTAACCTTCACAGTCAGCTCTTAACAAAATAATCCCAAGGTATATTTACCATTGTGCCAGTCCTCTTCTCTCTGTCCACCTGCACGCACCTTCTTCTCTATGTATCCGTGTGTGTGTGTGTTTATGCCTGTGAGGAAAATCCACCAGCGTGCCCCGTCAACACCTCTCCATCACTATCAAACACTTTACCCTTTAAATCAAACTCTGCCTTCTTCGGTGAAGCGCATCAAACTCCGGCAAACCCTGACTACACCAACACTTCCTCATCCTCCCACAGGTCATACATGAGAGCAGAACTGCGGCTGCCAAGAGCTGCACTCCCCTCATTCGCCTACACAAACACACACACACACACACACACACACACACACACCCAAGTGTGAGAAAGCATCATGTTGTTTACAGATGCGTGAGAATAAGTGACACACAAGCTGGAGTACTGAACACACCCTCACCAGCGTTCCTTTAGTCAGAACTTTATCACAGAGAAAATGACAGTCAAAGTACTCTTAAAGGTGCTTTAAGTCTTAAAGGGGCAGTTTGTAATTTTTAGAATTTGAAATGTCATTCTTTTAAACCCAATCCCCTCCCCCTCTCCATACCGCCTCTGTTAAAACTGTGAGATGCCTTTTAAGGAAAACAGGCAGAGCTGAGCGGCTATGTATCAACAAGGAGGCGGAGCTAATTTCTGGGCCAGAAAAATGTACAGAGAAGCCTGAAATAAAGAAACATCATATTTTTTCCTCCTCAGAATGCCATAAAATGGAGGAGAAACAAACAGCAGATGAACAAAGCACACATTGTCCAATCAAAATACAAATTACACATAAGGACGAACGACAGTAGTGTGTTTCTGGTTTGAGAAAGGGTGGCAACTTTTGGCATGTTCATTATTCATTATTCAGAGGAAACCCAGCATGAATCCAGAAAAGATCCATTACAGACTTGAAATCATGACTGCAGCTGCCTTTGTGTGCGCCTTTGTGTGTGTGTGTGTGTGTGTGTGTGTGTGTGTGTGTGTGTGTGTAATAGCTTGCCTCACATCATTCTTATTACGGCACCAATAAGTCCAAATGTTTAATTCGAAGCCCTCACATCTAATATCACCACCAGCCGTCGCTGATTACAAACCATTTCTCTCCCACACACACACACAAACACACACACACACACACACACACACACACACACACACACACACACACACTCACAGAGCTAGTTACACCTCAAATAGGGAAACACACACACACACACAGCCAGAGATTTCACAACCTTGACAATTTCAGAAGACTAGAATAGAGAAGGAAGAAGACAACGGTGCATGAAACTGAAATCAGATTGGTGTGAATGTGTGAACCTGTAGGAGTCAAGGACGAGCACTAGCAAAACACTCAGTGGCAGTTTAAAACCACCGGGACTCCACCCAGCGCCCTCGGTCTCACACCACACTCATCAAAGTAAAGCAGGAGTGGATCATTACAGAGTATACATACATGAATTCCTCACTTAAATGCCATATTTGAGTATTAAGAGCCGTATCGTAATGACCTCATACGATACTGATGTGCTTTCTTCGACATTTTCCTTTTTTGCTAGTCAAATTTTCATTTGATTCACCACACAGAGCAGCATTCAGCAGTAGCATCAAGGGAAAAATGCGGGCAGGTAGAATGACATTTATGTTTAGCATCCAACAAATATACAGTATCTCACAAAAGTGAGTACACCCCACACATTTTTGTAAGTATTTTATTATATCTTTTCATGGGACAACACTGACGAAACGACACTTTGCTACAATGTAAAGTAGTGAGTGTACAGCTTGTATAACAGTGTACATTTGCTGTCCCCTCAAAATAACTCAACACACAGCCATTAATGTCTAAACCGCTGGCAACAAAAGTGAGTACACCATCATGCTTGACTGTAGGCAAGACACACTTGTCTTTGTACTCCTCACCTGGTTGCCGCCACACACGCTTGACACCATCTGAACCAAATAAGTTTATCTTGGTCTCATCAGACCACAGGACATGGTTCCAGTAATCCATGTCCTTAGTCTGCTTGTCTTCAGCAAACTGTTTGCTGGCTTTCTTGTACATCATCTTTAGAAGAGGCTTCCTTCTGGGACGAGAGCCATGCAGACCAATTTGATGCAGTGTGCGGCGTATGGTCTGAGCACTGACAGGCTGACCCCCCACCCCTTCAACCTCTGCAGCAATGCTGGCAGCACTCATACGCCTATTCTGCAAAGCCAACCTCTGGATATGATGCTGAGCACGTGCACTCAACTTCTTTGTTCGACCATGGCGAGGCCTGTTCTGAGTGGAACCTGTCCTGTTAAACCGCTGTATGGTCTTGGCCACCGTGCTGCAGCTCAGTTTCAGGGTGTTGGCAATCTTCTTATAGCCTAGGCCATCTTTATGTAGAGCAACAATTCTTTTTTTTCAGATCCTCAGAGAGTTCTTTG
This sequence comes from Cranoglanis bouderius, assembly GCA_023630585.1. Lineage (NCBI taxonomy): Eukaryota > Metazoa > Chordata > Actinopteri > Siluriformes > Cranoglanididae > Cranoglanis > Cranoglanis bouderius. The sequence continues at coordinate 17,234,721 of CM042556.1, read as the reverse complement.
CCATGAGGTGCCATGTTGAACTTCCAGTGACCAGTATGAGAGAGTGAGAGAGTGTGAGAGCGATAACACCAAACTTAACACACCTGCTCCCCATTCACACCTGAGACCTTGTAACACTAACGAGTCACATGACACCGGGGAGGGAAAATGGCTAATTGGGCCCAATTTGGACATTTTCACTTAGGGGTGTACTCACTTTTGTTACCAGCGGTTTAGACATTAATGGCTGTGTGTTGAGTTATTTTGAGAGGACACAAAATTTACACTGTTATACAAGCTGTACACTCACTACTTTACATTGTAGCAAAGTGTCATTTCTTCAGTGTTGTCCCATGAAAAGATATAATAAAATATTTATAAAAATGTGAGGGGTATACTCACTTTTGTGAGATACTGTATATATATATATATATATATATATATATATATATATATATATATATATATATATATATATATATATATATATATATATATATATTTGTTGATATAGGCTGTTCAGAGGGTTGCTTTTGAAGTCTTTTTGTGCAGAGCAACAACTAATCGACTTTATTGTGTGATTTGTGTGTGCTAGACTCATTTAAGAGTCATTTCAAATGAATGATTCATTCATGAATCATCCTTTAGACAAGACGTGCAAAGCGTAATTATAACACCTAACAGGTAACTTCCTTTTCTGACACAGCTTATGTTTATCTAACATACTTTCTTACTTTCGTCCATTTATCAACTATGGGAATGAATGGAATTTCACTTTTTATAATTAAAGGTGCAGTTTGTGGTTTTAAAACTGTTTCTAGACTTGCTATTGCTATGATAATTATATCATTTAAAAATGAATGAGATTTGAAATATTGCCATTCACTCGTTTTTCTTTTTTGTTTTTTTTTTCGGCCAGAGCTTCTGTTAAAATTTTTCTGGCCCTGAAACTAGCTCCACCCACAGCCAGAACAGACCTGCTCAGTGTCTGTGACCTTAAAAGGCAACACATGAGAGACACACAGTTTCAAAAGAGGGGGCAGAGTCAGAGTTAGAGGGAAGGAGAAACTTTGTTTGTTTTCAGCTTTAAGGGGCTCTAAAGTTTACAAACCGCCCCTTTAAGGTGATTTAAAGCACTCGCTTCAGTGCACACATTTGGATTATACAGATTCAAATGAATGAACTTCTTCTCCTAAATTGTGTATTACATAATAGTCCTATACATTATATGTTAAATAAATATTACAAATGTAATACTGTTACTTTACTGTTTAGAAATGATCCTTTAATACTTTAACTCAAGTGGATGAATTGTAGTTGGACTTCCACTAAAAATATATCAAGGTATTTCTACTTATGCTTTATTGTAAACATTGAAATAAACGTGTAACAACGTGACTCACACAATATCTCAATTTTACTGTAATTGTTCACAATTTGAGAGATCTGACAGGCAAACTGCATTTTAATATTAAACAGCAAACCAAAAACTAAGCACAGGCCAAATTTCCTCTGTTCAAAATACACGATTTTCTTTATTCATCGTATTATTTTCCATTTTAGTTGGTCTACATGAACTTCAGGGGCAAATACATATCCATCTGATGCACATTACAGTACATAATTTATTTCAATAGCATTTTAAACACAACGACAAAAACAGAACATTTGTTAAAACTAACCATGTCTGACTAATGTCTGACTACTAATATGAGTCAAATCAACACGCTTCAAGTGTTATTTAACATGTTAAGTAGAACCAAAAAAAAAAAAAAAAAAAAAAGTCACATCAACAATAACAACAATAACAACCATGTGTTCTGGATCTATCATGACTTGATTATGTATGTTTTTTTCCACAAATAATTAGACGGATAACATAGATTCCTGTTAAATACTTTAGCTCTCATGTTACTTCTTACCTTAAGCAAGTTTCTAATACAATTTTTTTTTAAAAATAAAGTACTAATCTTGAAAATCTAATGAAAGAAAAAGGCAGAAACAGCACCATTACAAAGCACCACAGAACCGACAACCTAACTCTCGCTACGCTGTGTTTAAAGCAGCTTGGATCGTTTCTTAGATTTAAAGCACTCGTGAAAGGATATGCGTCATTTTATTAAGCTGGGTAACGATGATATTGTATTTTCTGGACGATATTTCACTCTAAAGTATAAGACACACCATCTAAACTGTGTCTGATTAGAAATAAGTCAATATACACCTCGCTTTTTGCTGCACCAGGTATTTTTATTTTGCTTAATGTCTCTAATGTCTCCAGGATTCCTCCTGATGTAGTGTAGTTTTTGTGTTACCATAGTTCAGTGCCAAAATAGCCTGAACTTAAAGGTGCAGTCTGTAATTAAAAAAAAAAAAATGTTTCTAAACCATTCTAAATCTTCTCCTATGTTCAAAGGTTCTTTAGAAAATACCGCAATTCAAATATTGCCATGGAATGGATCTCTCTAGTTTTTTTGTTTGTTTCAGGCTTCTGTTTACATTTTCACAGCCTGGAAATCAGCCCCGCCCCTTATTGGATCAGAGCTGCTCAGCTCCTCCCCTTTTCCCTTAAAAGGCTTCCCATGAGGCATATCTATTTTCAGCTTGATTTGAGGGAAAGCAGAGAGCCCTAAAATTACATACCGCACCTTTAATCTATCAGTCAGGATTAGAACTATGTGTGTAAGTATAATCCTAATGAAGAAGTCATTATAATATCGATATTTAATGCTGATTTACAACATAAAAGCAGCTGCTGGCATGATCATGCTAATGCATGATAATGCTAATGCTAATGTTAATTTCCTCTTTCTCAGCTTTGGGATTTTGAAGTGTTATGTTAGCACCAAACTAACTGTACTGTACCTTCCCATAAATTTCCTGTAAAACATTATGCTAACATATACGTCACTATAAACCGGAAAATACAAATAATAACAACAATTTCTTCCATTTATAAAGCACCTTCGTAACACCCGAGGTTGCTTAGCTCTTCTAATGCTAATTTTGACTAACTCTCTCCAGTGCTTAGTGTATTAAAGCAAAAAGAAATATTCTTAGTTTTTTTTTTTTTGTTTTTTTTTTTAACCCCAAAATGTAGTCGATGCTAATCTGGTGGATATAGGTTTCCTTTACTGGTTAACAACATTAGCCTCGGAGCTCCAGTGCAAAAGCAAAGAAGCGAACTTTGGATACAGAAATCAGTCCGGGCTGATGAAGTGCCACTGCGCTGATGGAAAAATGACGTAAATAATATGTGATTTCTGGCCAGATTACAAAAAAAAAAAAAAAAAAAAAAAAGAAAAAAAGCCTTGAACCTGATTGTTAGGCTACGAGAAAAAGTCCTAAACACACGTACAAACGTTTCAGCATGTGTTTAGGACATTAATGTTGTTTAAAAAGACCGGCCATGAGCCACAATTCCTTATAAACAATTTAGAGTTGAGCGTCTGTCTAACATGAAATGAGTTTTGTTGTTTGGTAAACAGACTACACTACAACAGAGGCTTTTCCACCTTTGGGTGACCAAACAAGGCCAGATCAGACGACACGTCTCAAAGAGTCACCTCTGCATTAGACGTTTCGTTTTGTTCACATAGTCCCAGCTATAAAAAAAAAAAAATTTAAAAAGGCTTCTATATTTATAAATATAAATTTGTTATGGGGGCATTTTTTCCACACCGAATGTGACAGCTGTACTTTTTTTGATAAAAAAAAATATATTTACAGGTAGTGTTCATAGTGCTATATAACATAAAACCTCTTAAACATATACATACATATATCAATAACTGTCAGCTGACAAATACTACTTACTTTTTAAGTTTGTGATAAGGTGAAGTAACAACTACGTAAACCCTGTATAACAACTGACATAAAACTACATGAACATTTATAAATGCTACTCCAATAAGCATCAGCTGACTAAATCGTCCTTCTTTCATTTTTAATGTTAAGGTGACATAACAACTACATAAACCCTTTATGGCAACTGGCATAAAACTATATTAACATAGATAAATGCTTTTTCAGATACATGTCAGCTGACAAATACTACTTTATGCCATTTAAATGTAAAAGTGACATAAGAACTACATAAACCCTTTATGACAACTGACAGAAACCTACATAAACATTCAGAAATGTTTACTCCAATAAGAGTCAGCTGACAAACACTACTTCCTGTCATTTTAATGTTAAGGTGATATAACAACTACATAAACTCTTTATGACACCCGATATAAACCTGCACAAACATCTATAAATGCTTACTCGAATAAATGTCATCTGACATAAACACTAGTTGCTTTAATTTGATGTTACGGTGACATAACAACTACATAAGCCATTTATGTCAACTGATATTAACCTACATGGACATTTAAAAATAAGGGTAAGCTGACATAAACACTACTTCCTGTCATTTAAATGCTAAGGTGACATACGAACTACATAAACGCTTTATGACACCCGACATAAACCTGCATAAACATTTATAAATGTTTACTCCAATAAGTGCCAGTTGACACAAACATTACTTTTTTTATTTTAATGTTAAGGTGACATAACAACAACGTAAAGCCTTCATAACAACTAACATAAACCTGCATAAACATTTATAAATGCTTAATAATCAGCTAATGTGAAGACCATACTTTCCTATCTTAATGTCAAGTTGACATAACACCTCTGGTGTGAAGTTACAAAGATAAATCATACATTCGGCATTAAGAGGTAATAACCGTGACATAAACACCTGCTGTATAAATCAGGGACAACCATTACACTGTTATAACAGAGCTATGAGTATTGTCTCTTGCCCTTAAGTAAAGTGAGTTTCTTATAAATGCTTATAAGTACCCAAGGAATTCCTACGACTACTGTATGTCATGTCACCATAATGACAGGTTATGTATATTTTATCAGGCCCTTAAGTAAAGAGGGCTTATTTGATTATTTGTACAATTTTTTTATGAACACTTATGGCAATGTCATGACATCATAATGAGAGATTACATGTATTTTTTCAGGCCCTTATGTAAAGTGGGAAGAGTTTTACTATTTATATTTATATGAACACTTATGACAATGTCATGACACCCTAATGAGAGATGATGTGTATTTTCTCAGTCCCTTAACAAAACTGGGTTTAAGTTTCCTATTTTTATAGTTCTATGAAGGCTTATAACAATGCCATCACACCATGATTACAGATTATGTATGTTTTTTCCCAGGCCCTTAATTAATATGATTCTTATGAACATTCTTATGCCTATTTTCTCAGAGCCGGTTTGCTTTTCATGTTTGACGTTATGGTAGCTCTGGCATACCAGAAGTGCTATAAGAAGAGTTATAATGCTGTCACAACGTTCTAACGTTAAGTCAGCCAGGAAAGTGACATAGCACAACCTTTAAGTCCAACCAAACTCTCATGTCAACTTGACAAAAAGTCTTTATGACACCTAACACCTAATGTTATAGTATATAAGGCTTTTTAAATGTTTATGTAAGGGTACATCGTGTCATAAAGGGCTTATGAAGCGGTTGTGAAGCTCTATGAACACTACCTTTTTAAAAAAAAACAACAACACACAGCTGAATGCTGCAGTATAAGGTGACGATGATGACTCATGGCCTCTAGCTATATTGGTGTAGTGATAATAGTAGATGTGATGAGATCATTGTCAGATTAACGCTCCTGTAACCATCTCAGACCAAATGGCAAGATCAGGGCAACCAAAATACAGTCACAGAGAGGTTATACGGTATACAGTATATATATATATATATATATATATATATATATATATATATATATATATATATATATATATATATATATATATATATATATATTATATATATATATATAAAAGCATGTTACAGACCATAACAGTACGGTTTTATGAAGCTTATTATACTGAATGGTTGATACTGAATGGTTGATCAGGCCATAACAACTTTAAAAAAAGAAAAAAAAGAAAGAAAACTAAATGAATTAAAGAAATTGACTGACTGGAAAAAAAAAATCGCATTTCCACAATTTTTCTTTTCATCCCAATAGTAATCGATCAGCCAAGACTTTTTTGTTTGTTTGTTTTTTTCTTACATAAAGTGAAAACTAATAGACTAACGATACCCGATTTAATCTGAACACTGAATCCGATTTTTTTGGACGGACTTTAATCTTGTTTTTTTCTCCCAAGTGGAGACCTGATTTATTTGAGATATAACCGATGCAACACGTGACACCTAAATCTTTGAGAATTTCCTGACTGCCAGAAGGACCCAGAAGAACATTCTTTGGATAAGTTTGCAAAGTCGACTTGAACACTACGGTGTGTTGGAGCCACAAGCATATTCTTTTTCATCTGTCATCATAATGACACTTCTGTACAAGAATATAAATAATTTTATAATCATCAATGTGTTTGTGTTTAAGCCAGTCCACTCTGCTCACCTTCCCCGTTCCAGCACCAATGGCTACACTGTGAACAGTAGACTAACACTGTGTCCTAAACCACATCGGCACGCCTGTGTAACTTCACAGAAGAAATGAATATGGAATTTTTTTTTATTTTTTAGGTAAGACAGATTTCAGCTACTTCTTGGCAACACTAGGCCTCATAGCATCAGCACCATGCACCGAACATTTCTTGGTAGATCGAATACATTTGAGAGAGGAACATTGTGTAAATATGATTTTTAGCTGAATTTTATCTTTAAATATTTTTTAACTTCCCACTTGTACGACGTGATCTCATCACAGACGGCTAAATCTCCCTATAAGAACAAAGAAATACTTCCTGTAGTAAAAATAAACACGTCAAAAACAGAAACAGATGATGTAAACAGTGAATAATGTGGTCATTAGTGTGTTATTATTATTATTATTATTATTATTAATATTATTAATTTGAACACAGCACTGCACAGTTCAGTTCAGGGGTTTTCCTTACATTACGGCTTCAACACAATGATATTTACGTCATTACGTCGGATTATGAGAGATAGAAAAAAAAATAAAATAAAATAAAAATAAAAATATTCCATGCAGAGAGTCTGAGGCTGAGAATTGGTTTTATGGTACATCCAGCCTCCTGGACGAAAACAAGTTTGTTTTCAGTTCTATGCTGATGAGACGCAATTATACTCGTCAGTCCAAAAGCCTGGGTGAACAGAAACTTCCTTCTTTTACGTTTTTAGAACCTCCTACATCCCCTCCATTTTAATAAAATGCAAACGATGCTTGAAAGAAGGTTCCTGATTTCATTCTAGAGCTGTTGTGTGTAATCAAGAGCTGCAATTAATTACGGAATAATATTTGTTGAAAAGTAGAAATTGGATTCGCATTCTGCTGCTCTGAAATTTTATGCCGTCCAGAATGTATTCCTGGGATAACCTCCGGAGCCACTGCGAACACTGATCAGGATAAAAATTGCTTATTGAAAATGAATGGAGTAAAATTTTCCGATTTTCTTTGTTGAATCGAGTCAAATTTAATTTTTGTTTCGTACGTCAACTTCAAATTCAAATCTGATGTACAAATTCTGTCCATTTGATGTAAAACCAAAAAAAACAAACAAAAAAAAAAATTCAGTGAAATTACTACATTATTACATCTGAGCACTGACTTGACGGTTGCCTTTTCTGAAGTCAAGGATTCGCTGAATCTGAATCTGATGCACCGAATTATGAAATGTGTTGTTCCAACTTGAATGCTTTACATCTGATTATTTTAATTATTTTACCATAACATGTAAACCGGCTGAACAGCAATATTTTAATTTCAGAAATGAAGCACAACATTTCGGTTATATGCTCCTCAAATCCTTTTCTCACTCGTTCATCTTCATGAAGCGCTTTATCCGGGTCAGGCTTTTATAATCTCTGCCTCGATAAACTGCTGCTGTCTCTTTAAGTACAGCTTCAGCTAATACAGGAAAACGAAGTCGGAGGAGCCAGATGTAGGAAGTTCTGTAACTTTGTTACTCCACTGAAGTATGGTTTTCAAATTTCTGCACTTTATTTTAGACTCAAAATGACTCTATACATGAAAAATTATTGTCATTACTTTTTATCGTTAAATGGTATGAGCCTGTAAGCATGGAAAAGCTGTAACCTGTGCAGTCCTGTGCTCGGTTGTAGCTATAACTGAGTAGAACTGAAGTATCCCGTCTGAAATATGGATGAAATAAGAACTAGCACCATGTTCAGGACAACTAATAGAAGACAAATCTCTCTCTGACCATCTGACATTCACAGGAACTGCACCAGAGCAGCTGGTTTGAGAGAGTGGAGGACAGCAGCACAGTCTCTCTCCTTCCTTCCTCCCCCCCCCTCTCTCTTGCTCTCTCTCTCTCTCTCTCTCTCTCTCTGGGCCGGGACTGGCACTCCGAGCATGGAGAGAGCAAGGGAGCAGATAGATAGATAGATAGATAGAGAGAGAGAGAGAGAGAGAGAGACAGAGAGAGAGAGAGAGAGAGACAGAGAGAGAGAGAGAAAGGAGAAGAGAGGAGGTCAGTGTCCTTGGCAGGTCTTGCAGCACATCTGTCGGAAATATGGGCGGCTGCAGAACTTGAACCTGAGCACCAGGGGGCAGTACGCCACCGTGTTCACATCTTTACACTCTGTGGTGGGGGTAGAGGGGGGGGTGGGGTGGGGTGGGGTGGGAGGTGTTGGGAGAGAAAAAATAAATCCATAAAACATATTAGGAGATTTTTTTTGTGTGTGTTTCTGTAGTATTGTTAAGCGCTGTGCATTAACAGATAGAGTTTTTTCCCCTTGCTGTGTTGTGGTGTGTGTTGTAAAGCGACCTTGAGCGTGTAGAAAGGCGCTATAAAAATAAACTTATTATTATTATTATCATTCTAGATAGATAGACAGACAGTAACAGACAGAGTGACAAAATAGATTTTTTGTGTGTTTCTGTAGTATTGTTAAGCCTGTGCATTAATTGATAGATAGATTGATAGATAGATAGACAGAGAAACAGACAGACAGACAGACAGACAACCTGAGCTCAGGATACTGTCTGTTTGGAGTTTCACATGTGTCCGTGTGGGTTTCCTCCGGATTCTCCAGTTTCCTCCCATCTTCCAAAAACATGACAGTAGGTAGATTGGCTATGTTAAATTACCCCTATCTGTGAATGAGTGGGTGAATGTGTGTGTGTGAATGTGTGTGTGTGAATGTGTGTGTGAATGGTGCCATGCAATCACTTTGACCTCTCACCCTCAGGGTTGTCCGTGGGGACGCTGAGGTCACACTTGCTCCTGCAGTGCTGCATGAAGGCAGGTCGATGCAGCTCTGGACACTCGTTGGACGGCAGGCCGGTGTGTGACACACACTGCACAGAGCGCATCTGATGCCCCACGCCACACTTAGCTGAACACTGGGAAGATCACACACACACACACACACACACACACACACACACACACACACACACACACACACAAATAAGCATACACACCATGGATTTGTTCATGATGTCACCAAATGATATCAATCAGGTTACCTCCTGACCAATCAGGTTGCAAGTTGGGGCGTGCGGTGGGGCTTTTTGGGGGGAGGGGGAGGAAAAATGAACATGGAGCACAAATTGCCATATAAGACGATTTATGACATAATCTAGAAAAATTCATTTGCCAAAATTTCAACATTCTAAAGTTACAGCTGAGACAAACGCCAATCTTTTTTTTAATCTGCATTACTGAGAATAATCAATCGAATCTAGACAGCAAGCTCGGCTAATTAGTTAGCCGATACTAGATAAAACTGGCAACTGGCAAGAGCGTTGTTATGGTTACAGCATCACTTTTTTTTTTTTTTTTTGTTCCAGATCACAAAATGTGTTACGTCAGGACTTTTTTCTGTGGAAAAAAAAAAACAAAACATGCAGCTTGGGAAAGTGAACTGAGATTTAGTGGGGGGTTTTTTGTTGGGGTTTTTTTTTTTTTTTTTGGAAATCAGTCTGACCTCGCTCCATGGTCCTGTGAGCCACTGAGGAGGAGGACAACGCTGCAGGTTACAGCGCATCCTGGTGGTGGGGCGGCTGTGTTTAGGACACTCGGACTCGACCAGAGTGTCTCCGCTCTCTCCACTCCTACACAGAATCACCCTCTGCCTGTAACCTGGACCACAGCTGGGAGTGCACTACACACACAGAGAGAGAGAGAGAGAGAGAGAGAGATGATGATGATCTACACACAGTAAGTATACACTCACAAGGTGACCCACACAACAAAGTGCATATAACCAAAAATCTCAAAAAACTCGTCCAACTTTTAAAGTCCAAATTTAAAGTCAAACATGTTTATAATGAATCGATCCTCCTTTGCTCCAGTGACATCCTGTACTTCTTTGGAAAGGAGTTTAACCAGATGTTGGAGCGAATGAGTGGAGCAGGAGTGAATTAGTCAGGGCACTGAGGTTTGATTCATATTTTATCCCAAAGGTGTTTCATTTGCTCTAAACAAACCGTTTCTGTATTGTGCCTTTATTTCTTTCATTCTCGTGTTGTTATTGAACCACCATCTACATGCTCTTTTCATGTTGGTGCTGATGTATAATTTCACATTATGCATGTTTAACATGTCTAATAATATTTATCCACATTTTAATGTAAGGTTCAGTAATTATAATCATCCATCCATCCATTTTCCATACCGCTTATGCTACACATGGAGCATAACAGGCGGAGGACACCCTGGATGGGGGTGGGGGGGGGGGGGGGCAACCCTTCACACACACATTCACACAATATTTGGAAACGCCAATCAGCTTACAACACATGACTTTAGGCTGGGGGAGGGAACCAGAGTACACAGAGGAAACCCCCGAAGCACGGGGAGAACACGCTCCGCGCACATAGGGCGGACGTGGGATTCGAAACCCCAACCCCGGAGGTGCGAGGCAAACCACTAATCCACTGTGGCCCCCTAATTATAATCATGTAACAAGTATTTTACTAATTAAAGTTTCATGTTTAAATAATGATCAAATTTAGAATAAACGTTGGAAGTTGAAGAATCCTGCAAATCGGTGAATTATTGTAACTAATCCGTATTAATATATTAATTAAAAAAGCATTTAAAATTAGTAAACTATGTGCTATAAATAATTGATTACTAAACATTATTACCTAATATTTAACTTTTATTTACTGTAAAATAACAGGCAGATGTCACTTTGATGAAAAAAAAAATGTTTTTTTTCTGCCTATGACATAATTTGACACCATAAATATATTTCACCGAAACAATGGGAACATTTTTAAGATTTCTTTTTTAATACGAGTGAGTGTACCAGGTGCTGATGTACCTCAGACCAGTCGAGGGCGTGCCACTCAGGTGGACAGGTGTGATTATTGCAGGGTTCGGTGATGGGAGGCCGCGGTTGGAGACAGGACGAATCGTCCTGAACCTTCTCTTCTGCGGAGCTGATCTTCCTCTTACACAGCACCTCCCGCGTCCGTACGCCTCCACTACAACTTCTGCTGCACTCGGACCACTCGCTAACCCACCAGCTGAGACACAGAGAGAGAGAGAGAGTTTATATTAATGCACTTGTACTTACACGGGGACTTGTATAGCAGATGCTGCACATAAACAGATTTTTTTTTTCTCCCTAATTTGTTCACATGCCAATTCCCATCCACCAGCCAGGTCTCGCCTATCATAGACACGTGAAGCCAGCCAACTGCTGCTCACGCTGCATCACAGGGAGGCATAACACTCTCGGAGTAAACCACTTTCCCGCATACATGAAGCATCGCTATCTAGCATGGCTGTGATTGACAGGGGAGAGAGTTTGGCATCCCTCCCACCCAGAGAGCACGGCCAATTTTGCTTCCTTGGTTCCAGGCCATGACTGGCTTTAACATCATCAGCATTTAAACTCGTAATCTCCACAAGATAACGCTTTTAGGGCTAATCGTGTTTTTGTTTTTACGTCTCCAACATATGACTGTTGTCAGCTTATCTGTCGGCTGATAGAACTATCAGCTGTTGTATTAATATTGATTCTTTTATATTTTTTTGCTTTACACACACTCACGTTGGAGGACACGGCGCCGTGTTGCACGGACGTTTCTTCTCTTTAGGCTTGCTCTTCTTGTCACAGAAGTGATTGAAAACCACCGAGTGATCGGACTGTTTCTTACATACCACCTGCTGGATCTGAAACCCTGTGACACGCACACACACACACACACACACAAACACACTGTAAAATTAGTAGCAGCGTATTTCATTCCCAATTTTCCATCCATATTAAACTAATCCCACTCAAACTCGTCCTTTTGCTTTCAGGTTCGTTTAATTATGTGCGGTGTGAATACAAACCAAATAGAGATCAGTTTCTTTCTGATTTGAATGGACTAAAAGGTGTGAAAGTGCACTTATTAATTTAAGCGGACTGGCTAAAGTGTAAATTAGGCATTCAGTGTGGTTCACACTATTTTATACACACAAGATTCTGTTGTCACTGGTGTTTCTGCTGCATTAATGTGTATGTGCAAGATTCTAATCAAATCCAGCTGTAAGTATCTAAAATGTCCCCTTTCTTTACTGTACCCTGTATAGGGGTGTGTGTGGTGTGTGGTGTGTGTGTGTGTGTGTGTGTGTGTGTGTGTGTGTGTGTGTGTCGCCCTGTACCTCCAGCGCATGAGACAGAGCAGCGGCTCCAGGATGTAGAGTGCCAGGTGAAGACGCTCTGAGTGTCTCTGTTTACAGGGGGGTTAAAGCGGTAATGGATACCTTGGTTCTCTTCCCTCACCAACACCTACCACACACACACACACACACACACGCGCAATTAGGAATTGTCAAACCTTTGGCCAAATACCAAATACGCATCAAAAATTAAACTTTTTTTTTTCAAAAGAGAGAAAATGCTTGTTCCACATATTTATTAACACCTTTTAAGGTTAATTATACTCTCATTATATTCTGTATTGCGCAATTCAATTCTTACTTACCTGTCAACCATTTATTTATTTATAAATCTATATGTTCTGCATTCTTGTGTACTTGTATATTGTACCAAACAGTAAACCGAAGTTATACAACAGGTTCAGAGTGACAGCTATTTCATCCAACAAAACTAGCTTTTCCTGGAAAATCTAGAGGTGGTTACCATGACGATGAGGGTCATATTGGTGGGCCCCAGGGCCTCGAGGGTCTCAGGCTGATCAGCGGGCCGGCGGTAGTGGAAAGTCGTCCCGGCGATGTCGAACCGGCGCGGCGTGTCGATGGTCAGCTTGCCGTTGATGAAGTACTGGTCGCTTTTGCTTTTCAGAACTACAGCGAAGGTGTGTACCACAGAAAGGAATATTCTCTGAGTTAAAGGAAGATGCTGAAGATGCTTGTACTGAATACAACTTCATAATCTATCATAATGCTAGATCATCATCATCATCATCATCATGCTGTCAGCTCTGACAGTAGGTTTGGCTACATGGTGTGTCACAGGTTAATATTAATATGCTTGCTCTTATACGTTATCGTTTCTATAGTAACAACTCATTGTTTGGCGGACACTCCACATACAATTTTTTTTTTTTGAAGTGTAAAATTGTAAAAGTGTAAAATTGCAGAAATGTTCTTATTTGCAGTGAAGAGTCTAAATAAAATTTAAATAAATAAATAAAAGTCTCCAGTGTCAGTGTTTTGAAATAGTCAGAGGTAAAGCTGTGACATTTCCAACATGGAAAAGTCTTCAGGATGGAGGACTTTCTGGTCTTGGTGTCTTGGCAACATGACAAGCTGCTATTATATAATATCTGCTAAGATCTAACATGTTTTGCAGATATTCCACAATGTTAAAAGTAACTATAAATAGATAAAAAGTATGAGTAAGTGTCTTACTTCAATAAATAAGACTGTCATTGACTGTCTTCCTGTAACTGTGTGCCCCGAAGACTGTTAATTCCCTACATAATAAATATTTTGGGATTGGACAGAGAGCTTATTTATGTATTGTGGCCTTCTGTGAGATCAATATCACGAAGGCCACTAAAGAAATAAAATTTTATTGCAGATCAAGTAAAACTTTATGACAGATCATTTTATGTCATTATTACTGAACTAAGCCAGTTGCTCCAAAAGCAGCCCAGTGCACTAGACAGCTAACAGTCAAGCAATTAAACCCTTTCTTTTCTTACCTAGATAATTAAGAGAAATGTTGAGTTCCTGTATATGTATGAACACAGATCCTTTAGGAATCCTGATCACCTCTTCATAACCTGAGAACACACACACACACACACACACACACACACACACACACACACACACACACACACACACACACACACACACACAAAAATGGAAGTTTATTCGTGGTTACACAGAGGAATAATGTGGTGAGTGGTGTTCTCTACAGCAGGCCTGCTCTGGGATAAGCATTAAGAGGAGGTTTGAGATTCCTGCTGAATTCCTGGGCAACGTCTCCACAGCTGAGCACTGAACTCGTCTGAGGTCAGTCAGCGCCGGCCAGCTCTCGACCACAATTCTACAAATAACTCCATCTCCAAAAACCAGACCGGAGAAGAAAAAATGAGAGTAATTTTCGCAAGCTTGTGGGTTTCCAGTGGACAGGAGAAGAAGAGAGCGAGAGGGAAAGTAATAAAAATATTAACATTTAAGAAGCCATGTGGTAAACAAACTGCGAAAAACTGGCAGGGTTCGGAAGATTGCGGAAGAAAAGTGAAACGGACAGAGAGAGAATAGGAGAGAGAGAGAGAGAGAGAGAGAGAGAGAGAGAGAGACCAAAAAAATGACTGGTGGCATTTCAGTAATCACAAACAAATATCAATTTAAGCCCAGAATAGGTCTAACCCTAAGCCTGACCTCCTCTGGCTCTGTGGTCCTGGGTGTAGCCTTCTGAGGTGTCTTAGTGCCTAAAATAAAATGCTCAGCCCAGATGTAATCCACCAGCACCACCTGGCTCACCTACCACTCCACCACTAATCACCCCAAACACCACACGGTACACTCCTTCCTGCAAGAGCGCAACTATATTTGAGCTACAGATGATTTTGTTACCAGATGATCTCACTACCTTTCCAGATGCCTCCACCAACCAATATAACTCCTGATGATCCTAGCATCAACCAAGTGGCTACTACCACACCTTGCTCACTAATAAACATTTAAGAAGTACTCTTACACCTGCCCATGATACCCTTGAAACCTTCTGATGCAACAGCACCAATACCCTTCCAAATTCTCTCTATCTCACCAATCAGAGACCAGAAATTCATCATGTGATGTTTCACTCATCCAAGAAATGGCAGCCATCTGACTCTCCTGAATTGAAGGAAACAAAACTCCTTTGCTAACTTGTTGTCTTTGGTTTAAGTTTTAGGACTGTTGCTTGCTACAAATGAGGAATAAATGCAGCAACTAATACTATTTCTAATGCAAATGAGATTGGGACTGAATTAGCTAAACTACCTAGCCAGCCAACTAGTTGATAGGACCCACTGAATGCCTTATCCATTTTAAAATTCCTAGAATGGTTACAACTGCTACAGTTGCTCATCATTATTGTTAGCAAGTGCTATTAAGTGACAGTCTTGCCTCAGAAACTTCAAACATCCATCATTATCACAATCTAAACTCGCCTTTCTATAAACTGCTACACCCTTCCCTTAATACTGACCCAACAACCCAGTGTCAACATTCCACCCAACCACCAACACCGCCACTAGCAACTAACTCCAACTCCACCCAGGGCGTTTTTCCTTATTAGGACAGATGAAAGCCACAACGGTTATTCTTAGCTGATATTGAGAATCCATTTGGGCTGGAGGCAGCGCTGACTGACAGATGAAGTTATTCCTTGGCCCAGTGCAGTAGGAACAGGGTGAAATGTGCTCGACAGGGTGAATGGTGACCATAGCTGTGGAAATGACCGAGGTTCAAACCACAGGCCATTACTCGCCAAGTGACCTCCCAAACTACTGCTTTAAAAGGCACACAGCTTTACTGGAATAGTCTCAAGCCTATGACCTACTGCTTCATAGTTTAATACTCACCACATACATGGCTCAATGGCACGATGAATTCTACAGCAGAAAAACTCAAGGTTTGTGATACATAAAAATGACTTTAAAATAGGCACAGTTGATGTTGCCATTTGAAAAAAATTGCTGAAAAGGCATTCTTGAACAAGCCTTTAAACCTGATGAACCTATAAACCCTTAAATCACTATAACATAGGACAGGAAGAGGTCAGCATCAAAAATATAAAATTAGTCCCTTTCCAACAAGAATAAACCAACTGCCCTCCAACCCTTTTGTATCAACCACTTTGCTTATCTCCATAACCTTCTGGTATCCCTCCATTTCCTGTAATACCACTATGTACCTCTATGTATCCCTCTGAGCCCTCGATACCCCATTGTACTTCTTCATACTCCTTTGTACCCCTTTATACCCCATCTGGAACTTTGTGTCTCCTTCTATAAACCTGTGCACCCATCTATATTTCTCCATAATGTTCTATATCCCCTCATACCACCTTGTGTAGCTACCCATCTGTATCCCTTCCATTTCCTGTTTGACCCCTGCATACCCATTTGCACCATCCATGCCATATCTCTTCTTTCAGCGTCATATCCCTTTTATTACCTTCATACCGCTTCATACCACTGTGTTGACATCTATATCCCCCTGTACCCCTGTATAACCCTTCATACACCTCTGTACTGTTGGGCCTCCCTTCTTACAAAATCTACACCCGAGGGTGCCCAGCTGTTCCCATTCATAATGCTCTGTACTGCTACATTAACATCTGTTCCATTTCAAACATCACCTGTACCCTCCATACCCCTATGTATCTATCTCTACATTTCAAAGCCCTTTGTACCTGTCCATTCCCCTGGGTATCTTTTTGTACCTTGTCACATCCTACCGTACTACTCCATAGGGCTTCATTCACCTACTTCATCCTTCTGCTCCTCTTTATATCCCTTCATACTCTTACGTTACCGATGGTACCCATCTCCAACTTCCCTGCCGACCCGTTGGATACCCTTCATTTCCAACTCAGCTTTCTATGTCTCTTTTGCACCCTTTAACTCCCCCTTCTACCCATCTCAACATTCCATGACCCTTTTTATCCCTTTACTCCCTTCAGTTACCCTTTATACCCAAGTCAACCATCCATTCCCCTTTGTATCCCTTTGTACCCTTCGGTTATCCTTTATACCCACCTCAAACTTCTATGCCCCTCGTATCCCTTTGTCCCATTTGGTTACCCTTCATACCAATTGCAACCTTCCATGCCCCTTCATATCCCTATGTACACTTTGTTTACCCTTTATGCACATTTTGATCGTCCATGCCCCTTTGTATACCTTTGTTCCCTTTGCTTACCCTTCATACCCATCACGATCTACCATGCTTCTTTGTATCCCTTTCCACCCTTTGTTAACCCTTTATACCCATCTCAACCTTCCATGCTTCTTCATATCCCTTTGTACTTTTTGGGTTCCCTCCATATCCATCTCAACCTTCCATGTCCCTTTATATATCTTTGTATCCTTTGCTTACGTGTCTGTACCATTCAGTTACCCTCCAAACCACCTTGTTGACCTCCATAGTCCTCTGTAACCCTCTATATCTCTCTATATATACCCTTCCATTCCCTTTTTAATTTTTTGTATCCCACAATACCACATTGTAGCCCTTTATACCATTTTGAAACCATCCTTACACCTGTGCACCCCTTCTTTTGTAACCCTAACCCTAATTCTTTATACCTCTCTGTACCCTTTTGTACCCCTCTGTTCACTTTGCACTGATTGATACCCATCCATACCCTTTGTACTTTTTTCATATCCTTCTGTACCTCTCCATAGCACTTAGTGCCCTTCTGCAGTCCCTCACACCCCTTCATATATTTCTTGTACACCCCATCCTCATCTCTACCCTCCATGCCATTTCTTATCCGTCCATATCCTTTATTCCTCTTCATACAGCTCCCCCGACTCTAACTCCCCCCCCCCCCCCCAAGTCTCAAAATGGATGAGGGTGCCAGATTTTCAGACAGTATAACCCCAGCAAGTTGGCTCAGGCTTGGCATGGATCATATATATTCTTGACTTCTTTTCTTCCTTGAGTTTCAAACATATCTGAATCGTGCAGACTTTGCATGTGAGCAAGTAATTATGAATTTGCCTTAAAAATCGCTCCACTCTCTCAAAAGCGGCATGTGTCCAACACATAACTGGGCTTGGATTAAAAAAAAAAAAAAAAAAGATAAAGAAAAAACACGACGCAAACACACAGACACATTGTTTGACTTTCCATAAAGCAATTATAGAGTCATTTAGAGTAGGTATGAGGCGAAAAAGTGTTAAAGCTGGCTCTCACGAGGCCTTAATGTGATCCAAAAGTCTTATTTCATTTGATTTGAGTCCAGGTTGGCCCGTGTTTTCCAGCCACGCTGAAAGACAGGTTTCACTGCCTGTGTTATAAATGTGGAGATTTATCACAATTTATGGATCTTAGACAGAGAGTGATGAGACATGGAAAAGAAAAATCAGGCTACATACAGCACAGTGACCAAAAACAAATAAGGTGGTTTGAAATTAAGGTGGTACAGAATTGTGCAATGTCACTGACTGCGTTTTAGTGTCTACCTTCAAAAATAAAGAATAACAAATAAAGAGACAGACCTGAAACAATCCTGGCATGCTCAGAGACTATTTGGCGCGCACTGTAGCCGAGTGTGTTTCCCCACCAAATGCCCCTCAGAGACCTACATGATGTGCCAAGCCTGTGAGTACTGTATGAAGTGCTGTTATTCAAACTTTACCTCTTATTCTAACTTACCTACACAGTAAATGCTTTATTTACCAATTAAAGTCTGTGATTTCTTTTGTGCATTTATAACACAGCGCTGTTGAATTCTTGATTCTGATCAAGGTATTGATTAGGTATTGATTAATTTTCTGTAACAGCAGCTCAGACAGTAGTTCCGGCTGCGAGGCTAATCACAGGTTTATATTAATTGTTTACTTGTACGGCGGACGCTCCATATAATCAGATTTTTTTATTATGTATGTAATTGTTGATATGGTGAAGTTTTCTGTAAGGAGATGTTTATTTAGTATTTACGGAAGGAGTTTCCAGGGTCAGCGCTTTGTAACAGTCCTTTAAGTTTTCCAACATCTTTACGCTTTGTGGTTTCTCGGTAACACGACATGCTGCATTTTTTATTATTTTTTTGTCGTATTAACTTCCAGAGAGAAAAAGAAGAGAGGCCAATGAGAGAAAGAAATAACTTGCTGCAGTATAAGAGGAATAAAACACTTCAGGACATGGTGTTGTAGGAAAACCATCAACTTCGGTGTGGTTACAGTTGCAGCCGCATCACAACCCCTTGTCGTTGCTTATTTTTCCATAAGGGCATGCCATAAAGTGTTTTATTACTTACTTAAGTGGTTCGTATCTAGTCTGTGTGGTTACAGTGAACATAAAAGTAGACGTAAGAGCGATTCTCTCTCTCACCCACAAATATTTTGTTTTATGAGATTATAATAGAGAAGCAGGGCCGAGGCATTACTGCAGGATTACTACAAAGACAGAAGAGTCATATCTGACTGCTTTATTCAGACCACAGGAGCTGAACTGGGTCACTTTTTCCTGTACAGTGAGAGCTTTTGCACCAAGTGTTCCACTCCAGAGATCCGTAACCCAACACACGTGTTCACGCAGTCAGCGAGCAGGATTTAAGACCAATCCAGCGCAGTTCCAGGAACTGCACCTCGACGCTCGACAAACTCCATCAACTCTGAGATGAAAAGGAATCCGTGCTGCTTTCTCTCCGAACCGAATAGTTTGCGGATCGTATTCTGACACCTACTGTAAATCCACAGCGTCCCTGTGCCTATAATTAGACAGGCGACTTTATTTCATAATTCGATGACTTATAGCTCGGTGCCTAAGCTGACATTTCTACAGCTTCTTATATAAAGTCACAGAGGATTGCCAGGAGAAACGAATCCGCAAACTTGGAACAAAAACGGTATTTAAGCAATGTGGTCTGTAAATAAAAGGAAACGCAAATGAAACGAACCTCCTTCAGGCAGCGAATCGTTGAAGACGCCCTCGATGGCCTCACAGCTGCTCCCGTCACCCCCACACACGCGGCAGCGGTCCTCGCGGGCATCCGAGCCGAGGATTTTATCGCAGCCCACATGCTACACACACACATATGCACACACACAGATAAAATCAAGTCAGAGGCAAGATCATTGTTCCTTCTAAAAGTCCTGCAAAGATATATACAGCAAAAGTGACTTGTTATTTTGCATTACTGTAATTTCCTTTGAGTAATGTTTTTTTTTTAGGATATAGATATCATATTAGAGACTTAGACAGCTAGTGATGTCAATCCATACAGAGCAACATAATACTACTTGGCTGCCATACTGGTGCTTCCTCTTTACACTGTAAAATGAGCAGTTATCTATGGACATAAATTCCCTAAAACTATATGTGGCGGGGGAAAACCCGTCGGATGTCGTTGTGGCTGAAATCTAGAAAACAAAATCAGCCAAAATTGGATTTTTGTGCTTATAATATACTCTGAGACCTCAACATGAAAAAACCAAAACGATGTGGAAATGTTTTTATTTTTAATCTCTTTAATTTTGCCTTGGTGTCTGCCTGCATAAACCATGTCGTGTAAGGAGACAGTTTAACAAATGGAAGAACCTCACTAGCTCCGTGTGATTTCCTCACAGAGTCAACGTCAGGCTTTGAATAAGCTGTTGTATAGCTACGTGCTTTAACAAAACAGACATAAACCTAATCAATTCAGCTTGTAATAAGATAATGGCTGTTGCATAGTCCATGATGCTCCTGCGCCGAAGTATTCATAACTATTAACTAGAGGTTGACCGATAGTGGATTTTACAGAAGTTGGGCGGTGCCTGCCAATAACCAATTAATCAACCGATAGTTTTTAAAAACTGACACTGAATGAAAACATAACACTCAGTAAAATATTGCTGAACTTTATTACAAAAAATAAACGGTACTGACTGTACCATGAAAATGTACTGTACTTTTTAAAAATGAAATAAATATATAAATATTAACTATAAATAAATATTAAAGTAAATAAAATATATACATCCAAACTGAACCAAAAAGTAGCACTCTAAATAACAAATAAAAATAGAGACATCCAAAATGAATCAAAAAACACTTCAAATAACACAACAAAATTTGTCAGTGATTGTTTTTAATTTCTCCTCTAGAGGCCGCTCTTGTACTGTATAATGACAGCCGACCCTTTTCAGCCGCTCCCGCAACGGACGCAAAACTATCGGTGTGGATTTTTGCCGATAACCGACAGTTCCAGCAATCGGTTATCTGTGCGAACTCTGCTGTAAACAGTAGAAAATGTCAAAATCTCACCATACATATTTCCTAAAACCGCAAAAAGAGCAATGCTTGTATAGATATTTTGCGTGTGTAAGTTTCGCTTCATTACTAAAAGTTGGGTAGATGACAATTATGAAGTGGTCTTACTACCAATAGCTACATATGATATCTCTATTTAATGAAATTCATTTAAGCAAATAAGAATTTACAAGCGTATAAAAAAAAAAAGGCTTAAAATGATAGATTTATAAGATATTTTCAATTCAATACCTAGAAAATTTTCTAGCTACTAGTTAGCTAGAAAATGTTTAATGGAAATATTAGATAGTTAGCAAGATACGCTTGTATGTAGTTACGCAAGTAAGAAGAGTCAGTCATTACGGAAAACTAGAGGCCACTGTATATTAAGGACTGAGACAGACTGGATTTTAATAAAATAAATATTTATGATGAAAACAAAACAAAACAAGACAATGCAAGTCTATAGAGTCCACTAACTTTAATATGCTTTTATGGTAGCTTTGCTACTGCAGCTGTTACGATACTTCGCTGTGTCCTGTGGTAAATTGGCATTAACCTTAAAAATCACATAGCTATGCAAGCAGAAATTAGCATGATTAGCACAGCAGCAGTGCTTAAGTAAAAAGTAACTGCAAAGTTAATTACAAGTAAAATGTTTAATCAGAGATAAAGACTATAACAAAGGATTTTGAACTACCTCAACACTAACGGGATAAAAAAAACATCTCTTTCAGCACTGTGTATACAGTATATATAGATTTTATATATATATATATATATATATATATATATATATATATATATATATATATATATATATATATATATATAATTTCTGTGAGAATTTGTATGGGGGTTGTGGTGGTTAGGGTGTTATTTTATTATTATGAACCTGCTGTCCTGTAAACATGGTGCTACTTATAATTATACCGCAAACAACCTGAATAGTGTCTGTTTAGTTTTACACAGTTTATACAGACTTACGAAATGCACTAACAGACTTCCGTGGACGTGCATGGCTTTTTTCCACGATCCTTTCGGTCTAAAAACTTTGCACAAACCCCCACACCCATCCAGTGTACCGCTCCTTGGAAACATTCCTCCTGACCTGGCCTACATTTCACAACCTGCGAGTGTGTGACCCAGTTCTGGGCGGCCGGAGTGAGTCAGTGACCCTCCCTGCAGGTCGCTCGAGTGCGTTTGCAACGTGTTTCTCCCGAGGCTGTGCTCGGCGCTGCGTGCTTCAAAGCTTGCCTCTGAAACCCGTCCCAAATCAAAGGCACATTGTTTTGGAAGCGTGTCCACTGTGAGGCCGCAAACAGGCCGCTGCCTTCCTCTCCTGCTGTTCGCTTGTTTTAATACACGCCATAAAGTAGAGAGGAAGAGGAAAGACAGGAAAGGAGAGGGAGCACTGGGCATCAAGGAGAGCAGAATTCGAGCGGGAAGGGGATCAAATTGAGAGGGGAAAAGAAAATAATAATAAAAAAAAGAGCAGGATGGAGAGAGGGAAAGAGGAGAGGAGAAATCAGCTGCTGTGATCTTGTTCAGCTGCTGGCGGTTCAGACAGCTGCAGTCTGGAAGGGCATCGAGTTCATTTAGACTGTAAATATAACACAGGGGAGAGGAGAGGAGACTGAAGGAAAGGGAAAAATGAAAAGAGAAAGAGGAGGACAAGAGAAAAGGAATGGAAAAGAGGAGAGAGGAGGAAAATGAGAGGCGAGGAGAAAAAGTAGAGGAGAAAGGAGGAGGAGAAGATATGAAAGAACAGGAGAGAAGAGAAGAGAAGAGAAGAGAAGAAAAGAAAAGAGAGAAAAAGAAGAGGATAGAAGATGAAAAAATTAATGGGGAGAAGAATAAAGTAGAGGAGAGGAGAGGAGAGCAAAACAAGAAGACAAGAGTAGAAAAGGAGAGGAGAAGAGCAGAGAAGAGAGGAGAAGAGAAAAGATGAGAGAAGAGGAGTGGAGAGGAGAAAGGATGAGGGGAGAGGAGAGCAGAGGAACAAGGGTGACAAGAGAGGAAAGGAGAGGAGAAATGATGAGAGGAGAAGGAAGGAAAGCAGAGGAGAAAGGATGCGGGGAGAGAAGAGGAGAAAGGATTAGGGGAGAGGAGAGGAGACAGGATGAGACGAGAGGAAAGGAGAGGAGAAAGGATGAGGGGAGAGGAGGGGAGAAAGGACTAGGGGAGAGGAGAGGAGAGGAGAGGAGAAAGGGGGAGGGGAGGGGAGAAAGGATGAGGGGAGAAGAGAAAGGATGAGGGGAGGGGGGAGGGGAGAGGAGAGGAGAGGAGAGGAGAAAGGATGAGGAGAAAGGGGGAGAGGAGAGGAGAGGAGAAAGGATGAGGGGAGAGGAGAGGAGAAAGGATGAGGGGGAGGAGAGGAGAAAGGATGAGGGGAGAGGAGGGGAGAGGAGAGGAGAGGAGAGGAGAAAGGATGAGGGGAGAGGAGGGGAGAAAGGATGAGGGGAGAGGAGAGGAGAAAGGATGAGGGGAGAGGAGAGGAGAAAGGATGAGGGGAGAGGAGGGGAGAGGAGAAAGGGTGAGAGGAGAGGAGAGGAGAGGAGAGGAGAAAGGATGAGGGGAGAGGAGAGGAGAAAGGATGAGGGGGAGGAGAGGAGAAAGGATGAGGGGAGAGGAGGGGAGAGGAGAAAGGGTGAGAGGAGAGGAGAGGAGAGGAGAGGAGAAAGGGTGAGAGGAGAGGAGAGGAGCGGAGAAAGGGTGAGAGGAGAGGAGAGAGGATTAGGGGAGAAGAGAAAGGATGAGGGGAGAGGAGAGGAGAAAAGGTGAGAGGAGAGGTGAAAGGGTGAGAGGAGAGGAGAAAGGATGAGTGGAGAGGAGAAAAGATGAGGGGAGAGGAGAGGTGAAAGGATGAGTGGAGAGGAGAAAGGATGAGAGGAGAAGAGAAAGGATGAGGGGAGAGGAGAGGAGAGGAGAGGAGAAAGGGTGAGAGGAGAGGAGAAGAGGGGGAAAAACATTGTGTAATGCTCCCTGTTGTAAGTGTTTTTAAGTCATTGTTTTATGAGTGACAGAGTGAGCTTGTTGGGTGACAACCTTTGCTAGTGTTGTGGAAGAATGAGTTGATTCGAGACATGTATGAAGTGTTTTAGTGCATTTTGAGTGTGAAATTAACTGCTGTGCCAAGCTGAAAGTTGGTTAGGAGAACTGTGAAGAGTTTTGAAAAGGTGACTTAAGTATTGAGAAATGAGTCCTAGCGATTGTAAAAAACTGTAATATAGAGAGATAAATAAGTGTGACAGAGAGAGATAGAGTGAAAGATGGAGAGAAAGGGAGACAGACATCCAGCAGTAGTGACAGTCAGATACAGGGTAAGACAGATAGAGAGAAGATGAGAGCGGCGGAAAGAAAGAAAGAAAGAAAGAAAGAAAGAGAGCTCTTTATTGTTCTAATATGATGGTAATGGTTTCAGTTGGACACAAACATTAGAGTAACATTTACTTTAACGTTTCTACAACTGAAAATGTTGCAGCAATGTTGTAGGAATGTTAATAAAGGTTACAAAAAAATGTTCTAAGAACTCAGAGGAAACTCGGCCAAATAAAAGTACCTGGAACTGGATGGGATCTGTGTGTGTGTGTGTGTGTGTGTGTGTGTGTGTGTGTGTGTGTGTGTGTGTGTGTGTGTGTGTGTGCGTGTGTTTGCTGCACTCTCACCTTACACTCGCCGTTAACACACACGTCCAGAGAGTCGTCTCTGCACGGCGTCCCATCCACCACCGCCGGAGCACGCTCAGTGTAGAAGTTATAACCCTCAGCCAGGCAGTTCAAAGAGCATGATTTTACTCCACCTGAGTAACACACACACACACACACACACACACACACACACACACACACACACACACACACAAATTAGCATGTAAGTCCAGTGAAGGAAGCGTGGTCTCTCTGTTTGTCGCAATAAAAAATGCGTAGTCTCTGTGTCTGTCAGTAGCAGTAAGGAGGCGTGGCCTCTGTGTCTGTTAGTCACGGTGAAGGAGGCGTGGCCTTTGTACATGTCAGTCTCAGTGAAGCAGGTGTGGCCTTTGTACATGTCAGTCTCAGTGAAGCAGGTGTGGCCTTTGTACATGTCAGTCTCAGTTAAGGAGGCGTGGCCTCTGTGTCTCTTAGTTTGAGTGAAGGAGGTGTGGCTTTTGTACATGTCAGTCTTAGTGAAGTAGGTGTGGCCTCTGTGTCTGTTAGTTTCAGTGAAGGAGGTGTGGCCTCTGTGTCTGTTAGTCTCAGTGAAGGAGTTGTGGCCTCTGTGTCTGTTAGTCTCAGTGAAAGAGGTGTGGCCTCTGTGTCTGTCAGTCACAGTGAAGGAGTTGTGGCCTCTGTGTCTGTTAGTCTCAGTGAAAGAGGTGTGGCCTCTGTGTCTGTCAGTCACAGTGAAGGAGTTGTGGCCTCTGTGTCTGTTAGTCTCAGTGAAACAGGTGTGGCCTCTGTGTCTGTCAGTCACAGTGAAGGAGTTGTTACCTCTATGTCTGTTAGTCTCAGTGAAGGAGGTGTGGCCTTCCAATTCTCAATTCTTACACTGTACTGCAACGCCTTTTATCAGATTGGATCAGATTTAAATGAACAGAAAACTGTTAAAAGTCAGCACAGCAGCTTCAGCACACACTGCTGTGAAATTTACAACACATGCTGGCAAGGCGGACTCGAAAAACAAACTGCTTACAAATTTGCTCTGAAATTTTTATACCACACACACACACACACACACACACACACACACACACACACACACACACACACACACACACACACACGCTTAGACATGTCTGGCTGCGAATCAAAGTTTAGGCATTATCGTAAAGAGGCTGATAGACGCACAAAGTATTTTAATGAGCTTGTTGGGGCTTTTATGCAAGTGAATTTGTTCCTCAACAGCTGCTAGAACGTCAGGGGCTACAGACAGGAGAGAGAGAGTGAAAGTGAGAGAGTGAAAGCGAGAGAGAGAAATGAAAAGAGAGAGAGAGAGAGAGAGAGAGAGAGATGAAAAGAGAGAGAGAGAGAGAGAGAGAGAGAGAGAGAGAGAGAGAAAGTGGGGTACTAAAAGGGAAAGAGCACATTTTAGCTGGCGCACTTACAAACAGCTGAGTCTGATTAACAACACTACACACATAACAATACACACACACACACACATACACACACACACACACTTTCACTACATCCTCTGTAGTTCCTACATTCCTGAAAGGAAAATGTGGACTTGATGTCTGGCCACAATGCATTTTGGGAAAGGATCGCCGTCTTATGAGGAACACAGCATTGGGTATTTGCTTTGCATCGAAAGCTTACATTATGACATTCATCACATATATTAAGAGCGAGAGACTTGGGGTATACTTAACTGATCTTATGTCTCGTGCTTAGCAACTGGTGTTTTCAAGTTTTTCATCTAATGGACAGAGTTTTGTTACAATATTTAAGTACAATGAGATACATGCATGCACTGATTGTTCAAAAATTCACATGAAGTGAATCTGACATATTAAATCAAACTAATGTTAAAGCTTTCTCAGTAGTTTGAGACCTACGTCTGAGAAATGCATTGAGAAATTGATCAAGAACGTAATAGCTTCATTAGGTCTTCAAATGGTGAAAAGAGAATTACGTAGAGTATGTTTATTACCTGCCCTTCAGTTGTATTAATTTACGCATGCAATTGCTGTTCTCGAGGCGACCTGTAGTCTGCGCGAAATCACATTATGAGTGCGACATTATCACAGGTCTATTGGCATCATTTATGCCCAGTAATTTGCATGTTTAGGTACAAATGCCACAAAGTGCAGTAATTTAAAGCAAACACACTAGATTGTGTCATGTGAAAGACAAAATCCTCAATCGAACCTGTTAGTAAATCGGCTTCTCAGAATGAAAGCACCTGCCAAATTTCATAAATATGAATATAACTCAGTCCGTACAGGATTTTGCGGAGTTTTTTGTTGTTGTTATTGTTGTGGCCAAAAATGCTTGATTTTGCTGTGGATTTTTTTCAATTTGTGGAGTTTTTTTGTGTGTGTGTTTTTTTTTTTTGTGTGTGTGTGTGTGGAAAACTACTTGAATTGGCAAAATCGCAACTGCACGAAATTGTTTTGCACGGTCTTTCGCAGTGACGTTTGTTGGTGAATGAGACATCACATGACGTGTTGTGATGATTTTCGCATCCAAATTTTGTGGCTTGATTTCTGCGATCGCAAAATCACAGAATCCTGGAGGGACCGAATAACTGTACACCAAACATGTTTTCCTGTTTGTATGTATTTTGCATTTGTTCTTAAACTACCAATTTGAGAGGAATGCTACCTTCACCTCTCTCACTCTCTCTCACTCTCTCTCTCTCTCTCTCTCTCTGCCCACCTTGTCCTCCCTAATCCCCTTTCCGAGCCCCTGCTTGACTCTACAGGTCATGTGAGACTTGGAGTAAAGCTTTAATCGCCGCTGAATCAAATGCCGTTACTGACCATAGGATGTGTGTTAAAGACTAATGGGTTTATTTTCTCCCTCGACAACCAGACTGGGGTTACATTCTGTCATTCTGTAATCGATCGTGTCGGTATCGCCTTAAAGAGACAGTTCAGCTTTTTTGACTCATCACACACTCAACCTCAAAACCATTTTTCAGTGTGAGATTAAGCTAATTGACTGCAAAGATATTTTTCAGGACCCTTGTTTTTTAAACCAACCTTTCCCAAGGGTGCCAATATTTCTGGAGCTGATTGTACAAAAACACAGAATTATATAGATTACTGAATTTTTTATTTTTTATTTTGCCATACTGCCATCCTGTTCTAATCTGCACTACTTCTTGCACAATCTTTTTTTTATTAAATACAGTTGCATTTTATATATATATATATATATATATATATATATATATATATATATATATATATACATATATATACATTTAAATTTTTTTATTTTGCTATTATAGAAACAATAATGTACTAGATATAAACCAAACGTTCATGTTACAGCCACAAATACTGTCCGAGCTGTGCAGTTATACAAAAACAGCGCATACCTTCTGACCAATCAGAATCGAGAACTGAACCACGCCGTGGTATAAAGATTTTTAATGTGCTTTATTATTTCCTTTATTATTCTCTACCGCAGCACCTGTGATCAGAACCGTAAAGATCTCGTTGCACCAGAAACCTTGTGCATAGGGCCATAACTTTCTTGAATCTTGAAATTTGAATGTAGTTCATAACGCTGGAAGACAGTATCTCTGGACCGCAGCTCTGTGAAGCGGCTCGTGAGTGTAAACAGCGGACGGATCTTTAATGAGCCTTTATGAACAAAAGTAAGAGGAGGCAGGAAGGAAAACTTAAGTCTAAATAAGCTGTAGTAGTGAAAGTGGAACTTTTCAGTGTGTGTGTGTGTATGTGTGTGTGTGTGTTGTGTGTGTGTTGTGTGTGTGTCACTGGTCCAGCTGCAGTTTCCACATCACTCACCGCCTCTGTACGGCTTCCAGGTGTAGAATTTCCCCCGGAAAGGAACGCTGTCAAAATCCGAGCACTGAATCTCTCGGAAATCCTGAGACCCAGGAGGGCACTCCTGTAGCACACACACACACACACACACACACACACACACACACACACACACACACACACACACACAGAGAGAGAGAGAGAGGGAGAGAGAGAGAGAGAGAGAGAGAGAGAGAGAGAGAACAGTCAGGCTAAGAAAATAATCATATAACTGCTTAAAGGTCTTTTCTTTTCTTATCCAATATTATAAGTAAATCATAAGTAGTACTTGGATTAGTTTTCTGGACATGTCTGTTTACACAGTGTTACCAGAGGACATGTGCAGTAATTATGCACAGGATAATCACACCTCATACTGTAATACAAACGAATTGCTTTTGACCTTTATTACAAGTTGTAGGTTTTGTGGCTGTGCAATTTGCGCTTGATCATTAGTATGTCACATGATCATCACATGTACAGTACGCAGGCTATACAGTCCCTCCAGGATTTTGCGATTTTGCAATCCCAAAATCAAGCAAACTCCGCAGTATCCGGAGGAGCTTTAAGAAAAATTTACTGCAGATTTTGGGCCAAGACGCGTCATGTGACGTCATGACCACACGCATTCAGCCAAAGCCCACTTCGAACATGGGTACAGCTAAAAGGTCTCATTTACCAACAAACATCACAGGGAAAGACCGTGCAAAACAATTTCGTGCGATTGCGATTTCGCCAATTCGAGTAGTTTTCCGTGAAAAAAGAAAAAAAACTCTGCAAGGTTGCATCGAAAAATTTTAAAAACGCCGAAGCAAAATCAAGCGTCACAAAAAAACTCAGCAAAATCCTGTACAGACTGACTATACCGGTGCTAGGAACTAAATAAATTACCTAAATCCCCCATGAGCATCTCGTCTCTGGCCTGTCCTTTTAAACGTCCTCTATACGGTATTTTATTGATTTGGCAGGAGACAATAGAAATACACTTTTATTCCTTGTTTTTATTGTTTACAAATCAAATGTTTTCATTTCTTGCGAAAATGATCTTAGCAAATGGAAATATCTTGAATATTGAGAATTTTTAAAATATAAGATTAACATAAAACAAATATAAGATTATTAATCCTATTTCTGGACATTTGTAATCATTTTAAGATCATAATTGTCATATTTCATGGGTACATTTTGCTTCTTTCTAGAAATAAATGCTTGAATTTAATAAAATGATCTGACTTTTCCTCCACACTCAGTGGCCTGTACTGTATATGCCGGAAAAATATGGAAGGTCGTGACCTCTTGCGCTCGATACGCTTGGCTTATAAACACTTAAGCTTTCTTCAGCTGGACCACGCTACCTCTTTACACTTAAGACTCACCTCGATGTTGCAGGATTTGAACCTTTTCCTCTCGCCCAGACAGAACCGTCCTCCGACGGTCGGCCTGCACTCACAGAGACACACGCACACACACACACACACACACACACACACACACACACACACAGAACCCGAGATTAAAGCAACATCTGAGAGCAATTTCACATGAAGTCCTCATCACGCTGTCGACTCCACTCCATGTTATTCAAAACCAGTCACCATGTCTGCCCCTGCTCGTTTTTATTTATTTATTTATTTTTCATCAGCGAGTTGCGCTGGCCTCAATTACAACAGATCTTATTACAAATGAATTAACATGCCATTTTTATTGAGCATACAAGATGAATTACTATCAGAATTAATCAGAATATGACAAATATTATTACTTTGACATGCTAGGAAAGTCTGGCAAACTGGCGGCACAGTTCACATGCGAAAAAAACAAACAAAAAAATATATATAAATGGCAGGGTGTCACTGTCACTGAGTCACTGTTACCATGCCAAAGTGTTTTCATATATATATATATAAAAGAGTGTGTCTTGAATATATAAGACTTCCTCTTATACCTCAGCAATTTGCCAGTACGAACATTCTTTTAATTATTAAAGGGGACCTATTATGCAAAATTCACTTTTACATGGTGTTTGAACATAAATGTGTTTCGGCAGTGTGTGTACACAACCACCCTATAATGGTAAAAACCCACCCACTCCTTTTTTTACACTCCCCATAAATCATAAACTCAAAATGAATCGTTCGCGTTGTCTCTCCGACGTGACGTCACATTGGAACAGGCCCCGCCCACGACTGGTGTCGGACTCTGCCCTACTAGCATAGCTCCTCCCCTGAGTGAGCTGCACACAGTCCGCCATGTTCACCGAGTTGGAGCAGCTATAGAGATAAGAAGAATGTCTCAGCTTCGTAAGCTTTGTCAGTGTTCTGTTGTAGGCTGTAAGAATGAACATAAGGGTCTTCATGTGCTCCCGGCATCAGAGCCACTGAAGACGCAGTGGAGTAGTTTTATTTTTGAATGAAAGGTGCCCCAAAAAAATCCAAGTTCGTATATGTTTGTTCGAATCACTTTACACCAGACTGCTTTGTGAACGAGGGCCAGTACAAAGCAGGATTTGCTGAAAAGTTGATTCTCACGAATGGATCGATACAAACTGCTCGTGATCCAGCTTCATATCCAGAAGACATAAGTATCTCACTTCATATTTTGTGAATGGAGCAGCAGCTCATTTGCATTTAAAGAGACACACACGAAAACAGCGCGTTTTTGCTTCCACCCAAAAAGGGGGCATTTACAGCATGGTACAATAAATAATCCGTGGGGTATATTGAGCTGAAACTTCACAGACACATTCTGGGGACACCTGAGACTTATATTACATCTTGTAAAAAGGGGGCATAATAGGTCCCCTTTAAAGAACATATAATACTTTTTATCCATTTAAAGTTACATTCGGTGTTCTAGAACATCCACGAAACAAATCCCTGTTATCACTTATATTATAGTTTTCTTTGTTTCTTTGTTTAATAATCTATTTATTATTAGCCTTCCATTATGTGGAGCGTCCGCCATGTAAGGCCCTGTGAATGAGCTGTTACTATAGAAACGATAATGTATTAGGACATTCATATATTATCATGGCATTACACCTTCTGACCAATCAGAATCAAGATTTCAGCTGTGCTGTGGTACAGGTGTATATAATTGTAACTTCAATATTTAAATCATATCTGTGAAATGACCCACCTGGGGCTGTCACAGTGGCGAACCGAGGAGGAGACTCCGCCCCCACAGGTACGACTGCACTCCTCCCACGGAGACCACGCACCCCACTGACCGTCCACTCCTTCCGGGCGAGTGCCGTACGGCACACACATCCGCTTGTAGCACCACTGCGTGAACACACAAGGGGGGGGGATTAGCTTTTGCATTATCACTATTCTCAAAACAAAAGTTTCGGCACCCTATTTGCCACAATGGACACTAATGCAGGGAAATCAGCTTCATAAATTCTACAACAGCAAATCAAATTTATTCATTTATAATGTTTATTTTTTGGATGCACTCACCCCTTTGTCTATGGTGCTGGTCTGGCAGATGGTGCCTTCAGCTGCGGGGATGCTGCTGGTTATACAGCGGTTACTCTTACTCATACACCACAGTTCACTGCACACCTCCTGCACACAAACACACAACAACAGACCTGTAACCTATGTGACGCACTAATACAGAAAACAATAAGAGACAGGAGATTTTTAATGGGAAAAAGCCATTTTGAACAAAAGCGATTTTATCGTCCGAACTCGTATAAATGATAAAGAACGATAACTGCTTTATAATGATCATATATCATATGAAAAGCCATCGTGGTCAAACGCTGTGGCCATGTCTGCATTGGTAGCAATAATTACAATTTTATGTCTTTGCCAAAAGTCCTACTTAACACTTTGACGCCCACTAAAACCTTTTGTTTTGTTTTGTTTTTTTAAAATTGTTTTTCCCCCATATTCTCCCCAATTTGGTCACCCAATTTGGTCCCACCCACCAGCCAGCTAATGAAAGCTAATATGTGCTTCCTCCAAGAAAAGTGAAACCACATACTGCTGTTCATGCTGAGTCACAGGGAAGAGTAACACACTCAGAGGAAAGTGCTATCCGCCCTCTTCCACACACATGAACTCAGACACCCAAGATTGGCTAGTGTTGCCGTGATTGACAGGAAAGACCCAGTGTGCCCCTCCCACTCAATAAGCACAGCCAGTTTTGCTCTCTGGACTCCCATCCATGGATGACTGTGGCAGCTTTGAGATTTGATCTCGCGATTACGCCACTGTGCAACACTTTTCTGCAACGCACCAGTCTGGGGAAAAGTTATAGTTTGATGAAAAGAAATCGCACTTCCGCTTTGCTAGCATTCACACTGATATTATAAGTTACAAGCTACACGAGCTGTAATTCTCTCTGCTGATTTGAAATAAATACACTTTCACTTGAAACACCTGATCAGTTTTATTTGTGTTAGATGGAAGGTTTTTTCTTCTTACTTTCATGAATTTTATTCTAACATATTCTGCATCTTTACCCTTATGCATGTGAGAGGTGCTGAAATAAAATATAGCTAGCATTAAGAAAACTATTAACACTGGATAAAAATGGGAAAAGTGACAGAAATGCAAAAAAAAAGGGACAGAAACGCAGAGGGCCGACTGGTCAAACACATTCACCCTCTTCATTAGTGTTGGAACAATTTACCAAAGTTTATTTCTCTTCTCAAATGTCATTTTTTTCGGCATTGCTGTTTATCCACCAATTTAACGTTTCATGTTTTAAAGAAATTACCTACAGCAAAGTTTCTAAAGTTCACTGTTTATTTAACTCGATTTATATTTCTGTGCTCAGTCCATACAGTAAAACATCCTAGAGCACTCTATACATATCTTCAGGATTTACGCGTTGACCATAGTTGATGGAATTACAGATTCATTTACTTTTTCTTCCAGGAACACGTTGCGAAACGCAGCTAGTGACACATTTCAGGGGATATAATTTGCATAATCTGTCTAAGTGAGAGATAGGCAGTGAAACGGATCGAGCACCACTGCACTGCTCGTTATTCAATCACTATGAGACACTTTAAACTTCAACATCTGCAACAAACCATGAAATTGCATTCACAGAAACGTTCAGCACCCTGACATCAGTCCACAGCTATAAGCCAGAACACACCGCACACCGATCCCACACGGTTCCTAGGCTAATCCAGTGCAGGATTAAAATCAGAACGCGTCTTAAATGTAATTTCCTATTCCAGATGTTCTTCTAGCAGCATGTCGTAAAAACCGACTATACACATAAAGTCCTGCTCAATAAAGACAGCTATAGACGTCTTTAAAGACTCGCTGCAGCTGCACTACAGCTCTGAGGTCCGCAGCCGTCCTGCAGAAGGTATAACAGGTCAGAGTTATGGTTGGCGTAGACAGACCGCACAAGGACGAAAGGAGCAACCTGTCTATCGCTGCTGAGTTGGGGTTTTTTTTTTTTTTTTCTGGCAGAAAGCCAGAAATGAGCAGACAGAGAGCAGAAAGAGCTACAACAGCCATCTGGGCCAGATGTGAGCAAGAGTTTGGGATAGGATAGAGAGAAAGAAAGTGTTGACTGATTCACTGCGAGCGAGAAGAGGCACCTGATGAGGAACTTTTCCAGACAATTGAGTATAACACAAATCCCTGAACTCTATCTGCTTAGAGGAAAAATCAATATATACTTTGCTTTGTTTGCATGTCACATTAATGTAGCAGATATTTTTATATATTTACTTTTGTTTTTAAATTTAAAAAAATTTTTTTTTTACATATTTACATACGTACTAGCTCTAAAGTGACATTCTGATCACGTCTGCATAGTGTAGTTTAGTTTTTGTCCTGTTAGTGTTGCTGGAATTTTATTGTTTCCTGAGATTTAAAAGAAATCACCTTACATCCAACCTTACACACAGAAAGTAGTGTTAATTAACCACACTGGGTATGAAACTACTATAAAAGTAAGCACATTTCTGTAGCTGCTAGAGGAGCAGGCCTACTGTATAAACCCTAGCAAATGAGCATATTACAATTTGTGATGAATGCCAAATAGTGAACAATATAATTTCAAATATGATAGAATTTTTGTTATGTCAAGATACTGTATCTGCATACGGTTAAACAGTGTCAAAGGAGGTGACATCGAAAGGCAAAGATTCAGCTGAATATTTGAGGGCTTCAACAGGCTCAGAGGAGAGCACTAAGCATCCGAGATATGACTGGGTGTGTCCTTGTTAAGGACAGAATATAATTTTAAATATAATTTAAGAATAAGCACCTGCACACACATTTCCTCGGCATGACATAAGCGGCACAGCTGTGCATGTGCTACAGTTTGCCGGAGTTAGAATCAGGCATTATGTCTAATTCAAATTTGCATGGGACACCGATTCAATCGGACTTCCAGGTATTGTGTATAACAACCTGAACATGTAAAAACAGTGAAACAGAGTATAGAGAAGTGAGTACCCCATATTTACACTGCCGAGATTTTATCCCGTACTGGAAACGGCACTGCTCATCGGCGTCATAGGCCTGACCGGGCGCCGTGGTCGGATACACAAACTCCTGCTTCGGGGGAACGTTGTTCACACATGAACCCATTCCAGAGCTGCAGAAAGTCACCCAGACACACACAGACACGTGTAAATTTAGAAATAATGCTTGTCAAATTTGTGTAGAGCATAAAAATCTAGAATAAGCTACTTTAGGTTATTGCGCATTCAACAGTTCTCCCAAATATGCTGCGATAGCTGAGAAGAATGAATGCAGGTGAACGTTAGCCAATTGTTCAACAATACTAATCGAATTTATTTTTAAATTTTCATTTGTTCAATCATTTTTCCAGAATCGATTTTCTTAAATCAGTAATTAGAAGCACAAGGTAACCGTGTATCTCACGCTAACGAGGGCTACTATGATCTATTTCTTATGCTATAAGCAGGAGGAAATTCACAATCAAAATAAAATATTTCCAAAATCTCCTTCAAAAGCATTACAGTTTTATACTTAGCACAGGATGCTACTGTAATACCCAGTGTGATCATTGTGCTTTAAAAGCTAATAAAAAAGGTTTTATACAGTCCGCTAAATAGTTGCCAGGTAAGTTTATGTACTGAACTATGACTCGTTTCCAAAAGAGAACATAAATCTTTACTTAAGGAAGTTTGTGATGTAATCGCGGCTGCAGGCTGACCAAACGAAAGGGTTCGTCTTCATGGTGATGTGGGCGGCCATGAGTTTAGCCGTCTCCTGACTGCGAGCTCCACACGGGTTCCCTACGCCATCGTGATTCATACCGAACCTGAGAGAAAGACGAGGAAGGACGGAAGAAAGAAGAGAAACAGTCAAAGATAGATAGAGATGAACTGATGGATGGATGGATACATGGGTAGACATATTTGTGGCTGGCACACCTGATTAAATACACACGCACATGAATCCCCGCACACTCTTCAGCAACCCTATGTAATCTTATATGCATATGCCCACTTGTCTAGACAGTCCCCAGGGCTCAGTGGCTCTAAAGCTGGCCGCTGCGTTAGGAGCCGCTTGCTAATGACTTTCCCACCTGTGAAAAGCTCAGAACCCAGCGAAAACCGATTACACTGCAATAACACAGCCATGGAGGAATGCAAGGCCACCAGGCAAACGCTAAAAGCTAAAATCTTGGCTCAAAACTAAGGAAGATCATGACTGAGTGATTGAGCAGGGACTGAGCAACTTCTTCCAATAACAAACAGTGTGTGTATATTTAGAAGGAGTCGGAGATAAAGTATCATCATTAACCCTCTCAGGATAGAGGATGGTGGGGGCTCACTGTGCAATCCACACTCATTTTCAGAGTATATTTTTTATAGGATTCTATAACAAACACCAACATATCACCCCAAATACCAACATTCTCCATCAAACCCAAACAACATTCTCTGTCGAACTTCAACATTCACCAACAAACACCACTCTTCTCCATCAGACATCCACATTCACCAACACCAACAAAACATTCTCCATCAAACACCATTTAACACCAACTAAACAACGTTCTTTAAGAAAATGCCTCATCATAATATTTTTATCTTGTACTAACCTTCTCCAACAAATAACATTCTTCATCAAAAATCAACATTGCCCAAAAAATAAACATTCACCAACACCAACATTCACCAGCAAACGGCAAAATTCACCGACAAACTTCAACATTTACCAAACACCAACATTCACCGACAAACTTCAACATTTACCAAACACCAACATTCACCGACAAACTTCAACATTTACCAAACACCAACATTCACCGTCAAACTTCAACATTTACCAAACACCAACACTCACCGACACACTTCAACATTTACCAAGCCCCAACATTCACCGACAAACTCCAACATTTACCAAACACCAACATTCACCAACAAACTTCAACATTTACCAAACACCAACATTCATCAACAAACACCAACATTCTCAAACAAACATCAGTATTTACTAAACACCAAACTTCACCAACAAACTTCAACATTTGCCAAACACCAACATTCACCAACAAACTTCAACATTTACCAAACACCAACATTCACCGACAAACTTCAACATTTACCAAACACCAACATTCACCGTCAAACTTCAACATTTACCAAACACCAACATTCACCGACAAACTTCAACATTTACCAAACACCAACATTCACCCACAAACTTCAACATTTACCAAACACCAACATTCACCAACAAACTTCAACATTTACCAAACACCAACATTCATCAACAAACCCCAAGCTTCACTGACAAACATCAACATCTACTAAACACCGACATTCACCTACAAACTTCACCATTTACCACACACCAATATTCTCAAACAAACATCAGTATTTACTAAACACCAAACTTCACCAACAAACTTCAACATTTGCCAAACACCAACATTCACCAACAAACTTCAACATTTGCCAAACACGAACATTCACCCACAAACACCAACATTCACCAACAAACACCAAAATTCATCAATGAAAGCCAACACTGTTCTTCAAACACCAATATTGACCTAAAGATACATCTCCAACACCAACATTCCCCCAAAAAATACTAAAATTCTAAAACACTATTCTCCAACAGACAAAATTGTTGACCACCATTCACCAACAAATACTAAAATTCTCTAACACAAACACCACTCTCCAACAGACACCCCTATTGACCAACATTGACCAACAAATACCAACAAACTCTCCAGCAAAGTCCAACATTTTCTAACACACACACACACACACACACACACACACACACACACACACACACACACACACACACACACACACACCATTCTCCAACATACAACAATATTGTCTAGTAATCATTAACTTTCTCTCTCAACGTATCAATGTAATGATACGATTTTCCCTACAGTGTTCAGAAAATGAACCAATACCCCAAACAATCCAGTGTAAATATGGAATATCATTCTAGATACCTGAACAAGTCTGTGTGTGGTGGGTTTAAAAGGTTGTCCTGATTTGTTACATACAGTATATACCTGTATGAAAGTTTAATGTCAATGTTCTTTTACGTTTTTTGAGATAACTCGTCAAATCTTAGGAGTCAGTGTTAACGGTTTGAGAAGAACAGCATGGCTGAGATGATTAGAAGCGAAGATGTTATGTTTACACAGGTTACGAGTTATTTAGCTACAGATAAAAACGGGTGATGGTTAATTTCGCGTCAGCTTCAGAATGTCTTAGCACCGGAGAGGTCAGAATCAGTTAATCAGTACACACTAGTCATATATCTCCTCAGTACACCGTAACAAACTGTTCACTACAGACAAAGCTCTGAGCAGGGACAATGGGGAGAGAGAGGGAGAGAGAGCTGGCACAAGGAAGATCCAGAAAAATGGAGAGGAGAAACAAAAATGCTGTTGGAAGATGAGACTCACGTGTGTCCAATCTCGTGAGCGATGGTGAACGCCGTGGCCAGACCGATGTCTTCATTTATACTGCAGCTTCTCTCCGGCTCACACATTCCACCAACCGGGGCCAGGCCTGACACACACACACACACACACACACGTGCACACAGACCACTGAAGGTTCTAAAGATGTGCAGCATTACACTCTTCCTACAAGCTACCAGGTTTAAACATATTATACTTGTTAGTATAATTACACTATTACACATAATTGGGGGATTAGTCATAAGAGAGCGTAGTACTGATCTGGAATAAATCATGACCTACCACTCACTCTAGAGCTCCCAAATGTAGTCAATCAGCCAAGATATGTTTAGTGTTTGAAGTTTGCTTCTTTAGTTTTGAACTGGAATTACAAGGCTAACGCAGCTAACTTGTAACAGAAGTCTGTTTCACCCAAAGTGTGACTTACTGTGATTTTTAAACATGAACAAAACTTCATCGTGTACCTGAATGCTGTAACGTTACGGAGGCGGCCATTTTGGACCGCCAGGACATTTTTCTGAAGCGCGGTTTGGTAAATACACATCCCTAGGCTAAAATCGATCTATTTTAATCATATATTTCAAACCGGGTGTGTGTGCGAATGTTTGTGCGTGATGAACTGGCATCTACGGTGTATTCCGGCTTCGCGCCCAGTGTTCCCGGGATAGGCTCCGGATCCCCCGTGACCCTGACCAGGATAATTCGTTTACTGCAGATAACTGAATGAATGAATGTCATATAAAGCAAGAATATGGGCATTTGAGCATATATTTATGGAAAAGATTTTAGACAGACTTTGATTGTTTGTTAGCCACACTGAACACCGGACAGCAAACACGTCCAGGACGATCGACGACATATGGGGTAAAGGTGAAGTAAACTATTCCTTAAATTCGAAATGAATTTTATATATCAATGTTTCATTTTCCAAATTATTGTAATGTAATTTAACAAGAATAAGAGTCTGTCATGGTTCTGCACCCAGTCTTACCGAGTGTCCCACACGGCTTGTTCTTGTAGATGCAGATGTCATATCTAGAGCACAATAAAACACAATACAATTTTAACGTACACAAAATCTGAAACAAGCACGCAGAGCAAACCAAGGGTTAAGAATGTACAATGTCCTGAAGCTCATCTCCCAGACAGGACAATAACAGGAAGTGAGGAACGCTAACGGCACTCTTTCCCAGACAAAATTCCCTGTTCTATAGATAAAAACGCGAACACACGCGAACACACGCACATACAGTATCAAAGCTGAAGGACTGTTTTCTCTAAATCGTTTGTTGTCCTAAATGACTCCATCCCCGATGCTTGAGTGTTTCCATGCTGTAGCTCTCCCTTAGGCTTGGCTAAACGCAACAAGATTTCAGACAGCTGTGCTGGTATGTGTGTATGTGTGTGTGTGTGTGTTTTTGCGTGTGTATGTGTGCAGCGATGCAGAGTGGGGTTTTGGAGGTTCGTTGCCAAATGCGAGGCTGAGATAAACAGATTCAAACTCCCCTTTGGCACAAATTGTGACATGTGAGAGAACGAATATTCAGTTAAACAGTTTAAGTGTCTATAATAGTGTGTGTGTGTGTCGAGTTCTGACCTCGTGATGAGGACGGCCGTGTCATGGGGTGCGATGCCGTTTTCGGGGATGGCGTTGCCATGGCCGTTGCTCTGCTGGATGGATTTCTGCCACTTACAGAAACTGTCTAAAGACTTCCCCGCGTGGTGGTTGATCTCCAGAGTCGGCTGTGGATAAAAGAAAAAGAACGCAAAGAATAGATAACGCATAAGATGTTATAACTGACCTCAAGGCAGGTTTGGACTGTATTATTTGGTGAGTTGTCAATTATTAGAACATGCTCACTGGAGATTTATTGCCTTTGCAAGGAAAGAGAGTCTATGATACTAATGTGATAATGCGACTGTTGCTGTAATACACATCACTGTCAGTAAAATTGTGCGACCATCACTGTGTGACTTGCCACCTGGCTTGAAAAGCTACATAAATTCATAATGCTTTAATTAAGTTTCCTTTAGTCGACGTGAACAAACCACGGATTTCAACATTAATACACCATCAGTAACATTAATAACACATTAATTAACACACGCATTCATTTTTTTGTTCTCAATGATAAATAAAACTGAATAAATAAACCTGTATATCTTGATGCATATCAGAAATGTCTTCAAATATCACGATATGATATTTCTTTCATATCGCAGTTATACTACACTGATTTTTTTTTTTTTTTTTTGCATCTCAGCAAGTAAAAATATCTTGAATATAGGCAAATTCAACTAATATGTCTCTTTATTTAAGCAATATCTAACAAGCAAGAGTGTGGTAAATTCTCCTTAAAGGTGCATTTGGTGAAATTGGCATCCCTTCTTCCTTTTCATCTTCATCTGATGAGCTTTCATATTTTAAGTCGGAACTTATGCTCATGAAAGAAAGCATCGCTTGCCGCGTCCGCTGATGATGTCACTAACCCTACTGAGACCGTTTCAGTGGGACTGTTTCTAGAAGTGGATTTTTATGTCGTGAACACGGACAAGCGAAACGTCCCAGTGCGGTTATACTAAATATAAGCACTCTTGGAATGCGGCTCGTCCAATCAAATTAGTGGACCAGAATCAACCGTTGTATAATAGAACAAATATAAGATTATTAAGCCTATTTCTAGACATTTTGTTTTGCATTTCAAGCATGAAATTGTCTTATACTATCAAGCTTTTATTTCTGAAAAGAAGCAAAATCATCTGCCATTGGAATAAGTTCATTTTAAGCTTGAAATGAGTAAACATGTCCAGAAGCTTAAAGGTCTTATATTTGTTATACAATAATCTCATGATTTTTTTTCTTCACTCAAGATATTTTCACTTGTGAAGATATTATTTTATACAGTGCGTTGGCATCGTTTCATCCAGTGCGACGCACCGTATTTGGGTTGCATGTGAGGATTAATGTAATCAATAATATCTACTAAGCACAGTCTTGATATAAGAGAGCCCGAAGAAGTGTGCGAGGCTTTTCGTGTAATTAGAGAAAATGAGAACTCCATCTGCGATATAAGAAATGATAGAATCACTCCAGGAACTTCACATGACCGCGGATACGTAATATTTTATTAAAGTAATGCTGTATATTTAGCTCATGACATTATAATACCTAAACAGTGGTGATTGGGTTGTGGCATTTCTATCTTTGGATTAAAAAAACATTAACACATTCACAGCTGCTCTCTCTCTCTCTCTCTCTCTCTCTCTCTCTCTCTCTCTCTCTCTCTCTCTCCATCATTCCTCCCTGGCAGTTTTACTGGTCAGGATTCGGTCACACTCGCAACCTGGGAACGCAAACGCTGACATAACCCATAATCATCTGCCCCATAGTCTCCTGCTGTGTGTTCTTGCGCTCTTACTGAGGCTGGATGGGAAGATGGAGTATCAGCCAGGTTTATATCAATGCTCTCATTCCAATACGTTATCGTTTCTAAAGTAGCAGCTCAGTCAGACTCTCCAGATAATCAGACGAGAAAAAAAGGCGTGTAATTGTTGATATGAAAGTTTCCTCTAAGGAGATGTTTATTTAACATGTATGGAAGGAGTTTCCAGTGTCAGTAACAATTATTGGGTCAGTAACAACATTAAACGTAACTATAAATGGGTACAAAGTATGATTGTTCTTTAATGAATAAGAAATTGTTAGAGTTGGCAAATTGCTGTGTTATAAGAGGAATAAAACACTTTGGGGTGTGGTGTTATTGGAGGATAATCCACTTTAGTACCAGTAGTAACAGTAACTCCGCTTTATTACACCACCCTGTCATTGATTATTTTCCACAGCACATGCACAAGTGTTTTATTCCTTACATACTACAACTTAAAGACATTATTAAATAAATTACTGTGCGTGTTGTGTGTTTTTGGCTCTACATGTTCCCCTTCTCACTCCTCAAAGCTAAACACACATATACACAACCAGACAGCTGCCACGAATCTGGCAGACTGATTCGTAGATTGCATACAGAGAGAGAGAGAGAGAGAGATAGAGAGAGATAGAGAGAGAGAGAGAGAGAGAGAGAGAGAGAGCAGCTTCAGCACAGACCAGCGACGTCCTATCGCCATACGTAAAGGTTTTAATG
This sequence comes from Cranoglanis bouderius, assembly GCA_023630585.1. Classification (NCBI taxonomy): domain Eukaryota; kingdom Metazoa; phylum Chordata; class Actinopteri; order Siluriformes; family Cranoglanididae; genus Cranoglanis; species Cranoglanis bouderius. The sequence continues at coordinate 17,191,771 of CM042556.1, read as the reverse complement.
CACTTAATCATCGACTTTTACACACATCCCAATCAACAGCAACAGCAGTCATGAGGGCACCAAGTACAGCAGAACAGCAAACACACGAGACTTACAGCGACTGTCTGGAGCGACTCAGCACAGGAAGGACACTAAGTCCACGAATTAACAAACAAGAAGCTCTTTGAGTGGGGCATAAACACCAGGGAATGTATTCGTTAAGCTTCTTCGAGTCTGAGGGCTGAGCGCGGAGCAGTGTGTGTCCATCCCGAGTGTGTGACACCAATGATACATTCTTATCTCTGAGTTTGTCCCATGGAGCGCCTTCTGATCACGACACTCAGGATTCGAGAGGGATTACTTTCTTTCTTTATTATCCACAAACGCAGGTCTTTAATCTCATGTCCAAGTCTGATTAAAGTCTAATACTAATAGCTACATATTTTTCATTATTCCTTCTCTCGTTCTGTTTATCCCCTGGGTAAGAAAAGAACTAATGTATTATGAATGTATTTATAATGTGCCATATACTGTATACATTACCTTATATACTGCATAGATTGTCAACACCTGACCATCACCACTCATATGTGCTTGTTGAACATCCCGTTCCAGATTTATTCCCCCTTTGCTCTTATAATAACCCCCACTCTTCTGGGAAGGCTTTCCACTAGATTTTGAAGCGTGACTGTGGGGATTCGCGTTCATTCAGCTACAAGAGCATTAGTGAGCTTAGGCACTGATGTCGGTTGAGGAGGTCTGGGGGTGCAGTCGGTGTTCCAGTCCATCCCAAAGGTGTTCAGTGGGGTTGAGATCAGGGCTCTGTGCAGGACACTCGAGTTCTTCCGCTCCATCCTTAACACAGCATGTCTTCATGGAGCTCGCTTTGTGCACAGGGGCATCGTCAAGCTGGAACAGGTTTAGTTCCAGTGAAGGGAAACTGTAATGCTATAGTATACAAAGATATTCTATACAACTGTGTGGCAATAGTTTGGGGGAGAACCACATACGGGTGTGATGGTCAGGTGTCCACATACTTTTAGCCATACAGTGTATGGAGTGGTAACAGCTTCTCCGCTTCATATCATGGATTATTTTCCTCTGACAGCACTCCCTGTTGTGTCTTATTCCTCACTTACAAACTAACTAACGATAAATTGTATAGTGATTTTTGAATGTCAACCAACACTAAATATCTAACGAACATTTTATAGTAGACCTATCGATACAAAATAATAAAATCCCAAAATAAGTTAAAAAAAAAAATAAAATTATACAACAGTCTCAATCAGCTGGACCATAATGATAACTGTTTTTTTTTTTTTTTCTTCAAAACAATACACTTCATCTATAAAAACCTTTACGCCATTTCATGGGTTTGAATGTATATGGTACATCTTCCATCGTGCCCTGAACTGAATCGTGAGACTAATTAGACAATTAGCTACCTATCGCTGCTTAGACTGTCGGGTTAATCAGTACTGTCAGTTTGAGTGACACTTCTGTACAACGTGTTTTTCATATAATGTTATTACTATTATTCAAAATACTGTTCATTATTCAAACTTTCACAGAACTATCATACACTGAATTGAATTATGGTGTGTGTGTGTGTGTGTGTGTGTGTGTGTGTGTGTGTGTGTGTGATTTACCTGGTCCTCCATTAATAGGATCAGTCGAGTCACCACAATGTTCACTGCGTTCCCCAGGCTAGAATCCTGGAACAGTTTGGCAACCTGACCTCCAGGGAAACAAGATAAGACCAGTCTTTAAAAAGAGCCATCTTTCTGTCTCTCTCTCTCTCTCTCTCTCTTTACTCCTCTGTAATATGTAAAGGTCGCTGGCCTCGCTATAAACTCCGACACCTGAAGCTCTTAAGAGTCTGTTGTAAAAACTGCACCATTATAGTATACGATTTAGCTGACCACAAATTTAACAAGACGTTCAGCATTTATTTCTGCTCTGACTCTATCTGATTAAAATCTTCATCTGGGTAATCATAAATAAAGGTGAATTAAGGTTAGTAGAGTAGGAGAGACACTCAACTTTGCAGTGAAGGTCCGGCATTACTGAACAGCTGAACAGCTGAACAGCTTTCTCTCTCTCTCTCAAAAAAAAAAAAAGATTTTATTAGCTGAAATACAGCTGCTATGGTGGCGTAGTGGTTAGTGCGCTTGCCTCGCACCTCCGAGGCTGGGGACTCGATTCCCATCTCCGCCCTGTGTGCATGGAGCTTGCATGTTCTCAGCGTGCTTCAGGGGTTTTCTCTGGGTACCCTGGTTTCCTCCCCATTCCAAAGACATGTATTATAGGCTGATTGGCATCTCGTCAATCAGCCTATAATTGTCTGTAGTGTGTGAGTGTTTTTGTGATTGTGCCCTGCAATAGGTTGGCAGCCTGCCCAGGGTGTCCTCCACCTTGTGCCCCGAGTTCCCTGGGATAGGCTCCAGGCTCCCTGCGACCCTGTGTAGGATAGGCGGTATGGAAAGTGGATGGATGGATGGATGGATAGCTTCTATGGATAGTGCCACAGGGATACCCTAAAGATCTGCATGTCTCAACAATAGTTCTCACTCTTGCTTCAGGGTTTAATCTCACCGGGATTCTGCAGATTTGTAGCTGAGAGCTGCTGCTGTCTTGTGCTCATCCCAGGACTCATATTCACAGTCTGAACATCCAGTAAACACACTCTTTAATGATATATAATCACACTATCTGGGTGACCCAGAAGAAGACGAGTCCGGTTCCTCTTAAGGTTTCTTTCCCATGTCGTCTCAGGGAGTATATTCTCACCACTGTTTCCTCTGTGGTATGTTCGCTAGGGATCTACAGCTAGACTTAAAGGTAAAGGACTCTATAAAGAAGCCAAATCTAGTTTTCATGGAACCAGGAGATTTTAAACTTACAATATTCATGACAGCCAGAATGTACTGCTCGATATCACGCCGCCCATGGTATGACACCATCATCTTATCAGCCACCACCAGTGTCTCTACATAGCGCTCGCGGCTAACCGAGCGCTTCAGGGGCAGCTGGCCACGGCCCATCTGGTTGGGCGGTTTAATTGTTCTCTGCCACCACTCAAAGCTTTTGCTTGGTTTCTCATCTAAAACAAAGCAAAGAAACATGCTTTACCCTTTAAGGCTGATAGTAACAACAGGTACACTGAGTTTCTTAAACAGCATCATATCAGTAATTGGACTCTCAGCACTGTTCAGCATTTATAAGAATCGATATCTTACCGATGACTCCACAGGACTGGTCCATGTAGAGATGTCGCAGCGACGATCTCTTGTACACCACATGGGGGCGCTCTTCTTTCCCATCCACACTAGTTTGGTTTTCAGCAGAAACCAAAGGTTCAATGAGGTATTCCTCTCCACCAGCTACGATCACCCCCTGCTGCAAGAGACAAGGTGTCAAATATTAACCCTGTGAATGAATCCCATATAAATGAGACACGTCTTACAGACAAACCTGCAATCGAAATGGACCGCTTTTTAGCTTGTTATGTCATATGGTGGACATTTCATTAGTATTAATCACTTAAAATGTTTTATGCCCCAATGGCTCTGTTAACTCACGCCTGTGTTTCCTGTAAAAATTGCTCTAATACCAACATCTGATTTCAGTTGATACTGTGTGATGTAATCATGGTGTAGGTTGTCACGCTAATGAACAGATGAAATGACAGGGATCGGGACGGATTTCACGATTAATGATAGCAATTATAGCAAAGAACACTGTGAACTCATTGCTAGCGGCACACAACAACCGCAAACGCTAGCTAGGAGAGAAAAAATGAGGGAAAAAAATTCGATTCAAGGTAACTAAAGTAGCTAAGTAAACGCACTTCATGTAAAATCAACCTAAAGAACGTTAGAAAGAAGAGTCGAGTGGCATGAACATACACGTGTGCGCTTTTCATGGCCACTATTTAAACTAGGAAAAAATAAACAGAGCTAAATAACATGTTCCATGATGCCCCCGATTGATTAATACTAAGTAGCTTATTTATCTTGGTTTCGGTATCGCTATCAACAAGTACCAAAAAACATGTACTCGGTTCGAAACGACTGTTCGAACTGTTTCAGTACTTATCAAATGATTATATATCGTATCACAAAAACATACAATATCATATAACGAGACATTCTTACAATACGCAACATGTATTATACCATCAAACCATGTAAAAAATGTATTTCAATGATGTTTTAGCATCTAAAAAATAAATACTGTAAATGGGGGGAAATGAAAGAAAAAATCAATAAAAAGAAATGTAAAAATGTACAATTTTAAAGACTTAAAACAGTAGAAAATCTTAATAAGAAATCAGCTGCTTCTAATCAGTTTGTAACAAAAATGTTACAATTTTTACAATTTAAAAGTTTACAATTTTAGAGATTTGAAAACAGCACAAAACTTCAAATTAACTGCTTCCAATTAGAGTTTGTAAAAAACCTTTTTTTTAAATAATAATAATAATAATAATAATAATAATAATAATAATAATAAAAACCTTACATGTTTAAAACTGTACAAAATTTTAACAAAATCTGCTTCCACTTGGTTTTAATTTAATGTAATACAAAACTTCACAATAGTTTGTAACTTATAAAAGTATATCACTATACCCACGATATCTCACAAAGGTGTATTGTGACATAATTTACCGCAGTATCAATATTATATCATGATATCGCTCCCAGTCCTGTGAAACCCTACTCAAGTTATTAATCTTCCTCCAAACCCATAGATTCCCAGGACATTGTGTCAGTAGTGCTTGGTGTCTCTCCTTCAGTCCTTCATTACCCTGAGCTGAAAGTGGATCTAAGTGCGAGTAAATAAGCGGGCATTAGTCTTGGCTCTGTACGCTCTTGTTTACGCAGGTGCATTGCTGGCACGGGTGGGTAATGAGCATGCTACAGCACGCTGCTCGAAACCAAATCCATCATTAGGATCCAAAACACCTGTTTGTGGAATGGAGTAATAAGTCAGCTGACACCGGGAACGAAGCCGCAGGAACAGCTGTATGTATCACAGCCCCCCAAAAAAGTGCTCTCTCTCTCTCTCTCTCTCTCTATCTATCTCTCTCTATTTTACAAGAGTAGGCTGAAGATGGAACAGATCATCATATCGTCCTGCAGTAGTGATGACTGCAGACTCGAGGACAGGAGGGTCGGTAATTAATACCACATGTCCTTAATACCACATTAAAAACTAGAGAAGAATAAGCGTCCTTGTGTTGTCAGGCTGATGAAGTTGTGCTGCTGACAATATGAACTGACACCTTGAGCGATCCCAACAAGAAACATTCTGGTCCTGTCTCATGTTGTTGTATGTCTGCTTGGTTGTTAGCGCTCGGCTAGTGTTTCATGAAGAAGAAGAAAAAGCCACACTACAGACTTTAGCTGATGTAAACAAAAATCTTTTCATTTATAAATTTTAAAAAATTATAACAAATGCTTAGTCTAAACTCCTAATGCGAGACAGCTATGCTAGACAGAGATTTTTCAGTCATAATCAAGGATATGCTAATGCTGGCTAACATGGGCTATACAGACAGCATTTCTGAGGGATTTCTCAATCATTCACAAATGTTTGCTAACACTATACAGCTATCTAATATGCTATACAGAATTTATGACTGATTTTTCAATTACTTTCACAAATGTTTACAATCTTCCTTGCTAATGCGGGGCAGTTAGTTAACATGAGCTATACAGGAAGACATTTTGGGAGATTGCTCAGTCATATCCACAAATGTATCTAGTCTAATTTTAGAAATCCATAATCTCTGAGGGATTTTTCACAAAATTCACAAACAATTTTAAATACTAAAGCTAGGCAGATAACTAACAAGACTGCAGCTAACAAACTTCATTGCTAACTTGCCAGCTCGTTAATATCTAGCTTAATATATATAGTTAATACATAGTTAATATCTAAGAAAACCTGTAGTCTGCTGTCTGCAAACCGAGTCTCGATGAAACGAGTGAACCGTGTTAGAGCCGGGAAAACACTGACGTGTTAAGTTGTGAAGTGCTGAGTTCTCCTGGGACCGGATTCGAAAACATTATGTGATGGTTTAGTGTTTAACACACTCAACACACCTGGTTCAACTCTAAGTACCAATTATTAGGTACTTCAGGAGCTACAATTACGGTAGATCCCAAACTGTAGTGTGCAGGGTTTGAGTCATACCAGGTGGTTAGGTTAGAAATCATGACCTCTTAACAAGACGTCAAGGTGGTCCTCGAAACTGTACATTCAACAGAAGAGATATGGGCTGTAGGAGAATTTCCTATCCATCCGGTAGCATAAGGTTCAGAAATACTCAAATGGACCCAAGGTTGGGTTAGGTTTCACTAGGGCTATAAGAAGACAGGCAGATGAAATTCAGATTTTAGACATGGCCTATTTGAGCAGCAAAAATCACATGAAATGAAACTTTCCAGTTCTACACTGAATGTATGCAACTCAGTTTAAGCCAGTCAAATTGGCCTTTATGTATTTTTTCATCATTTCTTATGTGGCTTTTTTTTTTTTTTTTACATTTTTGAACTAACAAAACCTGGCATAAAGCCCAGTCAGGGAAGAGAGGAAATAATTCTGGAGCAACAAGAGGTGGCCTTATTTATTCATTCTGGTCAGGGTTGTGGTGTATCTGGAGGATATCCCGGACCACTGGGCGCAATGGAATTGGTGGGAATAGGCAGCTGACCAAATTGGGGAGAAAATAGTATAAGGGTCTAAAAGTTGAACGTAAGACAGTTTAAGACAACATACTGAACTGTGCCAGACTGGTCTAGTATTAATAAGCCAAAATGTATTAGCTTGTGTTATGATATAGAAATGAAAGCACAAGTGCATTAGCTTGATGACTGAAAACTTTTACAGACATACTGGATTCAGACCTACTGTATGAACGATCTTACCAGGCCGTTGCAGTTACTGAGGGCCACAGTGCTGGACTGGGGATGGTGCTGCAGATGCCCCACATACTGGCAGCCGGAGGAGTACGGGTGACTCCCCACAACTCTGCCCTTCCTCCAGTATTCAACGCGGAACCTGCGGGACAGCAGGCCGCTCTGCAGCGTGAGGTTCAGGAAGAGGCTGGTGCTCGGCGTGGACAGCTGGTAATAAAGCTGCGGCTCAGGAACCTCCGGTTTCTTCTCGGTGCTCCGCCGATGACGTCTGTGCCTGTCTGAGGCCTCGCCATCGTACAGCGACTCACCCCGAGGGCCAACGCGGACTGGGACGGCGATCTCATAGTGAGCCAGAGTGGAGAGGAATGCAGCTGGAGATGAACAGGAGCAAGTAGGAGATCAGTGGAATAACAGCAGGAGTAAATTTTTGTATGTGTAGTAAGCCTAAAAAAATCTTAAAATAAGTGATAAAGCTTGAAATGAGAAAACATCTAGATATAGGATTTATGATCATATAAATGTTTTTCATATTACGAGTTGTCATCAACTCAGAAAACGTATTTATAGCTCTGACAGCACTGACACTGGAGACTCCTTCCATAAATATTAAATAAACATCTCTTTACAGAAAACTTCACCACATCAACGATTACACACATTTCTTAAAATCTATTTATTTGGAGCGTACGTCATACAAGTCCCTGTGTAAGTTGTTACCATAGAAACAATAACATAGTAGAATTGGAGCATGGACAAATACCTGTGACTACAGTCAGATAATTTAATCAATAATTTCTGACCAGGCAGAATCGAGCACTCAACAGGTATAACTAAATCTAAACAGAATTAAAACCTGAGCATCTGAGTGGTGTTTCTGGCATTTGGCATTCTACTTAGCAATTACCAGTACAAACTTAACCACATGCGTCAGAGTCCACAGCTAACTGTCCAAAGGTCTGTGAGTTAACTGTTTCCACAGAAACCCTGAAATCGTATACTTCCTGCTCTCCAAGGAGTTACTCTATAAATAGTGCGTGCTTAGCACCAATGGGTGAGGTCACCTCTGAAACCCCCAGCTGTCCAACTCGATGCTTTCCTTAATGGGTTTAGATGCTAGCATGCTATCCCCTGGCTCTGGAGTGAAATAAAGACTTTGGCTGGTGCTCATTCGTCAGAGCCAGTTTAAAAGAAGCCCTGAAAAGGACAACCAGAAAATCCCTCTTTCGGGAAGCTGAACAAAATGGACAAAAGGCAGTGTGAGCTCTCCAAGTCCTGACTTGTTAAGGCTTTGTAAAATCTTTTGACTTGCAGAGAAAATGAGTGTAGCGTTTGTATTCTCAGCTCTGGATCGATCCAAGATGAAGCTGTGGAAGTGGAAAAAATGTCAAAACCTATATCAGAAACCTATATCCAGAAAAACCGATTATTTTTTAATTGCATGCTGTAAATAGTGTTTCATTCTACATACATACATAAATAGTGAGACATTCTACAAAGAACCTTAGAAGACCTTAGACGTCTAAGCCTTATTGGCTGTACAGGCATATCTTTATAATTTGACTTTTAACTTGGTGATATACTACAATCAAGGGATAAACTAGAATTTGGAAGTGGCGAGATCGACAGATTTCATGGAAATATGATTAAAACAACGTTTAGGTAAATCTGTTTTTATCCTAAGTGCTTAATTTACCTATGATTGCATGTCCAGACTTAAATTTTCACTGGTTCTTGTTGATATCGGACAGATATATGAAGCACACAGTACATGAAGGACATAAAAAGACATCCGGGACTGATTTTTATTGTTTTGCTTCTCATACTTTGATGAAAATAGCCACAGGCTAAGCATGCCAACGTAATGAGCATAAATATCACCCATTCAAAATTACCAAAGAAAACAAAAGAATGTCAGCGTTTGGATTTTCTAATTTAGTGTTGGTGTAGGGAATATCATTACTGCACCGAATATCGCAGTCATAATATTAATCACATAAGACACAGCACATAAGGACTATATATATTTAATTTGACACCAATTTTACCAATTTTAATAGATCGCAAGTGTCATGAATTGTCCCTCTCAGCTTGCAAATTAAATGTGTGCACCTGTTCTGGGTTCAGCCCCTTATCAGTTTGGCTTCTTATACTGCTGTTTCTTTGTCTCATTACCTAATCCCATCGTGTCGGCTTTTTTGACTCATGCTTGTTTTCGACTTTTATTATGGATTAACCCAGTTTATTGTTGATTTGTGGATTTGTGGAATAAAGAACTCACTGATGTCCTGCCTCTCGCTACCATACGTTCCATCATTAAACATTTAAAGAACTGATAAAAATAATTGGAAGCCATTTTCACAACATGTGCCCAAGCTGAAGAAGAATAACATCTACAGGCTAACATCCAGTGTCCTCAAGGTATTCAGTGGAATATTTATTCCTCTGACTGGCTAACAGTAATGGTCAACTGTCTGACTTGGCTGAATCGTCTGCCTAGTGAAGGAAGTGATAGAACATGGCCATTGATTAATGTAAATTAACGTAGCTATAGACCAAGCGTTGGATTTCACAGGAAAGTCTAAAACACATATTGAAAAAAAAAAATCCACTTCTTAAGCGTAATATAGAATTCAACGTGTGCAAATATCTCAAATTTTAGAGTTTAGATAAAACATGTTTGGTCCTATAGTTGTACCCTGTGGTACTCCATATTAGGAACAGGTCTTATTAGGAACATCTGCTTGGTCCAGATGTGCCTCTGTATTGCCTCATTCCTACTTAAACCACTTAAGCAGCCTGTTAATGGGCTTTATACACAAACTGTAAGAAAGTGATGACATTAGCTCACTTCCATGTCACAAGTCGTAAAGAATCACGACTCAGAGCTCATGTTGAAAATGTGTCTCCAGCCTGTAATGATCTAGCCAGAACAGGCCATCCTGATCTGATTAGATATGCTTCGAGCTTGAAACATGTGGTTTCATTGGGTTTTCAGCACCTCCGTGGTGGGGAGACCAAGCGTGACTGACACTGAGCTCATATCTGACCTAATGCTCCTATTGCATCACCGATTTCATCTGAAAGCTCCATTCCAAAGCAACATTAATTTATTTATTATATACACACTTATACATCATTGGACCCCCTTTCCTTCTCTCCGTCAACTGTTCTTCACTGTAATGAAAGGGAATAGACCAGGTGGAGTAGTGTAGCTACCCTGAGGGTTAAATAGAGTGCACTGTCATTCTGTGTTATACAAATTATACTGCCACTTTATATCCAATTCCATATTATGTAATTCACACTGACACTTTAGGTCTGTACACTGTGAGTTATAATTGATTTCCTGAAGTTTGTCCTTGAGTCCTTGAGATCTACCTTCCTGCAGATTTCATATCCAACCAGAATCTAACACACCTGTTTTAGTTGATCAAGAACTTCTTAAGGCACTGATTAGATGGTCAGGTGGGCACGATTATGGTTGGAGTTAAAGTCTTCAGGAAGGTAGATCTCCAGGAACAGGGTTGGTGACCACTGATCTAAAGAATAATATTCACCTCAAATTCAGAACTGTTGTCAGAATAAAATCATTTTAATTGTACAAAAGAGATCTATAAGAGTTCTGTATGTGTTTTTATCCATTTAGACACTTTCACCTGTTTACATGGAGCAATTTCCTAAGCAAAATGAGGTCAAGGGCCACCAGAGAGCAGGAACCCTCCAGTTCCACATGATCTTATTGAGCTCGTGAATTCCACCAATCAAATAAACCAGTCAGATACAATACAAAAATATTATCCATAACCATACAACTCCCCCCCATTAAAAAGACGTTAACACACACCTAGCTTCCGGACCACCACCATCACTACCACCACACACCCGTAACACTCTCTTAACTAAACATTCAACTACAATGAACGGAAAGGCCTCTCCCTGTGCATATAGGGAAGCCCATTTATTTATTAAAGGCTTTTGATCTTTCCTCTAATCTCTGTGACGAGGCCCAGGGGAGATGCAGGATACCCCCATTATTCTCCCATAAAGTCAACAGACAGAGAGCCCCATAAAACACTAAAAGCACTCACCTTTGATTCAAACACACTCACTTTAGTTTACGTTACAGGGCCTGAAAGGAAAGAAGCCCTTAATTAAACGTGGAAGTGGAAAATAAAGGGAAAATTGATTAGAGGCTCTTTTTGCTGAGGAAGGAGAAGTAGCCGAGGATCTGGGCCACTCTGATCCTGAGTTTGAAAGAAGAAGAAGCCTTCATTTGTCACATATACGTTACAGCACAGTGAAATTCTTCTCTTTGCATATCCCAGCTTGTTAGGAATTTGGGGTCAGAGCGCAGGGTCAGCCATGGTACGGCGCCCCTGGAGCAGAGAGGGTTAAGGGCCTTGCTCAAGGGCTCAACAGTGGCAGCTTGGCGGTGCTGGGGCTTGAACCACCAACCTTCTGATCAGTACATCGGAGCCTTAACCATTGAGCCACCACTGCCCCCAGGAACACATGGGCAGTCTGATAAACGTCAACGGACTAACTGTAACAAAAATAAATAAATAAATAATTCAAAGGAGGCGGTGGGTTCAAACGACTGCACTGGAGGTTTAGCTGCTTTTAAATATGCTTTTAAAATATTATTTGAATGCTTTTAAATACTTTTAGCTAGTTGGTTTAGCTAGTAAAGCTCTGGAAAGGTCTTATGTGGAAAACCCATTTCACATAAGCTAGAATTAATCTTGGCAGGCATCAAAAGTCCAAAAGAAAGTCCAAAGGAAAAAAAAAAAAAAAACAAGGCCCACATGAACTAGTTAGTCACATAGCTAGTTAGCCTACTCTGGTGTAATGTTCATTTTACCATTAAAACTTACAACATAAGTCATTTCACATAACAACATCAAGCAGGAGTTTTTTTTTTTTCTTTTATAACTTTTTGCAAATGTGCATACACCTGGATAAACATGAACTCGTGTAAGCAAATTGCTCATTTATGTCTTATTTAGCCTAGCCACATCAGCTAAGTCAACTAGCTTCCTAATCCATGTAATAACACAAGCAAGCTAGCTAAAATGAGGTTATTGCTTTGTGTAAAGCAGAGCCAAGCTCACTAACAAGCTACACATCATTAAGTTGTGTGAAAGTGAAACAGAGCCAGACTCTATCGCAAGCTAGCTAACATCAGGCTACTACACTGACTGAACCAAAGATAAGCTCCACAGCAAGCAAGCTAACCACATGCTAACTGTTATGCCCCGATAGCACACACACAACCATAATGGTTTATTTATTTATTTTACATATTCCTCTGTTCATAGCTTTAAATAAGTTGCAATATTTATTCAGTAGTCAATGGTAGTTACTGAATGACACCAGAGAAAAAAAATTTGTCACAGAAGGGATGTTATGTGTAAACAAGGAGCCAGGGTTGCTAGCAAGATATCTCACATTAGATATCTCACATCTCACATAGCTGGCATTCAACTCACTATAACATAGTGTAAACAAGTAACCAGAGTCACTAGCAGGTTAGCTAACATTACACTAACTATGATCTGGTGTAAACTAGTAACCAAGGTCATTGACAAACTAGCTAACATCTGGCTATTATATATTGTAAATAATATATAATAATAATTTTATATATATATATATATATATATATATATATATATATATATATATATATATATATATATATATATATATATAATAACTGTATATAATAGTTACCCTAATTTTAGCTAAATTGCTATCTACAGGGCTATTAGCAATTTAGCTAAAATTAGGGTAACTACTATATAGTGTACTACTATGAAATAGTGTAACCCAACAGACGTTAGCTAACATTCAACAAACCATGTTATAGTATAAACAGTGTAATGTTACAATATGTAGTGTAACATTAGGCTAAATACTATAGTTTATCAATCAGTACCTAAGTTTGTTAGCAAGTTAGCTAACATTAGACTAACTCAGATATAGTGTTTCACCTGGATACACATTTTCTGCTCAGACTAAATTTTGCGTTTCACATCACAGTAAGTACACTTGTCTGGAAAAAGAAAAGAGCCGATCCTAAATCGCTAGTTTTACTCAGGAACACTTGATGAATATGAGTCACTGTTCCTGGAGAAAGCAAGGAAAACAGCAGCCATCTGTCTGTCTGTCTGTCTGTCTGTCTGTCTCTCTCTCACTTTCAGATGTCCAACAGCTGTATCCAGTCACGGCTGATCCCAGGCTCGTGGAAGAGCGTACGCATATCTGCGTGTCAGGTTTAGAAAGTCTTTCTTTTCTGAACGGAGGCCACCGTAACCACAGGACTGCTGTCCACAGCTCCAAAACGAGCCTATTCATAACTCCGTGTGCAATCCTGTCTCTGTTTTTGTCCGTCTCGTGGGGAACCATCACACGCTTAAGTTATAAAACCATGAAATGCCTGTCTGAGTCTTAGGTTACACACACACACGCACACACACACACACACACACACACACACACACACACACACACACACACACGCACAATCAGTGCAGCTCTTTATTAACCGCTACATGACACAATGCTGGTAGCATGATGGCTAACCTCATTAGCTATTTAAAGGACAGAGAACATGGAAGTAAAAACAGAACTGGAATGCCGACTGTGCCGTGTCTGCATATTTGTCCCCTTACTTGTTTAAATTAGTACAAACCAAATTTTACCTTAGAAATGTTTCCTACATGTACATGTAACTACATGTACAGGGCCCAAAAGTCTGATTTCACAACAAAAAAGTTACTTCATAAAATATGACGTACTACGAAACTTCCATTCACACAAAAGTGTGTGTTTTGTTAGCAACAAACTAGCCAGCTAGCATTAGTGATCATGAGTTTATGATGTATTTACTGTCTCAAAACAGAGAACTATACAGTCAATGTTATAGATTTAACCAAATAATAGGTCTGTGTAAGTAAATATTACTATAAACACATCTGAAGTAGTGAAGTGATATACTGTTTACTGTTGACAGTGTGAGCGGCCATGTTGACACGACATCATACGTTGAACTTCCCGACTTTCCGAGTAGGAATTCCGAGTTGAGGGGGTGGTTTCCTTGTTTTTTTCCTAGTCGGAGGTCGGACATTCGGAGTTACGAGCTTTAGTCAACGGCAGCATTAGCTCTTGATTCATCTCAGGGCTAACTAGCCAAGCCAAGTTAGTTACAGGCCACGCCCCCTAACTCAGCGCCACTACATTGCATAGCTGGATTACATTCTAGAACTTCGAGTCCCAACTTTTGTTACTGTATATGTTGGATTTCTCATGAATGTGACATGAAACGTCGCTGAAAATGAGTAGTAAAGTGGTAAAGTGAGGTTCCTGTTTTTTCTTTGTTTGTTTTTAAGACCTAAGAGTGAAACCTGATGACTATCACTTATGAGACATCCCCCCACCCCACCCTCAATACCTCCACTGATACTGATACACAAAAAAGCAACATGGTGACAGTTGGTCAGAAAGCTGGATTAGGCTGTATAACTCTTCTACATTATGGTTTGTGAGTTAGCAAGCTAGCTATCAACGCACAATGATATGCAAGATATAAACAAGAAGGAGGACTTCATTTCCTCACCAATCCTTTAGTCCCACTATCACGAATATTACCATAGATTACTGTGTATGCCGATTTCTCAAGCAAACAAAAAAGTCTCATTTTAATAATAATGATAATACTGTATTACTAAGTACTAAATAGTATTTATTTAGCATTTTATTTGTTTTTAAATAAATTAGATCATTTTGTTTCCAGTTTAGTAGCAAACGAGGCTGACAATCATTACCTTGACCCTCCTGAGCAGAGGCGCTCGCTCCCACTCCGGCGGTTACCATGGCGATGACCCCAACACAGGCCAAGCTCCTCCACACCGTTTCCATGGTTACTACAGCTAGTTTCAGTGCGGTACCCGTCCCTCCGTGCCAACATGTCTTCTGCCTGGTTCGCCCCACCGCTCACCAGAGTGACGCACTGAATTCTGGGGCCATGACAGCAGCTCCGGGCACGAATGTGTGTGTGTGTGTGTGTGTGTGTGTGTGTGTGTGTGTGTGTGTGTGTGTGTGTGTGTGTGTGTGTGTGTGTGTGTTTGAGAACAAGTATGTGTTCAACTTCAGCTTCCAGGCAGCTCAGCAAGACGTGTGACTCGTCTGTGTGTCCACTTCCCACAGCCAGGGAAAGAAATCAGTAGTGCTGAGGACGCTGAAGAAAAGACAAACAAAGCCACAATCAGAACCAAAACACTGTACAGCACTGCAAGAAGATATAAAAGCATTAGCATGGCTAAACCATTAAACAGTATGGTTAAAGTCCAGCGGTTACAGTTCTGGCCTAGTGATTTGAAAGCACCACCGAGCTGCCACTGTTGGGCCACTAAGCAAAGCCCTTAACTCTCTACCTCTCTAACAACATACAGTTTATAGAGTATACACTGATCAGCCACAACATTAAAACCACTGACAGGTGAAGTGAATAACATTGATTATTTCGTTACACTGGCATCTGTCAAGGGGTGGGATATATTAGGCAGCTAGTCAGTTCTCAAAGAAGCAGGAAAAATGGCAGGAAAAATGGGCAAGCGTAAGGATCTGAGCGACTTTGACCATGGCCAAATTGGGATGACTAGACGACTGGATCAGAGCATCTCCGTATCAGGTCTTTTGGGGTGTGGAGGGGAAACTTGGGTCATTGCATTCATGTGGATGTTAGTTTGACACGTACCACCGACCTAAACGTTGTTGCAGACCAAGTACACCCCTTCATGGCAACGGTATTCCCTAATGGCACTGGCCTCTTTCAGCAGGATAATGCGCCCTGCTACACTGCAAAAATTGGTCAGTAATGGTTTGAGGAACATGACAAAGAGTTCAAGGTGTTGACTCGGCCTCCAAATTCCCCAGATCTCAATCCGATCGAGCATCTGTGGGATGTGCTGGACAAACAAGTCCGATCCATGGAGACCCCACCTCACAACTTACAGGACTTAAAAGATCTGCTGCTAACGTCTTGGTGCCAGATACCACAGCACATCTTCAGAGGTCTTGTGGATTCCATGCCTCGACGGGTCAGAACTGTTTTAGCGGCATAAGGCGGACCTACACATTTTAATTTTTTTAATTTTATGGCTGATCGGTGTATACCATTTAAATCGATATGCTGGTAAAAAAAAATGGGGAAAAAAAGATTTTAACTTTTTCTTCAGTATGGTGGCACTCCAGGAAGCGCTCTTTTCTATCGTTTCCGCCAAAACTAAACCAAAACCAAGTACTGGCCTTATCCCATGCAAATCAATCATAATTACCACAAACATCCTTAACAGATATATGTCCGGAAATCTTATCTCGTCTGAATAGTACTTAAAATAAAGAGTTTCACTGTACTGTTACTCAACCCTGACCAGGATAAAGCGTTTACTGAAGATAGGAGCTAGAGGAATACAATCCACAACTGCCCTGGTGTGTGAATAGCTAAATTCTTCATAGCTGGTCTTTGACTAGGGCCTTAAAACCAGTGTCAATGAAAGCATTCTAGATACATCCGGACAATCACACCAAAGTCTCAACAAGGTAAACCACACCAACTAAAGGGGCTATTAATGAAAATTGGCCAATTTGAGAAACCTTGCTACTTATTCCCACTCCACAGGGGCCTCACAATTCCCAGCACACAGTCTGAAGGTTCACTGGAGAACCAGAAAAAGGGACTTTATGAAAGGAGACAGGGATGAGGCCTTCAGCTGGTTACAACACATCTAACAACCACCCACTCCCCCACAACTCTCAGCTGCTACTCCACACCGTCTTCTCCATTTGAACAGTTGATGTTCAGGACTAATGAAGACTACTACATTTATCATCAGCATCAGTGACAATGGCTGTGGATGCTGCTAGGAATACCATCATACATCAATAGAGACCTGAGGGCTTGTACTGGCCTTAATGAATGACATCTAACATAATGAAGACATTGGAAAGGTCTTGGTCTTGGTCAACCTCAGATCCATAATTAATTAGAACCTGTGCAGTTTGTATATTAACCCCATTTAGTTGTGGATAAAGCAAGAAGGCCTACTGTCACCTCAATATCACTGGTAGACATGTGGGGATAATGTTTTCTCCAGCGATTTCAACACCATCCAGTCACAACTGTTAGGTGAAACTTGGTGAAATGCAGGTGTGTGCCCCTAGGATTTCAGAGATAAAAGGCTACCTGTGTAGCTGTCTGCAATTTGTGAGAATTCAAAACTTGTCGGTCTGAACGGGTAGTGAATACCAGTGCTCCCCAGCTGGACATACTTTCTCCCTTCCTGTTTAAACTCTACACATCAGATCTTAAATTGGAATTTATGTCACCTGTAGAAGTTCTCAAGTGATTCTCCTAGTCCTCGTTTTAAGACAATGGACAGAAGACGAAGTGTAGGATATGGGAGGCCAAGAGACATGGTGGCTCAGTGGTTAAGGTTTTGGGCTACTGATTTGAAGGTGATGAGTTCAAAACTCAGGATCATCACGCTACAATGGTTGAGTCCTTGAAGACCATTTCTTAACAGCTTCATGCAAAATGATAATGTAAAAAGGGACAGCTTTGTGAAATTATGTAAAGAGAACTGTCTGCATATTACGGTAGCTATGACCAGGAAACTGGTGTTGAGCTTCAGAACATCATTAATGTACCAAACATGGTGGCCCAGTCGTTAATGCTTGAGGCTCCTAATGGGATGGTTGTAAGTTCAAAACCCTACATTAACACACTACCACTGTTGGGCCTTTAACTGCTCAGTTTTATGGAGTCTCATGCTTTGGAAAAAGCAGCCATACTGCAGCCATCTTCAGAAACAAGCAGAACCTTCAGTTCTTTTTAAGGAGGCTCAGGTCTAAAGTATGTGGTACATTGTTCCATGAGTGCCACTTGCTTGTGGTGTAATAAGTGGAGAGGCCAACATATTGAACTTAGGGTATATTGAACTTATACTAGGGTATAAATTTGGTCTGATCTTAAACCTACTGGAAGTGACGCTAGAGAGCAGACTTGTGTCCAAACTCATGACCATCATGAGCAATGTCTCCCACTCTGTCACATCAGATCAGGTTATGTCACCTCCCCACCAACAAAGTGCTATCAGACTATTTAAATCGTTGTTGGTGAATCTGGACTTGGACAATTGCCATATCATAATAGAGATTTATACAATAGTTATGTGTGCTATAACAAAGCAATTTCCCCTACAGGATCAATAAAGCTTGTCTATCTGTCTGCTTGTCTATCTGTCTATCTTTTCTACCTTTCCCTCTGTACCAACTGCCAAAAGCCTACTACTACTCTCCAACTCTCTCTCTCTCTCTCTCTCTCTCTCTCTCTCTCAGTCATTTTTTTTTTCTCTTTCAATTTTTCTCCCTCGTGGACGTTTTTTTCCCCGTCTCGCTTATCCTCTACGCCATCCTTTCTCACAGTTTGAAGGAGGGGAGAATGAGAGAACGGATGGAGAGAAGGAAAGAGAAAAAGATAAAGAAAGACAGAGAAAGAGAAAGAGAAAGGGAAAGAGAAAGAGAGTGAGAGAGAATATGGAAACCCAGATGGCTGGCAGAGAACCAAGTGCAACCAAAGGTAATCAGGAGCAGATGGGAAACAATTTGGAAATGGGATTGAAGAAACAAGTCGTCCTGTGATGTGGAAAAAAAAAAGGGGAGAAAACTAGAAGGAGAGAGATGGAGCAAAGACAGGGACAGAAAGGAAAAGAAAGAGTAGGTATGCACTCTTTCATCCAGCTGGGATAACCATTCCTGACTAGCAAGATATAGTACAAACAATATGTTATGTGTGTGTGTGTGTGTGTGTGTGTGTGTGTGTGTGTGTGTGTGTGTGTGTGTGTGTGTGTTCCCATGCATTTGCACCTCCAACCCCAGAATAAATAAACCTTTTTTTCTCTGTGATTTGTCTCTGCTTTGGGAAAAAACATTGTTTTGGAAAGTTATTTGAAACTCCTGCACAGTGCTGTGCTCGGCTGCCTTGCCGTGTTAACATGTCTCGCTTTAAAATACTGCCTTCAGTGTTCCAACTTACCGAACCCGGTGTACAAAGATCCCTTTCTCACCTCACACGAGGGAAAAAATACATCTCCCTTTATCTTCAAAGCACAATGTAACATTGAGTGTTCGGGCTTTAACTGAGGATGTGTGTGTGTGTGTGTGTGTGTGTGTGTGTGTAGAGGCCGGTGTAGGGGGCGAGTTTGCGGTGGAAAAGAGGTGGATGCAGGTTTAAGGTTGCCCTCATTTCCTTTGAGTGCAAGTCAAATGGCCCCAGTTCAGCAGGGAGTCTTAAAACACTAAGACGTCTTTGTCCCCCCCTCCACCCCCGACGTTATACCAACTACAAATGGTGAAGGACTGCATTGGGCCTCTCTCTCTCTCTCTCCTCTTCTCTTTCTCCTCTTCTTTCCTCTATCCAAACTCCAAGGGCTTTTCCTGAGATTTGCCACTTGGCAAAAAGTCCCCTTGGTTTCATTTCTTCTTGTTAGAGACTTGTTTTATTGTGCGTGCACAAGACTCGCAGTAAGATATCCAATGGTTCTTATTAAGGCATTTATTTTCTCATCTCGCTTTCTTCAAACAAAGGCCCCTCTAATCAGACCCTCTCTTAACTTCTCCGTCGTGAATTTGGAGTTGTAGGCGGTGTAGGAGAGGTTTGAACTCACTCAAACATCTACTCAGTTATTTAAAAAACAGCACTTAATCATATAAAGCATATGTTGAATTATTAACTGTAGCCGGGATCACCTGCTAACTGAAGCTAATAGTGAGTTTAGCTGAGAATTAAAGCTGTATCAACTGTAGCTAGTAGTTCAACTAAGAACTGCAGTTAGTAAGCAACTGGTGCTAACAATAATCAGACAACCCTTGCTAGAGTTCAGCTATCGAAAAATGCTTTTGATTTGAACTAGCATGATGTGTTTCTGATAGAGACGTCAAAGCTCTGAATAAGGGTAACGGTACTTAGTTCAACTAAGAACTGTTAATAACCAATTGGCGCTAACATTAAACAGACAACTATAGCTAGTTTAGCTAGCAACTAGCTAGTTTAACTCTTTTTTGCGGGTACTCGTGTTCACCGTTGAATTTATTTGTGATATCACACTCCACAGTTACGTTTAATGGCTCATATGAAAGACGACACTCAGGACTATAAGAATTCGCAGTTTTTCCTAAGTATTTCTTTTTCTTTCTTTTTTTTACCTATCCTACAAGGTTTAAATATTATACGTTTATTGCTCCAGTTTACTATCAAAAAAGCTTTAGTTGTACTGTCCGTTTTAACTCAGTACCAATGTCTAATCACAGAGTCACGATACTCTACACACAGAAACCCAACAGTGTCCTGACTAATATTATAACAGACTTGGGTCGATATAATAATTCATTTGTTTAAGCCGATTGAAAATGTCTCAATAAGTTGATTTCCCCAGGGTACAGCGAGAAAGGGTTAACTAACAACTGCTGTTAGTAACCAATTTGGCGATAACATTAATCTGACAACTTTAGCTAGAGTTTAGTTCGCAACTACTGTACAGCTAATGTATAACTACAAAACTCATCTGTAGCTAACAGTAAAGTATAAAGTTAAAGTGGTCAAGTATAGTAGTGTTAATTTAGCCAGCACGAAAATAAACAAAGGTCACTACAGCTTCTTATCCCAAAATTTACCATGTCTTTGATCAAACCAATGCTTTTTGTTTGTTTTGGTTTTTTTTTTTTTCATGTCAATGACTAGTTTTCAAATAATCCTGGACAGAAAACATCTCAGAACAGCACATTTCCTCATCACTGGTGTGCACTCGGAATGTTTCAAGTCGATTTTCCAGAATTCCGATCTAAACGCATTCCAGTGCTCCAGCTTGGAAATGCCCAGAGCAAGATCATATTTGTCATATAGGACTAGTCTCTAGATTTGATAGACATGTAAAGAATGATATGTACATGCATTATTTCTGTGATGAGAAATGACGTACGAGACGCGACAAGTGTCTTGTTTATCTTTGCGATAGTAAAGCTGGGCTGGAGTTACGTTACAAATGTAAACTTACAACGCTGTTAAAACACCTTTTCACAACACAAAAGCTACATATATCAAGTAAAAACACGTTTTAGCAAATAGAAATTGATGTAAAGGGAGATCTGTTTTGCCTGAGTTCTGGGACTGGGAATTCCGAGTTAACTGACCGTCACATTGCACTTTTCCATGTCAGAGGTCGGGGTTTTTTTTTTGAGTCCCGAATACAACGGATTGCAGCCGGACACAGAACTGTGAATCATTAAGATAAAACTTTAAAAGAGTCTCCATCAGACAAAGGTTCACATGAAAAGCTGATCATATCCTCGTATATAATCTGAAGCAGGAGAAGGTCACGGGCTACCCTGATAAAAATGTCCGAGCCCAGAGGCATCACACATTGGTGAACTTCACTAATCAAACCCATACGACGCTGCTCAATGTACAGGAGTCTCTGAAGAATGTAAATCTCTCTCTCTCTCTTTCTATTCCTCTTATACACACACAATCTAGCTCCATCTCTCCAATTTTTCTTGTCGTGCTGAAATCCGTTCTCCCAGTCTTATTCTACCACAGCACACTCTTGGAAACAAAATAGATCTGGACATTTCTGTGCTTTTCCAGGAATTTCTGTCGTTCATGTCCCTATTTGGACAGCATATCACAAAGCGTCGTGCCAACAACGAGGAAAGAGGTATTAAATGGAGAACGGCCAGAGGCCACCGGCGTCCACGAACACACAAACCTCATCCGCAGACAACATGCTTGGGTCTACAGAACCGAGGAGATCTGAGTGTGGGGCAAGCCAGAGAAAGATGAGGTGATAACATTAATGCTGAGAACAAAGGCTGGGCTAAATCGACCTCGGGGTCTTTCCAGTCTCCGCAAATAAACACGGGCTTACACGGGAGAACGCAGAGCGTTCATGGCCACTGATACAAACTTGGCTAAAATGACTCATGACGCAACATTTAATGAACTCAATCAACCGTAGATCAGTCAACATACTCTGACATCTGGGAACCGAGTTGGTGAACAGATGTAAGCTGTTTTTTTTTTTTTTTTTTTTGCTCAGCCATCCATGTGACTACAGAGAGAGAGAGAGAGAGAGAGAGAGAGAGAGAGAGAAGCATCGTGGGATTTCTCTGCAAATATTCTGATCGCTGAATATTTACGCCAGTCATGGATGCCACCCCACTCTTCATGCGACTTTACAGCCATAAAGTTCAAAGGTTATATGAGCAGTGACCCACAGTTAACAGCCTCCGATACGTCAAGTGCTGCTTTGCGTCAGGTCCAGCTTGGTATGATAATAACATGATAATAACAACCACAGGTCACAAACAGGAAGCGAGCACTTAGGGCTTGTGTGATATTGATTTTTCCTTGCTTATGATTTACAACTAAAAAATAATTTCGATCTACAAAAAAAAAAAAAAAAAAAACCTAAAGCATTAAACCGAAATTTAACCAAAAAAACCTGAAGACTTACCATCATCACCACCACGGCAGCAGTAAATCACCCTCAAATTACGGGCCCTGAGCCCAGTAACGATGCGGTGGAACCTTTTTTTTAGGTGATTCTACAGATTTGTAGTCTTACTATCTACATTCGGATTGAGTGGTCGACTCTTTTCATTTGGTTTGCCAGATTGGAGCATGCCCATTTTCTTTCGCACAAGGTTCACAATTACTATCACGACCAACGGGTTCATAACCAGGTCATGGAGCATGTCTGAAAAGGTTTGACAAGCTATTTAATAGTAAATGGAAAACCAGAGAAAACTAAATCGAGAGTAAAATCTCATGCATTTTACCATTTAAAAAGAGTTCAATAGACAACTTACTAGTACAATTAGTAATATCCATCCATCCATCCATTCATTTTCCATACCGCTTATCCTACATAGGGTCGCGGGGAGCCTGGAGTCTATCCCAGGGGACAAGGTGGGGGACACCCTGGATGGGGCGCCAACCCATCGCAGGGCACAATCACACACATTCACACACTACGGACAATTTGGAAATGCCAATCAGCCTATAACGCATGTCTTTGGACCAGGGGAGGAAACCGGAGTATCAAAGGAAACGTCGTGGCTACGTAAGGACAACCGGCGTCATTTGGTTAGCTAGGTATTTGGAGTGAGCAGAGTCAGTAAGCGTAAATCGATAACTGAACGTTCTGATCTGTCGACAATTTCCCGATGAAGCGGGGAAGTGTAGCGTTGAGTGGAGTACGGCGGCGTTTGCATTTCATCCTTACTCGATGTCCAATATCGACAGTCGTCAAACATTCGAAGGTTAATTTAGCTAACAATAAACTGCGATCTGTAGTTTAAGGTAAACTCTTGTAATTAACGACAATCTGCTGCTATCTTTAGCGGTCATCTATCACATATATGTAACAGTCACCTTTCACCTGTGGCTAAACACCAACTGTAGTTAACTGCCTTGTCGTAGCAAAGGTTCAACTGTCAACTGTGGATAAGTATTTTGGATGACATCAATAAACAGGTGTAGCTAACTTGTTATTGAAGCTAGCTAACGGTCAATCGTCAACTGTAGCAGGTGGTCTGGAGTTAATTACAGCTAGCTGAATACTGCAAGGTAGCAGTGTAGTCAAGATCACAAACTATTTGACGGCCATTTCTTTATATTCTGCACAGCAAGACAAGTCAACTTACCCACAACACGAAATACTAATAGCTGCACACGCTACATACTGTAGCTACATAAATAGTTTTCATTGGCGCATTGCAAGCGTTAGGACATCAATAAAACCAATCAACTTTTGAGGGGCAAAATGACAACATGTTGTTCTCACCTCCATTTCCGTATCCATCATGGAAAACAATTGAAACGGTCATCCCTGATGACACCAAACTAACATTACGATTGTTTTTGAATCGTACATTTTGGACGGTTAATAACAAACAGACGTCATTTATTGAAAAGCAACACCAACAACTTCTATTCCTGTCCATCACACCATACCCGTACCTGATAGATTACTTACAAGCAGTAGTGTCAATGAGTCACATCTTTATAAATTGTTATTTACACCGCACTCAACAAGACAAATACATATAAATGCACACATACAACTGACTCTGTAGGCGTTCTCTACTGCAGTAGAAACAGCACTTGGAAATCTTTTACAAGTGCTGATAAGTTTGTTTATTTATTGATACACTCTCTGGGAAAAGGGTACTAAATGGTACCTTTCCTTGTATCCTGTATATCCTGTATATCCTGTATATCCTTCGCCTAGAAAGGTGCACGTAGCGTACCTTTAAAGCTTTACTCGGAAAACCTTCAATTATGTACCTTAAATCGTTTTTAGATCCACGTTCCCACATGTAAGACGTTAAAAGTATCCTTGAGAGTGGAGCGTCAAGGAAAGGTACGGCGTAAGCACCACTTTCTTTTCGTCCCGATAAACCTCACACTGTTTCCTGGCACCCTCAATCAATAGGATTGTAAGACCTGATCGAAAAAGCACAATCAAACAAGCACCCTCATATAGGGTTCGCAGTGACGTCACAGTGACAAGTCTAACGTCAAGTCAAAACTTTAAGTCAAACAGTGCGATGCAGGAAGATTGAACATTGCGTTTATCTGGATTCAGATATTCTCAGGATAAGACATGACACAGTTTCAGGTCATGCTTTTTTTTCCTTTTCTTTTTTTTTTCTTTGTTTTTTAACAGAATGTAATTTTGGAGTGGAGTTGCTCTTTAATTTCCGCAGCTCCCAGCTCCCACGTCATGACTGTTTCAGATTTGTCTTCCCTGACTCAAATAGCACTGGTTTTCTTCTGACCGCTTTTCTATGGCGCTTATGCAAACGGATACAAATCAACAGCAATAGCAATAACAATATAATTCATTAATTGATATGATTCGCAAAAGGAAACGTGACACTGTCACCCTTTAGTCTGTGGCAACACTTCAAAACTTTAAAAGTTTGTCCGAAAACGTCATGCACTTTCCCTTTTCAGAGCTCAGCGACTACAGTGTCTTTCCCTCACGTCCTCCAGCTGCATGCAACTCAAAGAAAATGCACAAATATAAACGCGTTTAGTCCCCACCTGTGAGCGCGATTTGTGCAGTAAAAGTCTCCTCTCAGTGCCCCGCGCGCGCGCGCGTGTATATGTATATGTGTGTGTGTGTGTGTGTACAATCCCGCGGTCCTCCCGGTTCACTGCCGCATGCTGTAGAGAGCGCACGGCGGAGCGGAGCGCACTGTGGAGCTGCAGTGTTTCTCTTTTTCCTCCTTTTCTGTCTATCCTTTTTTTTTTTTTTTCTGCTTTCAGAAAGAGGGGCGAAGAAAAACGCGCACACGCGCGCGTGCGCGCGCACACTCGCTTGCTCCCTAACTCGCTCGCTCGCTCAACTCACGCACGCGCACCCTGCCCGTTGTTGCGTGAGCGCGCGCGCGCGCGCGGAGCGCAGGAAGTCGCGCGGGCGGCAGTAGCGAGCGCCGGGGCTTTGATGGGGCCCGGAAAAGGGCTGCTGAGCTCCTTCACCTGCTGGAGATCAGATACCCGCCTCTACACCAAACTGCCTGTGTGTGTGCAAAATAACACCACATGAGGCTTTTTTTTTTTTTTTTTCACACTCTGATGTTACATTCACTGCTATATATAGTTCATAGCTTATATATCAGGGAGCCTATGTAAAGTATGTAAGGTAAAGGTATGTCAGTGGACCACACCGAGAAAAAAAAAAAAAAGAGCTGATAAAGGCTGCGATTCCAGTTCAGCACTCATGTAACCCTTACTGCAGAACCAAAAGGCCAGGATGTGGAGTTATATCTGTTGCAGCAACTCCTACACTGGAGGTCGAACCAAAAGTCCAGGTGATGGAGTCTGAACTGATCCAACTAATCCTACATGGGGTGGAGTCTAACCAAAAGTCCATGGGGTGGAGTCAGATTTGATCCGACCCCACCTACCAAGGTGGAGTCAAATCAAAACTCCAGGGTGTGGAGTCAGACTGGATCCAACTACTCCTAAATGGGTGGAGTCTAACCAAAAGTCCATGGGGTGAATTCAGACCTGATCCAGCTCCTCCTGGTGGACTCAAACCAAAAGTACAGGGGGTGGAGTCAGAACTGATAAAGCTCCTCCTACCAGGATGGAGTCAAACCAAAAGTACAGGGGGTACACCCTGAGGCTAAAAAGAACAAGAAAACTGAGTACTGAGTCAGCATCTCAGGCCAGTATCTGCCCCAATCTAATGCTGGTCCAGTGCATCCCACACACACACACACACACACACACACACACACACACACACACACACACACACACACACACACACACATATATATATATATATATATATATATATATATATATATATATATATATATACAATATCATGAATAATACTGAGAAGAAGAAGAGTTCGTATAGTGCAATAATTTTCACAATCTTGTCATCTCAAAATGCTTCACTGGCACCAAAATGCTCATTTTCTGGAGTCCATCCCTGCAACATTGGGCGAGTTGGGAATATGTGGGTCCACTCCACACACATTCATTCATTCATTCACACTTAAGGACCAATTTATCATAGCCAATCCACCTAGCGCCATGTTTTCTGGAGGTGGGAGGAAACCAGAGAACCTGGTGGAAAGCCACATGTGGAGAACGTGCACAGAAAGTCCTTACTGATAGTAAGCTGAGCTCAGGGTTGAATCAGGAACGCTGGAGCTGTGAGACGGCAATAACCTAAACAGAAAAAAAAACAAACAAACCACAAATCTGAAACATAAGTAAATAAAATCTCTGTTCCATGTTTTTGTTTTTTTAAAAAAAGGGTACTAAACTGTACCGTTCCACTGCTAGGGTGGTACCTTCAAAGTACATACTATGTGGTACCTTTTGTATGTATCTTGTACCTAGAAAGGTGCATGTAGTGTGTGAAGGTGCAGTATATCTACAGTATGTTCCCATGTAAAAGACACAATACATATTAAAGGTACAAAAGTTAAGGGTGACAAGGAAAGGTACAGTTTTGAGCGTGTGAGTCGTCATGTTTCGGGCCAGAACAGAAAGAACCTACGTACCTGGGCCTTCTGGAACAAAGCAGATCAAGGTTTGTGCTCTGGAGTCCATTTGTGACTTTTGACATTTGAAGTCCTGCTCAGTGTGTTTCAATGAATTACCCACTTTTTTTTAAAAAATTGTTCTGTGCTGTTCATGTAGTAATAATAACCATCAGGCAATTATTTTTACAATGCGTTACACTATGACACATTTTTGACTAAGCCTCTGCTGCTGTAGTACATTTCACCGAGAGAAATATGAAGTGATTTTATACTGTAAACACGACACACACCGCCTGCTGCCAGAACCTGCGTTACGCTGATTGAGGTGGAGTTGTAAATTTTCTGTTTCTGAGAACTGAAAAAAAAACATGAAGGGGAGTCTAACAGCCCACATAGTTCACCTGCATTTGTAGAGATAAACACACACACACACACACACACGCACACACACGCACAGTAGTGCTTGGCAAGCACAGATGCATACATCATAGATCAAGCCAGATCAGAGTTCATCACCTCCGCAGACTGTACACGCTTGTCATTGACGGTCGATTTGGGCTACACTCCTCCTCACTCTCTCCATCTCTTTTTCTCCCTTTCTGGAGCCTCCTGGCCTTGGTGAGTGCTCAATGGGATCATGTGGTCTTTTTTTCCCCCCCCCTATTCATCTGTTCTCCATGACGGATGGATGTTCTTGTCTGGTTCTCGGCTGATTTCACAACCGTTCCAGTGTTGATCTAAGTGTCAGAGTGGCGAGTGTGTGTAAATGAGGTGAGCGAGACTAGGAAGGTTGTTAAACTGACAGATGTGAGTTAATCCGAGGCCAAGTTATGAACGAGAACAATTGCAGCCATCCAAGAATGTGTGATGGCGTTGTTCAACATGCGTTGAGGTTTTTTTTCGGGTGAACTCGGGCCATGTCGCGCTAACAAAAGGCTTCTAACAGCAGCAGGGTGTCTTTCCTTTGTCTGATGTACCGTATATATGTATATCTCTGTTGGTTTTATGTTCAGTAACTGAGTAACTAATAAATTACCTGCTTCCTTCTGGTAATGAAATGATGACATTTAATATTTTTAGTGTCACGTTTGCATTTAGATTTATAGCATTTAGCTGTACTTAGACGCTCTTATCCAGAAACGCTTTGTAGGATCCATTAAAAGCATCCTAATGTGACATGCTAGTATAAATAGATCAGGCTCTAAGAATACCAATGAAGCATTACAGTTCAGTTGATCATTTTTGTACTGTGTTCAGTGCTACTCACCTAATGTCCTTTGTCTTGTGTGTCATCTTATTTGCACTAACACTTGTCATATGTTTACGCCTGAAGCTAGCTAGAATAGGTTTTATTACGCTGTACACCCGTGTATACGTGTAATAAGAATAACGTTTTTAATCGAATGATTTTGTAGGATAATGAGGTTGTAAACTCGAAATGACTGTCCTGATTTTAAACGTCATGGTAGCACATGTTGTACAATGGTCTCTAAATTGCTGGATGCTAAATGAGTGGAAATGAGAACTGTGCAACATGAACAGTCCAAATGAGAGCCAAAAATTCGTTTGTTTTCATTATTTACACCTATTTTCATTTATTTACAGTTAATCTAATTTATTACAAGGTCACTTTACAAGGTCGAGTTCGACATTAAGCGAGTAACAAATAACAAACAGACAGATAATCATCACACGCAAGCTTTTTATCCGACAAGGCATAACAGAGATATGAGTAGATCGATAGACATGCCCTGAGATATCAGAAAACAGCCTTACTGTATAGAAGGAGAGGAAGGAAATGGTTTATTTCTGTTTTAAATACATAATCAAAGAATTCACGGTGTGTATGGTGACTAAAGGGTGAAATCGCAATCAGATCAAATTGTAGAACATTTGGTTCATTAAATCCCTTTTTTACATTTTCATGAGATGGAAATCCTTCATAAATATTTCTAACATTTAGAGTAACAAAGGACCGTTTGCATTCACGGCCGTGTACCGTGTTATTGCCCACAAAACAAAACAGAAAATCTAAAGCAGATACCGTCGTTCAGCTGCGACTTCAGAGCTGGAGATTTATTTATAGAGCTATCGAACACGCAAACGCACCCCTGTTCAGAGAACCTGACATGTTTTGGTCCCACCACAGCAGTCGTTAAAAGCCTGCGACCTGCCTTAACCTGCGACCTAAATTCGGCCTAGCGGTAAAAAGAAGATCGTAATAATTAAATACATCGATAATCTCTTCAAGTTATTTTGGCCGCATGGAAATGGGAAAAAAAAAATCAAACAAAACAAAACAAAAATCTCACTTCGTATCAGCTGACGCATTTTGAGATTTCAGATCGGCAAAGATTACAGCGTTGTGAGCAATTAAAGCATTGTAAAGAGCATTAAAAAACATCAGGGAGTCGGTGGCAGGAATCCAGGCCTGTCTCAGCTCGTGATATTTCGGCAGACCCGTGGGAGCAGCTAAACACGGGCTAAAAGCTGTTTGTGGAAAATAAACGACAAACGCAGAAAAAAAAAAAAAGAAAATGCTTGAAAAGGCCCAGGATCCGGAGCTCTAATGGTTTTGTACATATTGGGGAAAAAAATTAAAAATAAAACCAATTTTGGTTTCCAGTGTAGGCTGAGAGCAAATAATTTCCATCCACTTGTACTTTTAGGATAAAGATAGAATCTGTCATGCAGTAAATAACATCGGTGCATATATATTAATGCTTTTCAATATGGTCCAGAGTACACCATGAAAACAGCCATGTATACATACTGTATAACCTAATAACGATACTAGTAGATATTTATTAAGTATTTAACTTGATTTATGGTTATGAAGCTATGGGACGTTACTGCGAGAACTAGGACAAAACAGTGCGGACATGGATATTAATGAACAGAATGACTATTATTAATGGCTCTTACTGTATATCAGCTTCCCAACGTTTCACAAAGTTAGTCTCAGAAATCTGTTGGTCAAACTACAGTCATCGATTGAAGACTGTGAAACCAGAAAGATGGCTGTGGATGCTCTAGCTTTAGGACTGCAATTGCTAAGAACAATTTGCACCCAAGTCTCCATCACTGAACATTTGATAACTTATAAAACTATAATGAATTCAGAAATTCATAAGCTAGCTCATAAGCTCATAAGTTCCTGGTTACACAATTGCACTTTCTGCCTTTATAGTATACAGCCAGAGAAGGGAAATGAATAATGTCAATCACACAGACGAAGACGGGTTCCCTGTTGGGTCCTCTCAAGGTTTCTTCCTCATATCGTCTCAGGGAGTTTTTCCTCGCCACCGTCGCCTCTGGCTGGGATACGTTTCTAAATGTAAAATCTATATCTGGAACATATAAAAATTCCTGTAAAGCTGCTTTGTGACCGTGTCCGTTGTTAAAAGCGCTATACAGCTCAAATTGAATTGTTTAAAATATTAAAAGTACTTATAAAAAAAAAAAATCCAGGCCTTGATTCTGATTGTATTAAAAGCCATTTAAGAAAATGTAGCCCCCACGTTATAGAAAATTATGTCCACTTCAAAAACATCCATTGACCTTTTTTTTTTTTTTTTTTTTACAATGTCGTACTTGTCTTCAGATTATGTACAGTTACAGTAGCATGCGCTGGTAACATTTTACGGTCCACTACTAAACACTTAATTAATGCTTAACTAATTATTCATAATGATAAATGAATACATGCACTGTATATATATATATATATATATATATATATATATATATATATACATTAACAGCTAATTGAGTCACGTCACGGGGAAAAAATGGCATCCATTTCACGTGAGATTAAGTTTGTGAATAATATGTGATCATGTCACCATGTTATACCTGGGAAATTATTCACATAGTATGACTCGGTTAGCTGTTAATGTATATGCTTCATTCATATATGTGTTAAGAATTAGCCCTGTCAGACACATACACACACACACACACACACACACACACACACACACACACACACGAATAAGTATTTCTTCAAAATGTCTGCTTTATTGATATGAACCAAATCAATTCGGTTTGAGGTTGGATTTCCTAGGCTCAAGGTCAAAGGTCAGTTCTGAGGTGCTTTCTCCTCATAATCACAGGTAGTGCTCACTACATCTTTCACTTTTTGCTCTTGGAATCCATTATCTTATTTTATTCCTGTGATAAAGACAAAAACAGTTCTTGGTTTGACTAATGCCCCATAATGTACCTAATGCACGTCCATTCTGAGCGATGGATTAGAACATGAAGTATTAATAAGTGCTAAGTTGTGGACCGTATAGTAAAGCGTTACCAGGGAACGTTACTGTAACTGTACACAATTTTAAGAAAAGTACCTTAGCAAATAGTCTAATAGATTATATTGAATAGTAATTTACAGAATTGGTCAAAAATTACAATGTTTTTGAAATGAACATAATCCATAAAATCTGTTTAATCTTTAGTACTTTGAGTCTTCATTTGACTGCTCTGGTTTGACTTCTAGTTTTTAATCTAAGATTAAATTTAGTTCTACACATCTCAAAAGAGTGTGAGATCGTCCTCATTTACCTGATCCGTCGCTCTTTCTCATGCATCCGGAACAGAAACAGGAAGGAGTCTCGGTCTTCACCGCAACGTTCTTTCTCGAAACTCCAGAAAATGGCTTTGGCCCACAAAGAATGTTGCGTTTTGGGTTTTTTTGTTGTTGTTGTTGTTGCTTTTTTGTTTTGCTAAAGATATGACACTCCCACAGATCTGAAAGAACATGAAATGAAGTTTACATTACATTTAAGTGAGTAAGTTTGATGTTCAAATGTAGATCCTCCCTTTTATGTAGGGAATTTAAAAGTGGTAGCCAACGAGTTACAGACAAACACCGTAAGAATGTCCAAGATGGCGGCGACTGTGCTCGAAATAATGAAAAACCTCATGTGAAATTAGCAATGCAAAAACAAATCTGAGGTAAATGTTGACATTCTGGATCATTTCGCAGAGTGTCTGTGCCTCTACGTGTCCTAATGGTTAGCCTCAGTGATTAGCTAGCCATATTTACCAGTTGCCTAGCAACCGTCGTCTCAGAATTTTAACGACTTGAACAGCAAACAGCAAATAGTTTGTGTTCACTGTATCACGTTGAAAGTACCAGTTTATGCACCACAGCAATGCAAACCTAGCATAGACACTGGCAGCTAATTTATTTATTTATATCTTTCCTATGCTGTTGGTTAAGGATTTAAGGATTTCATTCTCGGTTATTAACGGTCTTTAAGGCTCTCAGACTTGCTTATGGTAAGCCTAAATCTTATACTGGTCACTTCCATTACTTAAAATCAACACATTAGGCTAGTCTCAGTCCTACAGACTTCTAAATCTTACTTAATCCTAGTCTTATCGCTTTAGTTTTAATGAGTACCAGTTTCTAAGGACCTCACACTTGGTTAGTTCCAGTCTTTAAGGTTTTATTTAGACCCGGTTTTTCACATTTTATCCTAATAAAACATGCTAAATTGCTGGCCTCAGCAATTAGCTAGAGATCTTTGCCTAGCAGCAATGTTCTCATTATTTGAACCACTTGAACAGTATTACCTTACCATGCTGAAAGTACCAAGTCACACACCACCACAGTGTAAACCTAGCAGTAGGCAGCTGTAGCGTAGCGGTTACATTTTTGATCTAGCTGAAAAACAACTGCGAGCTCAAAATCCCAGGCCTTGTAGACCTGTAAGACACCATAGCTAGTGCGGCTTCGTGCAGCTGGTCAGCGGTTTGTATTTACAACAGATAAAGTACTTTTCTGGTTCGCTCTCCACCACACCTTTGTCACCTGGCTGTCCTTTAAGTATATGATCCCTTTGCTGTGGTCTGGTGCGGCTTAGAACGTAGACTATGTGTGTTTGTGTGTCTAAGGGTCTTCCACTCTGCCGCTGCTGTCCTCTTTAGGACCGTGGGCTGGTGTGTTTGTGTGCTTGTGTCTGTGTGTGAGTGTGTGATTTTGTCCAGGAAACTGTGG
Organism: Cranoglanis bouderius; assembly: GCA_023630585.1. Classification (NCBI taxonomy): domain Eukaryota; kingdom Metazoa; phylum Chordata; class Actinopteri; order Siluriformes; family Cranoglanididae; genus Cranoglanis; species Cranoglanis bouderius. Next base: position 17,158,718 of record CM042556.1, on the reverse strand, counting down.
TGTAATACACGAGTGATGTTGGGAGTGTGTGAATGGGGGAGGAAGCCCTGCAAAGGACACAATAAACTTAAATCTGTTCAAACCAAATGATGTTTTCTCTTGCTTATGAGATCATTAAGGGGGAAGTTGTCTTTCTTGCTTAGCTTTGCAAATATCCTATATACTGTGACCTGTCTACCTCCCACATAGTGGAAGGTATGTATCATAAGTACTGAACTGAGGGAGCAGACGGAGAGAAGAAACCGTCTGATAAGGAGTGAAGGACCGAAACAAGAAATCGCAAGAAAAGGTGACAGTATTCACTTAATATGGAGGAAAAAATGCAGTTTTACGCAGCACAAGTTTGTTTCTAATTTCACGTTCAAGGTCAGAGGCGAAATCTTTCTTAGTATGTAGGTGTCATAAATGTGTATTTTGGAAGCTGCCACATCTCAATTACTATATGCATGCCACATGAGCTTTTTTTTCTGGACTGTATTTGCTTTTAAAAAACGTCAAATTCAAATTACACTCGATGCACAGTGTATCTATTTAGGTAGCGTTCTAGCTAGCTGACATTAAGCTATGCTAATGTTAGCTTGCTGGCAATCATTAGCAGCTAATAGCCTGAGCGATTTTAACAGGAAATGGATATTTTAGTAGAACATAAAAACTTTGGTCTCTTCCGTATCCAACCGTAACCCATCATTTTGAATTGTACTTTGTTAAATCTTACCGCTAGCACATTCCAAACAAAGAAGAAGTCTTAAGAGCTATAATTTTCATTGGTATCAGTCTTTAAGGACCGCACACCGGTAGTTATTCTCTTCTTCTTAGTTATTCTGACCGTTATTAGCGGCTAGTTTCAGTTTTCAAGGCTTCTCTTAGTCATTGTGTTTAAGACGCTTACTATTAATTAGTCTCAGCTGTAAAGACTCTGACAAAACAAAAAACAACAACAATAGAAACCATCATAGAATTTGTAATGGGTTTAAAGGTTATAATGGGAATTGTATTGGTTTTAATGGAAACTGTACTGGTCCCTGTGGGTCTCTACTGGTAATTTGTTGCCTTCTATTGGTGTCATGTTATGTCTAGTGGATACCATTAAGGACCTACATCCTTAATATATCCTACTACGTAATGGAAACCATTTGGTAATGGTTTTAATGGTTAACAGCTGATGGTTTGCAACGGTATTTGTGGTGGAAACCATTATAATTTCTGTGACGGTTTCTACTGATTTTTTTTTTTTCAGCAGGGTCTTGTTTTAATCCAGCATTTAAGACTCAAACTTGGTTATTCCCAGTTTCCCTATGCATTATTGGCAGTGGTAGGTCAGTGGTTAAGATGTTGGGGTACTGATCGGAAGGTTGTGTTCTAACCCCAGCACCGCCAAGCCACCACCTTTGGGCCCTTGAGCAAGGCCCTTAACCCTCAACTTCTCAGATGTATAAATGAAATAAATGTAAGATGCTCTGGATAAGGGTGTCTGCCAAATGCTGTAAATGTAATGGTCTGATATCTTGGTCTTGGTTTTTTTTTTGTTTTTTTTTTCAGTTGCCTCAGTAGTCATTTAAAGCACATTCATTGAATCTTAATTGGCTCACTGTTATATTGTGGATTGATAAATTTGCCTTGTTTGGACCTTGAGGGGAAAAAAGTATACCTGTACCAACTTCATCTAGTAAGAGAGCGGCACAAATCTGAACAAACGGGGGGGCAGTTTGGATGTATTTCATTTGATTTCACACAAATAAAGTTGTAACAAAAGGTACGAACGCCAACTTTTCTTTTAACCATAACTTCAACCTTTGCGACTACCCGAGAGGTGTAAAACTGTTACGAGTTGCTTGCGAGTGTGCGGCCATGTCGATCTGTACAGCGGAGGAGTTTCACTGACAGTTGTTTTTGTCATCCTAGGCAGCCTTTATTCCTTATGAGATGATTCATAACTTACTTTTGACTGGATGATAATTTAACAATTATCAGATTGCGAGCAAGTCAGAAGTGATGCTACCATCTGTGTAAAAAGTGATATTTCTACTTTGGACCTCGTCATTTTCAAGGTTCTGACACTTGATTTGTCCATGTCTTTGAGACCTTATATGAGAGCCTTATAAACGAGTTTATCGCCTTCTGTACAGTTACAGTAACATTAAGAACACGTGTCCTGTTTGGAGTGAAGCGTCTGTGTGTCTCACAGAGGAACGTTCGAGAAAACGTCAGCACCTGTGAGAATGAGGAGATGTTGAGATTAGCGGGGGGGAGAGGATGTGTGAGTCTGAGCTTCCTGTTGTGGCGATGTTGCAGGTCTCAGATCAGCACTGAAGAGCATCTGCACACTGCAGAGCAATACATCAGCATACACACGGTTACAACCTGCGGCATGAATAACACACGCTGTGGATGACAGAGGCATGTTTCTGTGATCTGGCTGCAGTCCTAAAGAGTTGTGGGAAGCACGAAAAACAACACATTTTAGTGTGTGTGTGTCTGTGTGTGTGTGTGTGTGTGTGTGTGTGTGTGTGTGTGTGTGTGTGTGTGTGTGTGTGAGTCAGAGACAGATAGTGAGTTAGTTATTTCCACATATGTAGGGTGTAACTGTTGGAGCTATGAGAAACAGAATCAAACTGATGTCTTTTTCTGTCTTTTATTTTTATTTCCTCTTATAAACAACTCATCACTTTTCCCCTCGTTCTCCGATTCAGTCCTGAAATACAGCATTACACAGATTCTGGCTTGAATATAAATTATTTTTTCCAATTCTTTCTCTCTGATTATCTCAGAATCTGGCATATAGTCTCAGAAAAGGGTACTAAACTGTATGTTTCCTTGTCACTGGGTGCGGTACCGCGATCTTTTGCACCTTTGAGGTGTAAACATTTAAGGTTAAGGCTTTAAATGTGCACCGCATGCATCTTTCTAGGTAAAAGATATACAAGATCCAAGTACCCTTGTTTTGAGAGGGGATGATGTAAATTTCTACGAACACCCACATAAATCTTGCCTTTCTCCCTTTAGACTATAAACACTCCCGACCCGGGTTCATCATGATCGACCCCGCGGCCGAGCTGCCCTTCTTCTACGGCAGCATCAGCCGTTCGGACGCCGAGCAGCACCTGAAGCTGGCAGGAATGGGTGACGGTCTCTTCCTGCTGCGTCAGTGTCTGCGCAGCCTGGGCGGATACGTGCTGTCTCTCGTCTGGAACCTGGAGTTTTACCACTACCCGGTGGAGAAGCAGCTGAACGGGACGTTCTGCATCGCGGGCGGAAAGGCCCACTGCGGCCCGGCCGAGCTCTGCGAATACTACAGCAAGGACGCAGACGGCCTGGTGTGTGCGCTCAAGAAGCCGTGCCTCCGGTCCGCAGACACGCCCATCAAGCCCGGCGTCTTCGAAAACCTTAGGGACAACATGCTGCGCGAGTACGTCCGGCAAACCTGGAACCTGGAGGTGAGTGAGTTAAAGGTTGAAGGTCAAAGGTCAATGAACGTGATCGTGGTAACGTAAGGATTGGAGGCGTACACATTTAACTGTCTGGGATGAAGCAGCACAAAATGTTTGTAGTTTTAACTGTTCCACAAAATTTGGATTTTAGAAGGGTCTGTGCCAGACCTGCGTGATACAATCATACAATGTTGAACATGCCATCCCAGATTTATTCCCCCTTTTGCTGTTAAAATAAGCTCCACTCTTCTGGGAAGGCTTTCCACTAGATTTTGGAGCGTTCATTTCCAATAACAGCAGCTCGGACCAGTAATTCCTGCTGAAACATGAACGGTTTATATTAATGCGCTCGTTTCTAATGCGTTAACGTGCCTATAGTAACAGCTCATACATAGAGACTCGCAATGCAGACGCTCCAAATAAGCTAAGACTAATAATAAACAGATTTTTTTTTTTTTTCCCAAATAATGCATTGTTGATTAAGAAAGAAAAATGTATAATTGTTGATGTGGTGACATGATGTTTATTTAACATTTATGGAAGGAGTCTCCAGTGTCAGCGCTTTGTAACAGTCGGTACAGGTTTCCTGAGACGTCTTCAGGACAGAGGAGTTTGCGCTTTCTGGTTTTTTCGGTCACATGACAAGCTGCGCATTTTCTTCTGCACACCTTATTAACTGCAAGAGAGAGAACGCACGAGTGCGAGCGACTGTTTAATAATAAACAGATTAATAATGTCAGCGATAACAGGAACGAGCTTGTCTCGCAGATGTTCAAATATTTCAAATACTTGCATATGTTCTAAAAATATGATTCCTTAACAAGTTTATTAACACTTCACTGAGTGAACATGCCGTACACTGCCAGCTGAAACTATTTGAACATGTGGAGGTTTTTTAATTACAGTTTCTATTACACACTACTGGCAATCGATTAAGGCGTTGATTATTTTCATTTAACAGCACAGCCTGAAGTTATTCCTGGTTTATGATTGTGAATATACTGTGTGTGAAATGCATGCATTCACATAACACATAAGACATAACACATCACAACCCAAAAAATATTCTATTTACCTTATGCTACAATATATTCTCACATACGTAGTAGGTCAGAATTTGTTTTCTACAAAAATCAAAAATAAAAAAAATTGCTCTTTTGAAATATTTGCATATATTCTAAAAATATGATTTGAAATGTATTGGTTGGGAAAATGAGTGTGATGTGCTGACAGACTGTGTATATGTGTGTGTGTGCGTGCGTGTGTGTGTGTGTGTGTGTGTTTTCAGGGCGAGGCCATGGAGCAGGCCATTATCAGTCAAGCTCCTCAGTTGGAGAAGCTGATAGCCACCACGGCCCATGAGAAGATGCCCTGGTACCACGGCAAAGTCCCTCGTCAGGAGGGAGAGAGGCGACTCTACTCGGGCTCTCAGCCAGACGGCAAGTTCCTGTAAGTCAGCCTCCTTAACCTGAGTGCTGCAGATTCAGATCCTTTACGGCCAGGACAAAAAAAAAGTGCTAACACTGAATGCACAGAAGGTGTGTAAGTGCTCACGAATGTGTGGAAAAAATGGATGTGAACAGCTCGAGATGTTCGAGATGTTACACTTACTGGACACACACAGAGAAATCATGACATGGACAGACAGAATGTGTGTAAGTGCTCACAAATCTGCTTTGTGAAAAAAAAAAATAGTAATCTCATGTCAGTGATAATTTAAATAAATGAATAAATAACTGAGTGAACATGCCGTACACCGCCAGTTGAAACTATTTGAACATGTGGAGGTTTTTTTTTTTTGTTTGTTTTTTCAGTTTCTATTACACACTATTGACATTCAGTTAAGGGAATTTTTTAAAAACAAGTGTCCCATCAAATCTCTCTTTGTATTTTAAGACTTCATCGTTCACTCTCAGCCTGGAGTTCTGTAAAAGGCGACTGCACACGGTTTACGAAGCCGTTGGTGTGAAACTAAGTTGCCGTAAGCCGAGATCTGATAGTACACAGTGTTAGGAGATACAAAAAAAAATAAACCTTTTAATAGTTACGTCTACTTTTTCCCCAATGAAATAAAGACACAAACATTTCTGACTTCACTTCTAACTATTTCTACTTGGATTTTCTAACGTCGGCAGGATTTAACTCGAACCCGTTTCTTGACGTTTAACCAAAAAAATGGTCAATGCAGCGGGTTCAAAAACTTTTGTGCGGCAATGCAGTTAAAACCGTGCAAAGAAAAAATGCTAAACAACACGGCTATACACAAAGCGAAGCATGGCTAAATGTACATTTTGTGTATTATTTACGCAGATATAACGGGGGGGAAAAAAGAGCTTCATTACTAAACGATGAGCACTAATAAAGAATTAGATGATGATATAATTGATATAATCCATCAGGCATAAAGAAAACATGTGAATTGAGTAAAAGGAAATAAAGTATACAGCTAAACATGAGATCAAAAATCAAAAGCTTGTAATATAATTTATAAGATTGGAACAAGATTAAATAACTTGAATATTAAAGGAATCAAAAGCGAACCAAAAAACAAAAATCATAAAAAATATAATAATAATAATAATAATAATAATAATAATAATAATAATAATAATAATAATAAAATGTCTAACTGGTACCAGATGTGTAGATGTTGCTTCAATGTGCTCTCTGGTTCGTGTTACTGTTTATTCATGTAATAAAGAAAGGAGAATAAATACACCGAATGCAACAAAAGTGTAATAGCAATAACGTATACACATGGTGTCTGTGTGTTTATGTTTATGTATGAAAGTAAGCTATATCGAGTGAATAAATTTTATACATATAAATTAAAAGGTCTCGGGGAGAGAGAAGACACTACGAGCTATAATTAGTCATGGAAAAAGTAGCGAAACCTGAGCTGCATTTGTGATGCACAGTCGGAAACTTTCACTCGTGTGAAAGTGTGCAAACAGTAAATACGACGAGTCGTTATACATAAATATACACGAGTTATTAAAATATAATTCAATTATTACAATAAATGCATTCTTCGGTTTATAAATGTGAGGCATTAAACACTCCAGGGTGTGCTGTTATAGGAAAATAATCAACGTCAGGCCGAAGCGCAGACCGAAGTTACTGTTACAATCGGGAAGTTGATTATTTTCCCATAACAGCACGTCCTGAAGTGTTTTGTGTTTTTTTTCCACTTACACAACAACAACTTGCCAACGATTACAATTTGTATTCATTACCGAATGACATAATGACATGGCATACTTTTTATCCAATTATTGTTACATTTTATGTTGCGGAAAGTCCGTGAAACTAGTTTATCACTTGTGCTTTAGCAGCTATAAACAGTCGTTCCTTTTTTTCTTTCTTTCTTGATATTAATAAGATGAAGGGGGGAAAAAAACAGTTTTTCATATTACAGCGAAAGGTGAAGAGTTTCCCGTGTTGGAAAACTTACAGATTCTGGTACGAAGCACTGACACTGGAGACTCCTTACTTGAAATGCGAAATATACAATATACTGCCGTACAGTACAAGTCCCCGTGCGAGCTGTTACTATAGAAACGATAACGTATTAGAGCAAGGGCATTGATATAAATTTGCTAATTGCTTTGTAACTTCTATCTGTCTAATAGACGTTGTTTATGCATGCGACAGATAGTAATCAAGCTCTCCCTAACCATAACGCAGCAGTGACATTTAACTCAAAAACATGCCCTTGTGCTATTTATAGATGTTGTTAATAAATCGCATGCGAAGTAAAGAGATGTCGGTTTACACACACAGGATGTTTTTCCTCTCTGCAGAGTGAGAGAACGAGAGGAGACTGGCACCTTCGCCTTGTCGGTGATGTATGGAAAAACCGCGTACCATTACCAGATCCTTCACGATAAATCAGGCAAATACTCCATGCCGGAAGGAACCAAGTTTGACACCGTGTGGCAGGTCAGTGGAGAAACGCTTCAAGAGAAACTCTTGTTTTGGTCATCTAGAGCTTAAGTATAGTGCTGCAGTTGTACACCGTGAGACGTTCATTGGCTGTTTTGACTGTCGCAGCTGGTCGAGTATCTGAAAATGAAGCCCGACGGTCTGGTCACGTTGCTGCGCGAACCCTGCGTGAACCAGACCAACGCAAGCCGTAAGAACTCACAACGCATAACACATTCACATATCCATATATACGTATACAAAGCATCATGTAACATCATGCTCCTGAACACATCGGAATAGTCCAGCACAATTATGTGAATATATATATATATATATATATATATATATATATATATATATATATATATATATATATATATATTGCTATTCTACAGCATGACTAATGTGATAAGAACATTTACATTTACAGGTCTAACGTAGTGGAACAGAACAGGGCGGAAATACAGAGGAAAGATTAGTCCTAGTATCAGCAACAGTAATCAACGTGGTAAATTAGAGGTTGACCTTTTGTGACAGTTTTAAATCTTTTTACATCTCGCATATTTACTTTGAAACTTTGAAACTGACGAGTCTCTGGGTAATTGTGTGGAATGAAACATGCAGAGTGTAAGAATAAAACAGCATCAATAACAAAAATCACATCAAATATGTCAGATCTGATGTCAGTTATATACGTATATACAGGTACATCTAAAAAAAAATTTGAATATTGTGGAATAGTTCATTTTTTTCTGTAATTTAATTCAAAAAGTGAAACTTTCATATATTCTAGATTCATTAGACATAAAGTGAAATATTTCAAGCCCTTTTTTGTTTTAATCATGATTATATATATATATATATATATATACACACACACAGTATATGAAGAAACATATTCATAAAAATATATATTAATTTAAAAAGAAATCCCACTAGGGTTTCTTTCATAATGCCAAAATATTACGTACTCATGTATAGGATGAAATGTAAAATTAGGAACAGACACAAAACTGTGAAATACAACCGAATAAAATGAACCATTTATGAAAAATGAAAATTTTTTTCGAAAAATATTTATCTTAAGTAATTTAATTCTTTTAAAAATGACGTGCGGTGTGTCCCATAAATCCGCCCTCACGGGGTTAATGTATATTTAATTAGTATGTTTACAGACAAATAAGCAAGAAAGAACAAATAAGTGTAATGACTACGAGTGGGAATTTGTGTATTGAGGAAAATGGCGGACATTTTGAGCAACACGTGTCTTTGAAGTGCAAACAACAACTTCGACACACAAGTTTCAGACGAGGTTTTCCTTTTTATCTTGTCATCATGGCAGAGGAAAATGCAGTTTCAGTGATAAAACTGTAAATAATTCTTCCTTTCTTTTTCTAAATACACTTCGTTTAACTAGCTAGTGAACTTCTTCTTCTTCTTCTTCTTCTTCTTCTTCTTCTTCTTCTTCTTCTTCTTCTAATTCTCAACTAAATTTCCTTCCTTCTCCTTCGACTCATCGTTCGTCATCTCCTCGCTGTTTTTTCTTTTTGCCCTCCTCCCTTCTTTCTCATCATTCTGATTCTACACCTCCTTTTTATCTCTTCTTTATTCTCTTCCTCTTTCTCCTCCTTCTACCTCCCCTTCTTTTCCTCACACTACTCTTTCTTCTGCTTTCATCTTCTTTACCTTCTCATCGACCCTTTTCCTCTTTCTTTTCTCTTCTCCTTCAACTCCTCATCACTGTTCATCATCTCCTCTTTGTTTTCTATTCCTCCTTTTATCCTTTCTTTTTTCCTCTTAACATTCTCCTTGCTCTTCTTGTTCCCCTTTCTCCCGCGCCTTCTTTTCCTCTTTCATTTTCTTCACCTTCTCGTTCTTTTTCTTCTCCTTCAACTCATCATTTTTCATCTTCGTGTCTCTTTCTCCTCCTCCTCCATCTTCTCCACCTTTATCTTCTTCTTCTGGTACTCCTCTTCTGTTTACACCTCCTTCTCATCGTCATTCTCCTCCTTCTACTCCACCCTTTAGCCGCTTAACCTTCTCCTCCTCTTTTCGTCCTTCTCCCACTCCCGCTTTTATTTTCTCACGCCACTCTTTTTTCAACTGCCTCTTCCTCCATCCGTTCCTTCTCAGCAGCTCTTCTTCTTCTTCATCTGTTGTTTTCCTTCAGCTATTCCATTTTCTATTCCTCCTCCTCCTTCTACTCCAGCTTCTTCTACTCCTCCATAAACCTGTTCCTTTCCTTATTCTTTTCCCATCCTTGTTCTTCTCCTTCTCCTCTTCTCCCTCATTTCCTCCTCCTTCATTTTCTCACCCCCACTCTTTTTTCATGTTCTTCTCATTCTTACCTACATTTTCATCTTCTTTTCCTCCCCTTATACTTCAGTTCATCATCCTTGTTCATCTTTTCCTCTGTTTTCTTTTTCTCCTTCTCCCTGTTTTCTCGTCATCTGTATTCTACTCCTACTCCTCCTCCGTCTTCTTCTTCTCTACCTTCTTGTACTTCTCCTGCTTCCTCTTCTTCTTCGTCTTATTTTATTCCTCCTCTGTCTACTCCACCTTCTCCTCTTTCTCCTCATTCTCCCTCTCCCTCCATTTTCTCACCTTACTCTTTCTTCCTATTTTTTTTTTCATTTTCTTCACCTTATCTACCTTTTCCACCTTCTGTGTCTTCTCCCCCTCATCCTTGTTTTCGTTCTCCTCCTCCATCTTCATCTATTCCTCCTCCTTCTACTCCTCCATGTACCCCACTTTACCTTCTCCTCCTCTGTCATGTTCTTCCCCATCTCCTCTTCTCCCTCTTTTCCTCCTTGTTCTTTTTCTCACCCTAGTCTTTCTTCATATTTTCCCCTTCGTTTTTCTCTTTCTCCATCTCCATATTCTTCTTCTTCTCCTTTTACTCCACCTTCATTCTCCTCATTCTCCTTATCCTGCTTCTACTCCTCCTTTTACCCCCCCCCCATCTCCTCTTCTCCCTCTCTTCCTTCTCTGTCTTTTTCTCATCCTGCTACAGTTTTTCTTCTTCTTTTTCCTTTTCTCTTCATCTTTCTCCCCCGTCATCTTCTCTTTATGCTTATTTAAACTCCCTTGGGAGATGTGAGATGCCTGAACCGGGTCATGGAGGTCTTGTTAATTATCTGATGAGTTCAAGAACATGAAAAACACAAACACTGCTGTTGCCAGGATTGGGATTGAGGAATCACTGCCATGCGTAATGTTTTATGAGTTATTGAAGCATGTGTCTCTGTTTGTGTCTGTTTTTCTCTTCAGAGACTCCAGCCGTGCCTTTTTCAGTACGTATCACATTTATCTCTTCTCATGATCTTAACATAAATTAGAGATGCACACAGTTCTGACTGTGTGTGTGTGTGTGTGTGTGTTTGTGTTTTGTCTTAAACCACCTCTTTCTCTTCCCCCCCCCCACCAGAGGAGAGCCAGAGCTAATGGCTACACACCGCCCCCTGAAGGTGAGTGTGTGTTACCACAACGCTTACTGTAAAAAACGTGGCAGGACTCATGATGAAATGATAATGCATGTAAATTAATTTGAAAACATCTGCTGAAATGTATGTCAGTGTTACCTGTGGAATACTGGATTCTGATTGGTCAGAAGGTGTTGATTAATCTTCTATAACCGCAGCTCTTCCTATAGCTTCTATAGTTTCTTTTCTTCTCTTCCTCTTCTCGTTTTCTTCTTCTCATCCTCTCATTCTCCTTCTTCTCCTCCTCCTCCTTCTTCTTCTACATTTTCTTCTCATTTTCCTCTCCTCCTCATTCCTGTTTTTTCTCCTTCACCTCTTCCATCACCCTTTCCTTTACCTTCATGTTTGCTTCCTGTTTTATTTATCCTCCACATTCTCCTCCTCCTTTTACTCCTGCTTCAACTTCGTATCCTTCCCCTACTCGTCCTTTTTCTTTCCCTCTCCCTCTCTGTTTCTTCCTTATTTTTTCTCACCCACCCTCTTTCTCTTTCTACTCCTTCCACTGATCTTTGAAAAAAAAAAATCCCTTTCCTTCCTCTTCTTGTTTTGCTTCTTTTCAGTCATCTTCCTATTTTCCACTTTTTCTACTCCTCCTCTTATACTTGGTAGTTCCATTTTATTTATTGTTCCATTTGTATTTATTGATGTTATTGATATGATTACTATTATTATTTACAGTTCCTGGAGCGTGCACGATGGACCGTCAGGCTCTGCCGATGGACAGCGATGAGTTCGTCAGCCCGTACGCCGATCCGAAGGAGCTCCAGGAGAAGACGCTTTTCATTAAGCGTGACAAGCTGATGGTGGACGAGGTGGAACTTGGATCGGGAAACTTCGGCTGCGTGAAGAAAGGCGTCTACAAGATGAAGAGGTGAGAGCTGTGGACGGACGCAGCAGGAAACCATGGGAGTGGCTTTGAGAATAGATGAATGTGGTATCTGGTGTTTACTGGCACGTTCTCTTTCTCAGCAAACACATCGACGTAGCCATCAAGGTTCTGAAGAGTGAGAACGAGAAGGCGGTGAAGGACGAGATGATGCGTGAGGCCGAGATCATGCACCAGCTGGATAACCCCTACATTGTGCGCATGATCGGCCTGTGCCAGGCGGAGGCACTGATGCTGGTGATGGAAATGGCACCGGCCGGGCCGCTCAACAAATTCCTCTCCAGCAGGAAGTAAGGACCAGTTCGTGCTGCTGTGTGAACTGAATAACCTTCTATTAAAATGCGCACTGCTTTCCATCAGACCGGTTCCAGCTTTCCCAGGATCCTAAGCAAAATTCTGCTTTGGTAGCTAGTCATGTGTAAAGAATGGTACAGGTGGATCAACTCAACATTATTACAGCAATAATGGTAAAAAAAAATTTAACCCTTTAAAATGAGGCAAACATGAAAATGTTTGATAAAAAGGTCTTCTAAACAGATTTATACTGCACACTTTTTAGTTATATTCCATGTAGGGTTGTCACGATACCATAAACATATCTTATGATACTATACCAGCTGAAGTATCACCACACCACAAGTAGTATCACGATACCATGCAATATTGTGTTAATCCATAATTCAAATCTACAAAATGAACCAAATTTACAGAAATACATAGATATAAATGAAAAAAGACAAACCGAACTTTCCTCTGAGTACTTTAATAATGAGAAAAAAATCAAGAACAATCATACAACTGGCAACCAACTAATTCAATGTGCCATGTATTTCATCTCTAGTTCCCTAGAGCAATGAAAGCATGCAAATGGAAACTGTCCTGAAAGAAATAAGAATGAACACGACATTAGGAACAAATAACTGAATTTTGAAAAAAAAAAAATTGATAAAATTGGAAAAGTTAGCTTGCTTACTATCAAACCCTGCTAATTTTAGTATTTACACACAGAGGCTAGCATAACATTAGCTCGCTTGCTAGCAAACAGGAAATCTTTAAAGATTAAGGTAAAGAATTGAGGTTAAATGAAGTGTCACTAACATTAGTGTATTCTGCAAAATACTGTATTCTGCCGCACATACAACATTACTTACGGTTCTACTGTATTGACGATACTAAAGTTTAAAAAATACAGTGGCTTTGGCGGAATTTTGAAACTTTAGTATCGCGATAATATCGTGCAACCCTAATTACATGCAAATAAGCTCCAAAGTGAGGTGTATGCACTTCAGGATGGTCTGTTATAGGAAAATAATCAACCTTGGAGTGGTAACAGTGACTCCACTTCTCATCAACCTGATAACACCACGCCATCATTAATTATTTTCCCCTAACAGCATGCCCCGTCATGTTTTATTCCAGAAATATTGAGTAATTTAAGACATTTCATTTGAAATTCGGATGGGCCTTATGTTTTTAATTAAATAAAATGAATCTTTTCCATAAAAGGATCTGCTCAGTCTTATGTATCAATCCGAATCTAAATATTTTAGTATGTTTTAGTACTGAATTTTTTTATTCACTTATTACTTATTTACTTGTTTTTTTAAACAGTGGTGCATTTGTGTGTGTTTTGTCAGAGATCAGGTGACGGTAGATAACGTGGTGGAGCTGATGCACCAGGTCTCTTTGGGGATGAAGTATTTAGAGGAGAAGAACTTCGTGCACAGAGATTTGGCGGCTCGGAACGTGCTGCTGGTCAACCAACATTACGCCAAGATCAGTGACTTCGGCCTCTCCAAAGCGCTCGGCGCAGACAATAACTACTACAAGGTGAAGTGTGGCTCAGCCTGGGTGCACGTCGTAGCATTTTGAAAATAATTTAGCATTATTATATGTCGCAGTCAGCATGATGATGATGCTGACATGTTTCGCAACCTCGCAAACCACAAAGAGCAATGTGTGGGTGGAAAAAATTGAGACCAACAGCCATGTTTGTGTTTGTGTAGGCACGCACATTGGGCAAATGGCCTCTAAAATGGTATGCTCCAGAGTGCATCATGTACCATAAGTTCTCCAATAAAGGCGATGTGTGGAGCTTTGGGATTACCATGTGGGAGGCGTTTTCCTACGGAGGAAAACCTTACAAGGTATGTATATTAAGATGTACAAGTGTAACACAATAAGGAAATCTGAAGATTAAAAAAAAACACGTAACATTGTTGGTACTTGACTGTCACGTCAGGGACTCCCCCTTCGCATTGCAGTTCTCACGGTGACAAGCTCCATGTGTTCATGTTTATGTTTGTTTGTTTGTTCATTGTTTCCTGATTGTGTGCACCTGTTTTGTGTTAGTTCGTGATTAGTTTGTCTGTTGTGTCTTAGTCCTTAGACCTCTGAATGGAATAATCATGACCATATTTGCTTTGTCCTTAATAAACAACACGTTGGTATGCTACAGGTAAGAATTCCGAGAAAGGTTTTACCACACACACTTTACCACACACTATAGTTGAATGCAAAAGTTTGTATACCTCAGGACAAAGTGAAGAAGGTCATAAAATTGAATATATATCAAGACGAAATACATGTCACAGATGCGCCCTCGTTATCACGGTGATCAAAAGCAGTCAGATCGGGTCTTTAAAGTTTAAAGGTTTGCATGTTCCTTTTTGAATGTGTATAACATTGGAGAGAGAGAGAGAGAGAGAGAGAGAGAGAGAGAGAGAGAGAGAGAGAGAGAGAGTTAAGTTTAAAGGATTGCATCTCCCTTTTTGAATGTGTATAACATTGGAGAGAGAGAGAGAGAGAGAGAGAGAGAGAGAGAGAGAGGGTTAAGTTTAAAGGATTGCATCTCCCTTTTTGAATGTGCATAACATTGGAGAGAGAGAGAGAGAGAGAGAGAGAGAGAGAGAGAGAGAGAGAGAGAGAGTTAAGTTATCCAAAATCATAAATATTAAACAAAGCAAGGTCGGAATAATCAAAACATCTCTCAGAATTAAATGAACCATGTAGTTGGCAAGACTTCACAATGATATAGAGGATTTCATGTTTATATGTACAAGCATGGCGAGAACAGAAAATGTAACTGGGTATTATTGAAGAACTGCATTAGGAGACAGAGACCTCTGGTGGCTGGGAGGGGTATCACCGGAAGCTGCTGTGATCATGAGATGTAAATATTCTTTAATAACTTGTATGCCATCCTATAACTCCCTCCAATTTATTCCTATCCTCTGGAACAGCTTTTGGATTTTCTCGGATGTATCTTGCCCCCACTGTATGCCCCCAGCCCTGCATAAATCTTCCTGATGTACTGTATCTGTTATAACTCACCCACAAATGTCGCACACTGCTTTGTGCCTGAACTTTAAAGCATGTATATGTAAATGATGTATTATATCTTCTCCGTAAGCCAATACTTTAAAACATGATAATGGGTTTTGTAGATATCAAACTGCTAAGCTGCTTGCAAACATTACAAACTTTTTTTTATTATTTGTCGTGTGCAGAAAATGAAGGGTCCCGAGGTGATCAGCTTCCTCCAGAACGGCAGCCGCATGGACAGTCCGCCCGGCTGCCCAGAGCCCATGTACGAGCTGATGAAAGAATGCTGGACATTCAAGTATGTGACCTTCATTAGTTATTAGCTTGTAACGTGGAAACAATAATGCTGTTGTTACACTGAAACGGAAGTGCTAGGAATGAGCTGGTCTTTACAAACAAAACCTGCTAAATAAATTATTATAATGTTTAAAAAAAAAGATTATTCAGGTGTTTCAACCTGGACCCCTTTCAAATAACCTGTACTAGGACTCTAAGGGTTCTAAGCCAAAGAACCCTAAAACTGCTGTACGTTTTGTTGTTTTTTTGTTTTTTTTGACGTCTTCAGGACAGAGGAGTTTATGCTTTGTGGTTCTCGGTAACAAGATTTTTTTTTTGTTTTGTTTTATTACCTTCAAGAGAGAAAAAAAAGTGGCTGGTGAGGGAATGACCGTTTATAGCTGCTATAACATAAGTGACAACAAAAACGAACTTGTTTCGTGGACATTTAAAGTGCAATGTCCATGAAACCGATGAGAAAAATAACACAAATTGTCCTGGTGTTTAAATCTTTTAGAAGATTTTAATCTATTCCCTTTTTTGATAGAATAATGCAGCTTGGGTGTTTTGTTGTTGTTGTTGTTGTTGTTGTTGTTGTTGTTTTTTTAGAACTTTATACTTCATATCTCTGTCAATTCCTGTTTACCGTGAATTTTTAAACCATGATGACGTGTTTGTGAAACTCCTGAGAGGTTTTTTTTTTAAAACCCTGTTTATCGACAGCAGTGCAGGATCAGACATTGTATTATGATGATTTCTGTGATCTGTGAGATAGTTTGCATTTCTGGTCATGTGACCTGTCAGAGAAACACAAACGCAGGAAAAAATCTACTTTTTTTTTTTTTAGAAGTAAGATATTCTTCACATAGTACAGATATTTAGCAGTTTATCAGGGTTATAGACACGTTTTTAACAAAAGTTGTAAATATCTTTAACATGCTAACAAAAACGAAGGATAATAATAATAATAATAATAATAATAATAATAATAATAATAATAATATGGAAAAGATGCAAATGAACTTTTGTCATTTTTAAAAATATATTGCTATTATTAATGAAACAGTCAAAAAAAAAACAAAGTTAAATAGATTTTAAGTGTGATTTTATAGCGATTTATTTTCCTGGGTAAGGTTGACATTTGCATGGAATTACCCAGAGCGGTTTATTTTTAGTGTGTTTCAGTCAGAAGAATGTGAAAGACATTTTGCATACTTTCTCTTCTCTGCAGGTATGAAGACAGGCCTGCCTTCGTGAAAGTGGAGGAGAAGATGAGGACCTACTATTACTCCATTTCTAAGAAGAATCAGACTGAGGCAAATGGCGAGGCGGCGAAACCGGATAATTAGCAGCTCAGCTCTGAAAGTTTAGTGTTTTTTTTTTTTTTTTTCTTCAGGAATTACTACCAGCCTGATGTGTTAGACCATGTGTGAGTGAAAGAAGGCTCAGAAATACAAAATGTGTGCAGATTCATTGCATTAGACTCTTACAGGACTCGCTGTGCTTCAGAGCTGGAAACGTCCGAGCGAAAGCTTTTGTGTTTATGAAATACATGAAGGCTTTTTTTGTTTGTTTGTTTTTTTTTAAATAAAAAAAAATCACATGCCCTTTGACATTATGCAAGTTAAACAGTTTTTCTTTCTAAGAACGAACGTCTTGCTCTCGTCTTACGTGTCTTTGCCACTTTGTCGTTTTTCCATGAACTTCGCAGCTATGGTATGTGGTAAAGCCGAAAAACAAAAAAATGGCCTTTATGAAGTCATTTAATGCCGATGTTTGGTGGTCAATAATAAAGTCTTCTTAATTCATGTAAGGAATTTTGCAGATTGGGATTTTGAACAAATTCAAAATCTCAGTCAAATGTTTTTATGAATAGTTTTTTACACTTGTGTGTGAATTCCTGTGTTTTTGTCATGCATACTTTTTAATAAACTATGCAAATACAGTGGGTGTGAATTGTTTTAATGCACAGGCTGGCTATGACATACAGCGTTTGTATAGCTTTTCCAAATTTGAACAATTTTTACATCATTTGTTAGGTAGATAATCACACTTTTCCCATCTTAACCGTCGTTTTATACTCGCCCAGTGATCGATTTGCATTCCATCTTTTCCCCCATATACTTGTGTTACTGTCTGTTTTACTAATTTTCCTTTATTTAAATTTACATTTAAAAAATGTATTTTACTTTTACAGTTATTGCATGGTTTTATGTCTTTAGATGTATTTGTACAGTGTCCTTGGGTACCCTTATAAGCAATATGCTATTATTATAATAGATTTGAAATCTATTAAAAGTCAATAAAATAAAAACAAATTCACTATGGAACATATACTACATCCATGTCTTATTTGTGCTCAAATATGTGGTTTTGTGTGCTTTTACTGTTCCTCGGAAAAACATAGACGTATACAAGGTTGGTCATTTCAGACACACAATATAGCAAAAGTATCTTGGATATTGAATACTGATATTGAACTATATTGAAATTCCCATTCCAAACCCATGGACATTAATTCTGAGTTGTTCCCCCCTTGCTGTTATAATAACCCCCACTCTTCTGGGAAGGCTTTCCACTAGATTTTGGAGCGTGGCTGTGGGGATTTGAGTTCATTCAGCCTCAAGAGCGTTAGTCAGATCAGGCACTGATGTCGGTCGAGGAGGTCTGGGGGTGCAGTCGGTGTTCCAGTTCATCCCAAAGGTGCTCAGTGGGGTTGAGGTCAGGGCTCTGTGCAGGACACTCGGGTTCTTCTACACCAACATTGGCACACCATGACTTCATGGAGCTCGCTTTGTGCACAGGGGCATCGTCAAGCTGGAACAGTTCCAGCGAAGGGAAACTGTAATGCTAAAGCATCCTAAAACATTCTATACTACTGTGTGCTTCCAACTTTGTGGCAACAGTTTGAGGAAAAACCACATATGAGTGTGATGGTCAGGTGTCCACATACTTTTGGCCTTAGAGTGTATTATTTTGTCTCAAGTCAATATAGCAAGACAAGTGAACATCTAATGCTAAGTTACTAAACACAAGGGTTAATGTTTTGGTTTTTTTTTCTTTTCATGTTTGAGAAGCATACAGTAAAGCCAAACCTCTTTCTCTTGTAAGTTTAGTCACATTGGCTCGATCCCAAATCACTCTATATTTAAGTGCGTCACCCTGTGTGGGTGAAACAGTGGTATTAACGCCCTACGTAGTGCACTCTGTTTCCACAAGGGAGCCATTTTGGGATGAAGTGTGTACAGTAGAGCCGCGTGACGTTGTCATGAGAGGAAGTGGACTTTGTTCTGTGGTCTCACACCGAGGCGCTTGTTGCTCTCTTTAACAAACTGTAAATATATCAAAAGCTTCACAACTGTCTGCGAATAGCGGCTGTGCTCATAATAAAAACACAACAGGGGTTGTTGGGGTGCCAATAATGTAGCTTTAGGAGTTGTTGGACATTTTTTTACACGAGCTACTGTCGGATAAATTAGATTTATAAAATTGGCGTCCAAAAGGCGGTAACATCAAAGCGGAAGTAGAAAGTATCCGAGGCTGATCGGTAAGTTTGTTTCAACTTCTGTACTTCTAAATGTTGCTTATTAACGGCTAATTGGGAGAAGTTAGAAGTTAAAGCTTGGATTTGTTTGATAAAATGGTTCTTGTGTTGTTTCTAAGAAAAAGGAAACGCCTTTTTGTGTCAGCAAAACGCCTGGTTTTTATTTCTTTTTCCTCACATACACACACACACACACACACACACACACAAACACACACACTGCCCAAATTCAGATTAGATTTGAAGTGTAAATCAGTCAATGAACTTTCTGGAAAGGTTCGAAATCCTGAATGTTGATTGTTATTTAGCATAATTACAGATGGTTTACAGGTTTGCTGTGACGCCCATCGTGTGCAACAGGTAGTTATTTTCAAAAACCTGCAAATAATATTCATGTAAAGATTCAAACTCAACATTAAATATCCAGTAGTTATAAAATCACTGGTTGTTGTTGACTACATGTTGCTTGAACTGACTTGCAAGGTGAATTTAGGTAACATGAGACATAAGAAAGTTTGTTTTCCTTAAATATCTTTCATTTTTAATTTCTTTAACTGAGACTATACTGCTTAGGATTTCACAAATGTAGAATGTGATGGGTACTGACAGGTATTTCTCAAATGATGGGTCACTAAAGTGTCAAAAAGTGTGCCATAATGCCTGAATTCATACTATTGTTATATATATATATATATATATATATATATATATAAATTTCGAAGCATGCATCACACCTGTTATAACTGACGAGGCAGGACAGAAGTGCGAAAACTCAGCATGTTATAAAAGGTAATATTAGGTAATACAGGTAATTCTTTATAACATTAAAACAGGATAAAGAAATGAAAAACTTGTGCACAGAAGCAGAGAACAAGACAGATTTTACATACAAAATAATATGGCATGATAAGACTTCGCAAAGAACAGTAAAACACATCAAACACAGAACAGGCGAACACAATCAGTAACAAACCAATAACGGGGCACGGGTGGAGACAAACCCAAATCGAAACAAAAGCTGCGTCCCAATTCGCCTACTATCCGTCCTCATAGTATCCGAGATTAGGATTAGTGTCCCAAATCGTAGTATGTCGAAATGAGTATCCCAAACGTACCCGGATGGTCTACCGTTTCCGGTAGTTTTCCGATGTGTGGTGTGGATCCGTGGACACTTTCTCAGCTAACATTGCCCACAACACCTTGCGCGAGGGAAGGAGGGAGGAGGAGTTTTTTGACGGTTTGCTTTGCCGAATTCAACCTGGTTTAACGCCGGTGATGCGTCTTCTGTGTCTAAGAACTTAAATGTTGAGCATTAAATGAGGAATAATGAGTGAAGAAAAGCTGAAATGTATCGAGGAGTTTGTTCACGGTGACCGTGTGTGTAACTAGGCAACGAGGTTATCTTCCCTTACACGACGTGTTAGTATGTCCCAGTACTTGCGTACTCTTTTGCTACACACTCAAAAGTATGTACATTTCCTTCAGAAAAAGAGTACATACTTTTAGTGCATAGTATTAGTAGGCGAATTGGGATGCAGCACAAAACAAAGGCACGTGTCAAAACCTATACAGAAACAAATGACTTGAGCGTACTGAGAGGAGGAATTCGTGACACCCAGAAGTAAAGATGTTGTGATGTCATTATTCGTATCAGTACTGCACCGTGTTAATGATAGTGTTGTAATCACGATACATTGCTGTATCTATAGACTGTGCCGTCTCTAAAAAAACACGCATAAATTCCCCCAGCACCCCCGATGTGCTACTAGGGTTAGTTCAGTAATTTCCCATTTTGAGGTATTCAGGGAATTGTTTATACCACAACATTAATGTGAAACACGTGACACTCAGAAGGACATTACTCTCCTCGTTCAGTGGCCTATTTTTATTCTTATTCTTTAGTTTTAACTTCTCTTCCTTAATGCCATTAGACCTTTATTTTTACACACGGGAGCGGTTTTACGGTCTCTCGCTCCATTGTGTCTGCATCTTTCGTTTTCTGCGCTTTACAATGCATATAGTGGAAATTCATCCAAATCTTAGACAATACATAGTTCAGCATCAGGGACAGTAAATAAAGCCTAGACGTGTGCTGAAGAACCGTAAATGCTGACCAAAACGCCCGAGCCGAGAGCGAGGTGGTCTCAGCCCGCTACTGAGCGAACTCTAGCAGGGTTCGAATTGCAGTGAGAAAGTGATTCGACTCCGATTCAATCCGACTGCAGGGAGTGAATCAAACATGATGTGCGTTTTGGGTAACAGTATTTCTTCTTTGTAGATGTGAGCAGCTAAACTGAGCCAAAGGACAGAGCCGTAGCACTGCAGATAGAAAGTGCGTTCTGGAGATTTGTAATGACGAAGAAAAAGAGGAAATGAACACAATATTTTTAAACTAGTTATATATAATTATCTAGTAATTTACTGAGTGCTGGCTCCACGTTCTCCATGCTTTTTGCTTCCTGACCAATTTTTAGGAGGACGTTTAGGAGGACATTTTCAGCCCTACACTCGCCTCAGACGACATTTTGTTGTTTTGATTCACTCTGATTCAGACCCAGCAGTATACAGTATATAGATGTGAAAGCACTCTTAGACCAAAAGCGATAACCTCATTACTTTAGCACCTCAGCGACACGGTAGTGGTAACACAATAGATGTGTTTTTTGGGGGTTTTTTTTAGCTTGGAGTCTATTTTTATCACGTGCCCTGGTGTTTCTACTTAGAAATTCTACAAAATACCATGAATAATCACAAAGCTGAAGTTACTCACTGCTCATACCTTTTAATAAAGCTAAATGTGGGTTGGAACATGAAAAGTTGAACAATCCTGATTCTTGCCACTTACATTGTTGTGTTTAGTTCCGCTTAATTGACGTAGCAGGCTGGGAGCCTCGGACAGAAAGCTGTCCATCAAGCATGCTTATTAGAATATTAGGCCACACCCCTTGGGAAAGTTCCCTGCTTGGTCTGATCAGTGAGTTCAGCTGGTGTCCGAGCAGCTTTTCTTTCTTTTTTTTTTCTTTTTTTTTAATCAGTAAGTTTGCTTCAAATTCTATAGACCGAAATATTGCTTTTAAAGCATCATCAGTGCTTTTTAACTCTTAATTAGGATGTTTTTAAAAGGTAAAGCTGCTTGAAAGGAAACAGGTTTTATTTCGTACTCGAGGTTTTTGTTGGTGTCACCGGGGTTTCGACACCCGAAAATATACAAGCTACTCAAATTTAGATTACTTTCGAAGTGTGAATCTGTCGTTCGTCATTCCAGAATATATTTCTGGAATATGGATTATATTTCATAGATGGACAGGTTTGCTGTGACATCCTTCATGTCCAACAGGTAGTTATTTTCCTTGAAGCATTTCAGAACTTAAAATTGCGTCTTCTCTATGCAATTATGTATGCTAATTAGAATATTAGGCCACGCCCCTTAGGACAGTTCCCAGAATGGTCTGATTGTTGAGTTAAGCTGATGTTAGAGGAGCACTTTTCCTTGTATTTCTGCCTCTTTTTTTATTTTTCTTGCTGAATGTTTCATATAAAAAATCTGTATTTTTTAATGTTTTACAAAATATTGTCTGCGACTTATTGTTTTATTTTTCTTCTCTTCTTAATTCTCTTAAACTGTCAAGTCAAATTCCTTACAAGTGAAACTTATTCTGATTATGTAATCTCTCTCTCTCTCTCTCTCTCTCTCTCTCGCTCTGTCGTACAGAATTTCTCTCTGGAACTGCAAAACAGCTGTCCGTGACTTGAGCAACAACCTTCCCGTTAGCATTTGTTTTTATTCCTCCCTTATCCTCTTTCAATAAACCACACCGTCCCCTCACCATGTCTCTGGCCCTGAAGCAAGTCTTCAACAAAGACAGAACGTTCCGGCCCAAGCGCAAGTTCGAGCCAGGCACGCAGCGCTTCGAGCTGCACAAGAAGGCGCAGGCGTCCCTGAACGCAGGTCTGGACCTGAAGCTGGCCGTGCAGCTGCCACACGGCGAGGATCTGAGTGACTGGGTGGCTGTGCACGTGGTAGACTTCTTCAACCGCATCAACCTGATCTACGGCACCATCAGCGACTCGTGCACCGAACAGACGTGCCCCGTCATGTCCGGAGGGCCCAAGTACGAGTACCGCTGGCAGGACGAGCACAAGTACAAGAAGCCCACAGCGCTTTCTGCCCCAAAGTACATGAGCCTGCTGATGGACTGGATCGAGGTACAGATCAACAACGAGCAAATCTTCCCCACCAATGTCGGTAAGAAAAACTCAAACACTTCATTCTGTCCAGTATACGTCACCTTATACCACAGTGCCGTTGAATTCTCGATTACGCTCTGGTAATAGTTCCGGAAATCACAGGTTTGTATTAGTACACTCAAATTACATTCTCTTTTAGTAAATCATTTTTTCAAGGCTCAGTCACCCCCAACTTTTCTTCCTCTCTTGGCCAAGACTAAAAGTGAAGGCTGATCACATGCTTCCCTTGAGACAATCCAGCCAGCCGCATCTTTTCAAACTGCTGCTCTTGCCACATCACGGGTCGGTGTAACACATTTGGAGGAGCGTGCTGTCCACCCTCTTCTGCATACATGAGCTCTCGGATGCCTATGATTGGCTAGTGTTGCTGTGATTGACAGGGGAGAGCGTATGCCACCCCTCCCACCCAGAGAGCATGGTCAAATTTGCTCTCTTGGACTCCTGGCCGGGATTCGAACTCACGATCTCCAGATTATAAGGCGGCACTTGTTCTGTTACGCTACTCAGGAGCCCCAGATATTAGTTCACCTGGTTCTTTCACATCTTCATCTTCAAGTTGTTATCTGTATTTCATAAGCAGCATAAATGGTCAACTTCTGTCTGGTTCGGCTTATTGATGCTTATTTTACTGATGCTAAGGCTATTTCTAGGCATGAGCCAATACCCCAAAGCCACGATATGAGACATACCCTAATACAGGCTTCACATTGTCTAATGATGGCATGAGACGAAATTGACACAATATCAATACACTATTGTAAGATAAGCAGATCAGGATTTATAATATAAGGTGTAATTTTCCCCAAAGTTTGCATGTTCTCCCCGTGCTTCGGGGGTTTCCTCCGGTTACTCCGGTTTCCTCCCCCAGTCCAAAGACACACGTTGTAGGCTGATTGGCATCTCTAAATTGTCCGTAGTATGTGAATGGTTGTGTGAGTGTGTGTGCGATTGTGCCCTGCGATGGGTTGGCACCCCGTCCAGGGTGTCCCCTGCCTTGTGACCCGAGTTCCCTGGGATAGGCTCCAGGATTCCCAGCCCTGTGTAGGATAAGCGGTACAGAAAATTGATGGATGGATGGATGGATTTTCCCCTATTATTACCATGTTATTTAATCATTTTCAATGTCATTAATGTATTTCATGTCAACGTTATTAATATGGAAAGGCTATTCTGCAGTAGATTGTGCTTTAAAGGATTAGGCTAAATAAGAAATTGATGTCTTCATCACTCCTGCTGCTGTCCGACATCTACCTGAGATGCACGAGCGCGTCACACTTACCAACTTAATTGTACAGATCAGGAAAACAGTCGTGATCTTTTGTATCTATTTTGTATTTTTCCTCATCCAAATTAATTTCTGGTTATGGAACTGCCAGCACAACGTGCATCTGAATTGACTCCTACATCAAGCGCAGCACACAGGTCTTGATTTTAACCTGCAATTCAGGGCGGGGTCAAGCCAGCTGCTGTAGAAACCGGAGTGCACGTACATACCTTCAGAAATGTTTATATGTACAAATTTGAGTTTAGAAGTTTTAGAAAGACTTTTTTAAAAAAAAAACTCAGATTTTCAGGAAATATTGTACAAGTGAGAAAGATGTGTAATTGTTGTTTAAAACATCCGATGATCGTGTAGCTGGCTTTTTTTTTTTTCCTGACTTCTGGTAAAGACCTGGTTGTGAACTTTTAATGCTTTGCATTCAAATTATATGCAAAGTTTAAAAAAAAAAAAAAAAAAAAAAAGCACACTGACGCCCAGCAGGACTGATTGTAATTACACACTGAGTCAGAAAGATGTGCTGATGAATATCATTTAATTCAAATACCACACGTTTAAAAAGAAGCAAACAACAAGCAGCAGGGTCGTTCCAAATGACTCAGGCTTTTCGTCTCGTTGTCACCCTAAACCTGGCGCCTCGCAGCTCCTGCACTCATCCAAGCGTCACCTTTCAAATCAGGTGACGAAGTCCAGCTCAGGATATAAATACACCTTTTCAAAACGCTGCCAACCCAGAGAGAGCTTAATGGCTTAATTAAATCTTCATCAGTTTGCTATTTATAAAGCACGCAAAGGCACAGCGATATTTAGGAGTGGCCCACATGGCAAATATATCATACTGTGATACATGAAGACATCTTCATGATACGTGATATACAGTACAGGACGATATGATATCGATATTGCGATAGAACATTATTATTAACGTTAGTATAATCACTCCTTTCTTAATCAGTATAAGAAGTATCGACTTTTAAATCTATTTTTGTACAAATTGCTTCACTGCTTTCCTTTTCTTTGTTAAATAGTTCATTTTTTCCTATACGTTGGACAAAAACCTATGAAATTACAGCAAGCCTGTTGGGCGCTTTGTTAACAAAACCTCAGCAAGATTATATATTGTATGTCATGGGGATGTCTTCAAGTAAGACGAATTGTGATGTGATATTTTTGACATATCGTCTGGATGATACCGCTGGTATCTACATAATGGGGTTGTGTACGTTTATTCAAATAACCGGTTACCTGTTTGAGATGCCAGTATTTGAGTACTGTGCCTTAAAGCGAGCGTGTTAATATAAACGTATTGTTTGAATTACAGCCAGCTGTTATGTAAGGAATAATACACGACAGGACGTGCAGTTATATGAAAATAATCCAGGCCGGGGTGGAGTGACGCAGCACAGCGTGAACATAAATGTTGAATTAATGTGTCCTAACGAAAAAAAAACCTCACCACATCAACACATTTTAAAAAAATACGTTTATTATTAGTCCTAGATTATGTGGAGCGTAGAGTGCCCTGTGAACGAGCTGTTACCATAGAAACAATAACGCATTAGAACCAACACATTAACGTAAACCTATTGTAACCTTTATGTTATAGCTGGAACTACTACCAATCAGATTTGAGTATTCAGCTGCACTGTGGTATTAAAAATATTAATCAACACCTTCTGACCAATCTGAATCAAGAATTTAACAGCACTGTGGTATCATTTTTATGAGCCTCTACCAGCAGGAGGAACGTTAAATTGCAGTGGGAAAATGATACTTGATTATGGTATTATGGGCAGTCTTCAGAAACGTGTATCAGAATGTCATTTATAGTGCTATTGATAGCGTATCGTCATATCACTTGCTTGTAAGGTACTATGATACGTGTATACTATAACTGCTCTGCATTTTCTGTTTTATATGAGTCCACATCAGTTTCTTTAGTCTTGAGTGGCTTCAGCAGTGGGGATTTTTTTTTTTTTTTTTTTTTTGCGTGTGGGTTTTAATGCAGCGTGTGTGAGTCATGGTTTTCATATTGTGTTTAGTATGACAACTGAGAGGAAGCGAGACGAAAACAGCAAGCCGGAATTGCCATTTGACAGCAGCGTTTTTAATGTGGGCTCTTTAATGCTATCACTGTGCAGGACGGTGTTTGTGTAACAACACTGCAGCGTCCAAATATTAAACCCATCTACGTTTAACAGTTAACACACCATTTGTTAACTATAAACAAACTATCTGATGCAAGCATTTATCGCAGCGAACCGCATTTTGTCCGCAGGTGACCCGGATATTATCTTGAAAGTGAATCTGAAATTGTGGATTATTGTGAACTATTATTACACCTACATCGTTTTACAATTCAGTTTCAAATATTTGATTGCTCTTTCAATTGCAAAATTCAATTTCAGATGGTGTGATAGAAATTCCAAATGCTAATATTCAGCCTAAGATATTAGACATTTCTAATGGCACGATGGCTTTAACCCATAGGTACGCCCTTCCCCAAGAGCTTCATGCAGGTGGCGAAGAAGATCCTGTCACGTCTGTTCCGCGTCTTCGTGCACGTCTACATCCACCACTTCGACCGCGTCAGTCAGATGGGGGCAGAAGCGCACGTCAACACCTGTTACAAACATTTCTACTACTTTGTTACTGAATTCAACCTCACAGACCACAAGGAGCTGGAGCCACTGGTCAGTGTGTGTGTGTGTGTGTGTGTGTGTGTGTGTGTAGTTTTTTGTACAAACTTTTGTACAGTATGGTAGCAAATCTTGGCTCTATGGCACAGGATCTCAACCCTGTGGGGATCCTGGAATACCCCTCTGTCCTGCACATTTGAGTCTTTTCCCTGTTCTACCACACCCACTGAGCTGATTACTCGAATCAGCAGAGAAAATATTAAAATGTACAGGAGAGGGGGTTCTCAGGGACCAGGGTTGAGAACCTGTGATCGAGGGTCATCATTAAATTCAGTTCAATGCAGTTTTATTTGTACAGCGCTTCTAACGAATCAGCTTGACAGAAATCCAGATGTAGTTTAGATCTCTAATGAACAAGCCAGGAGGTGACAGTGGCGAGGAAAAACTCCCTGAGACGACATGAAGAAGAAACCTTGCGAGGAATCGGACTCAAAAGGGAACCCGTTCTCTTCTGGGTGACACCGGATAGTGCGATTATAAATCATTACAGTATACAGGTGTAGACGAGTAAAGACAAGCAGTACTTAGTGTGTTGACAGTATGATTGGTTCCTATTGTGAATAAGAGTCACAGAGCATGGGACGGTCCTGACGATTACAGCAGCAGCTCTTAAATACAAATCTGCAGTATCCAGGTGAGATTAAACACTGAAGCACGGTTGAGACTTGAGAATTGTTTTTGGGAAGCACAGATGTTTCAAGTGTTCATGTGGTTCCCCTTCTTGCCCAGTGTACCAACAGGGACTTGTGGGTAGAGCCACAAATAGTGCAGACCATTAACTGATCAAAGACAATCATCACAGAGTCATACGAAGTGTCCATTCGAGTCAGATCATTTATATTTTATATAAATAACATGGTACTACAGAAAATCGAGTGCCAGAATGTCTTACTTCATATCGTACCATAGAAGGATAATAAGTGTTTTCAGATGTAGGCTAGCTACCAGATAGGAACAGCAACCTTCAGTAACGTCTAATAATGTTTCCATGAATAATTTCCGTTTGGATCGACGGCATCTACATGAATGTTGAGTAGAAGCTAAACGAAACCCTGAAACTCCTCCATTGTGGCTACTGTCAGCGTTCATAGGAAATGATGTCACTATACCACATCCTCCCGAGAACTCCTCCCACTTCCACAAGTACTGTCATGTAAGGGCAAACAGATGCAGGTATTCAAGCAGGGTACAGATAGTTCTGAATTCGCATTAGTAATGATACACTCTTAGAAAAGGGTACTTCACGGGTTCGTTAAGGGATTTTAGCTCCTAGCTGGAACTTTTTCTGATGGGGAAGCACACTATGTAGAACCTTTAAGGTTTTCCCCCAGAGGAACAACCAAAGAAGGGAAGTTGTCTAACATGCTGAACTGTTTAGTAGAATAGCATTATAAGATAGGGTGAGAGTGTCACTGAGAAATAAAAAACAGGTGTGTGTGTGTGTGTGTGTTTCGTTTTTATCTTGGTGGGAGCCCCATGTCCCTACAAGGATAGGAATATATGACAGTTTTGACCTTGTGGGGACATTTTACTGGCCCCCATGAGGAAAACGTTTTTTTTTTGTTGTTGTTGAGGTTGGGGTTAGATTTAGGTGTAGCACGGCATTCATTAGCTGCCTTAATAATGACGTCAGTGGAAGGACACTACACATAAGGATAGGTAGACGTGTGTGTGTATAAAGAGAGAAAAAGAGCTGAAGGTAGTGGAAAGTGCACACAGTGTGAGGAGGACAGTGTGTGTGTGTAGGCACATCAGTGCTATTTTGTGTGCATGCATACATTTCCATTTAAATATGTAAAAAAAAAATAAAAAAAATTAAAAAAGAAGTGAAAGAAGAGAGAGAGGGAGGAGAAGCAGAAGACAAAAAGATGCCTCACTGTGACTAACAACCAATTTTGAGTGCCTCTGGGAATTCATGGTGCCAGCGTGAGTCACTGGGTTTTCCACATCATCTCACCCGCTCTCTGCCCATGTTTAAAGGAAGGGTTCGTCCAAGAAAATGTCGCGACAAAAGACGTGTTTGGTGTCTAAAATTTGTTTTCATTCGCTCTTACTTGTAGCTAAGAAGTAAGTGTTGAAATCATCATATACTCAGTACATCAGCAAGTCTGTTTGAGACACTGAACATTTGCACAATGCTAAGCTGGTAGCCATGAGCATTTGTTTCTAGTTAGATAGCTTAGATCCTCAAAGCTCCAGTGAAAGATGTAATCTCAAGATACCAAACACGTTTTGGGTTCATTTTTAGCCAAATCATTGCTTTAATGAGAGAGTGTGTGAGGAAGGCTCTTTAATTGCAAGAAAATTGCAAGAATAATTCTTTAATTGGTCTTCTTAAAACACACCCAATAGCAATATACTGCATTCGGTAACAGAAACATGTTGTTTCATTTTTCAGATGTGATTCCCCTCCCCCCCCCCACGTGATCACATTGCTTACACGACGTCACCTGTTTCACGAGTTCACGTGCAATTTCAAGGGCATAACATTCACACATTTTTTCCCCGTGATCATATAATACTCTCATAATAACGTGAAATGTAGGCAAATTGTTCGTAAATGACTATATTAAAGGATTGTTTGGTGTGTGTGGTTACCTGTTCTGTGAAATGACTACCTTCTGTTTCTCTCTCCTAACAGAAAGAGATGACATCACGGGTGTGTCACTGAACTGGCGTCCCAAGGTGGTCCATTTCAAACAGATGGGCCGAGCCGCCCGAATAAACGATTTTAAAAACGAACCAAAATTTCCAAAGACTCTATTTTTATACACTTTTAAAGTACTGTAATATTCTATTTAGCGAGAACTATGTTAACATCCTGAATTGCTCTCTTTAATGTGTAGAATTTTTTTTTTTTTTTGCTAGAATTCAGTATTAGAAATCCTTTTATTTTCAATTTTGATCCTAAATCATTTCTGTAATTGTTTGCTGTTATTTTTCCCTGTCTGAAGCATACAGATTATATTTGTTAATATTTATGTATGTGTTTGAGACATTAAACATATCCTGCTAAATATATTTTCTTGTCTGTCAGAATGGAGATTTTCGACATAACTGGGTTTTTTTTTCTGTTTGACGGTTTCCCAGTTTATAGTTACAACAGTTGAGCATTGTGCAAGAGTCTTACCACTTACGGTAGATTACTTCAGCTACAAATTTTATCATCAGTTCATATTATTCATACACTAAAATATACAATACACTCTACACCTGCCACATGTACACCTGAGCATTCATGCAATTAGCCAATCAGCCAATAAATGTGGCAGCAGTGCATAAAATCAAACAGTTATAGGTCAAGAGCTTTAGTTGTTAGTTATTTTCAGTTAACGTTCACACTAAACATCAGAATGGGTTAATATATATATATATATATATATATATATATATATATATATATATATATATATATATATATATATATACATACTCCGTCAGCTCAGTGAGTTTGACTGTGGCATGGTTTTTATTGTGAACGTAACATTCACACATTTGAATTTAATCAATTTTATTAGGGTAGCCCTTTTATCAACAGACTGTCACACTTCTAGCAATTTCTTAACTCTGAAATCAACGTAATTAATGTTAATCAGAAATATAGCCAAACAGTGATCTGCGGGGTCCAAGCACCCCTTGCTCCCAGAGTGGGTAGCTCTCTGCAAATTGCACAGAACAACAAATAAATCATAGATTCTCAACCCTAGTGTAATCATGCACATATCAAGTGTTTTCCTGCTCTAACTCACCTGACTCAACTAATCAACTAACTAAAAGCCATTCCTGACTTGCATTGGGTGTGTTAGAACAGGGGAAAATACTACAGTGTGCAATATATGAATGCCACTGCACTACTAATCAAACAGCTCACAGAGTGGCACAAAATGTACTCATTAGCACACCTATGACTAATAATAACTGCTACTGGTAATTTAGAGATTAAGAAGACAACACACTGGGACATAGCAAAGTTTATCCACCAGGTGGCGCCATGAGCACTGAAAAGACACACCATGAACGCTGAGAGTAAAATGGGGAGTGCTTTATTTTTACTCAAATTTATTTTACAGCCCATTTGATAAACGAGCTTAAATGACGGTTCGTTTGTTGTTGTATGAATCTGAAGCTTTTTTATGACAAACGTGTGTGAAATGTTCTGCTGTGTGCTGTTCCTTTGGGGCAGAAAGCTTGTGGAACAAACGCCGGAATGCCAAATGGAGAAAGAAAACAAGCTAAATATAACCGAGGTCCATCAGTTGAGGCGTTTCAAATGGAAGTTTCACAGCCTCATTTGTCAGAATTGCATCATTCATTAGAATGGGTTAGGTTACTAGCTTCTCCCTGCAAATTCTAGTATATTCTACAGGACCCAGTGTTGGCTCAGTGGTAAAGGCTCTGGGTTACTGATCAGAAGGTCAAGCTGGTATTGTTGGGCCCTTGAGCAAGGCCCTTAACCCTCTCTGCTCAAGGGGCACCATATCATGGCTGATCCTGTGTTCTGACCCCAACCTCCTCAAAGAAACAAATTTTGCTGTGATGTGCATGTGACAAAGAAAGGCGTTCTCCTTTCTTCTTGAAAACAAAACGAAACAAACAAACAAAAAAAAAACCCTGGAAGTTTGGATGCATCAACGTCATTGTTTCCTGCTTGGCCTGTTGGTTAGCAAAAACCGTTTTAGCCCCAAGGCGATGAGTGGAAGTCATGATTTAATTGTTTACTGGCAAAAATGTACTTCCAGGAAGTCAAAGTAAAAACTGTCACCTCTCCTCTACTCCATCCATCAAGGAGAGGGATTCTCAGACCTGTGTAGTCATGTCACCAGTGTTTAGAAAGTGACACTTAAGAAAGCTACAACAGGGGTTCTTAAACCTTTTGTAGCCAGGGACCCCTTTAACACTCACTCACTTTCAGTAAGCGCTTAATCTTGATCAGGGTCAGATAGAAACCCAAGCTCAGGATCAAACCCAGGACCCTGTAGCTGTGAGATGGTGCAGGACAGATTTCATTCCTAGATATTATTTAAATAATAAAATTTAATTACAATAATTCATTTGTTCATTTATTATCAATAACCACTTTATCCTGGTCAGGGTTGACTAGCCTAGGAACAAATGGTGCAAGGCGTGAGAATACACCCTGCGATGTGGGCACCATGCACACACACATTCACACTGAGCAGCAATTTGGCATAGTCAACCCACCTACCAGGATGTTTCTGAGAAGAGGGAGGAAACTGGAGAACATTCAAAACTCTGCTCAGACAGAAACCCAAGCTCAGGATTAAACCATGCTGCCAGTGTACAGTAATATTTTGTCTACTTACTGGAGCAATAGAGTTTTTTTTATTCCAGAAAGTTCCATAGATGGAGTTATTTTTAACTTTGATAATGGTGTGTTGTGAATTCCCTCTGCTGTAACCAACTCACAATGAAACATCACAGACCCTCTGGCAATACTACACACATCCCCCTGGGGGTCCCTGGATAGCACTTATAGAAACCACAACCTAGAGCAATGTTCTCAAATTGGGGTTCATGATGCATTGCCAGGGGTGCTTGATTGTTTTGTTTTTTTAGTTCCAGTGGTGGAAATCGCAAGCTAGTCTACCATTATCAAATATTTATTATTGGGTTCTAACAGTTATTAGCCAGCTTGACTGGCCACTTAAATTGAATGGTTTTGATCCAAACCTCAGTAACTCAAAAACAAGAGGCCCAATATGTCCAAACCTTTGTGGACACCTGACCATCACACCCATGTGTTTTTTCTGTTGCCACAATGTTGGAAGCACACAATGGTATAGGACGTCTTTGTATTTGCTGTAGCATTATGGCTTCCTTTCACTAGAACTAAGCAGCCCGAGCATGTTCCAGCACGATAATGCACTTTTGCACAAAGCAAGGTCCATGAAGACATGGTTTTGTCAAGGTTGGCGTGGAAGAACCCGAGTGTCTTGCACAGAGCCCTGACCTCAACCCCACTGAGCACCATTGGAATGAATTGGAATGCTGCCCCAGGCCTTGTCCAACAACAGTACTTGACCTCACTAATGCTCTTATTTCTGAATGGGCACGAATCCCCACAGCCATGCTCCAAAATCTAGTGGAAAGACTTCACAGAAGAGTGGAAGTTATTATAACAGCAAAGTATTGGACTAACTCCATGGTATATTAAATCCTTATGCTTTTGGAAAGGGATGTTCTACAAGCTCATCTGGTTGTGATGGTCAGGTGTCCACATACCTTTGGTCATATAGTGTATGTTCAACTTGGACTTTGTGTTTTTTCGGTGCAAAGCTCAGGAATAAAAAGCTCTATGACAAATATATTATTATGTACACGTTGAAACAGGGATTCCATGAGATTTATTTTAAAGTTAGCATAGTATTTGGCTCAAAAAATACATACTGTTGGTGGTCATTTAGTACTAGAGCTGATCTGGGAATTGTATCGCGGCCTACTAAACACTGGGAACACGATCATAATGGCGGACAGGATTTTGTGCGCGAGCTGGAACACAGTTTAAACCTGGAGCTCAGCCGTTAACTGATTTTTTCCAGAAAGTTCCAACTGTATTTTTGTCTTCTTTTGTTCACATTTCCTTGTAAATATTACTGAGTGTCTTTCATTCAGTGCGATTTACAACCTACATTCGAACATACAGGCTTGTTTAAAAACGTTATAGTTTATGCTGAGGTAAGTAACTAGCATGCTAATCATTGTTGGACTTTTAAAAATTAATACATAAATAAATAAATTAAAAAATGGGGTGCGGGGGGGGGGGCACCAGCGAGACTACAAACAAGACAAATATGTATATATGTATATATTTAAAAAAAAAAAAAAAAAAAAAAGGTAAACTATGAATTGAAGGGATTCGTCACGCAAAAACGCTAAGTTGGTTCATGTATAATTAAAGGCAGAGATTTGTGTAACAACCAGATTATTTGACTGAGGCGCGTGCTTCCTGTCGTCGTTAGTGAATACATAAAAAGGCTAAATAAATTAATAATTAAGTGAATTAAATATTTTCTCATGTAGACGGACCATAGAAAGAATGGCCATTGAAAGTTAACACGCAAAGGTTCAATGAAAAACAGCGACCACTTCCAACAACTGAATAATTAAACAAAATAAAATAACAAACCGCTGACTTCCGGGTTCAGGTAAGCGAAACTTTAATCAGAATTTAAAAAAAAAAAAAAAATCTTTTTTTTTTTGTTTTTGTTTTGTTCTTACCCTCATAAAAACATAACCCCCTCGGGTCCGGTCCGTGTGTTACGTGCAGGATCTGCAACAGTGAGTTCTTTTGCCCCTTTCTTGTTCATTTGTGTTGCCAAATCCACTTGAAATGCTGCCCTGGGTTGGGAGTTTTGCATTCATTAAATTAAATCAGCAAGTGGATGAAAGAAACCATACAAAAAGTAATTAATACACGTGCATGAACTTTGGTTACAATTAAATCCTGAAATTTCATTCGTCTGGGATCCAAACTTAACCTTGATCGGATTTTAATACAGACATTCTAGTTAGACTAAAACCCATCTGCTGTATCTAGTGTTAATAAAAATCAGCTCTTTATAGCTCTTTGATCACCATCCGCCCATGCTGTTCGCCATTTTTTATTCGTTTTATGCAGATAAATAACTCTTAAGTGTGCTTTCACACCTATTCATCTGCTTCTTGAGTCTAAATCAGAGTGAAACCATTACTTTTGGTTCGTTTGTAATTTGGTTTGGGTTGTTGTTCTATTGCGACTAATTAAACGATCCAAAAAGCGGAAAGAATGTTAGCTGAGGGACGTGAGGGAAGAAAACACATCATCCATAGGTTTGAAATCAAACAGAAAAAGTAAACAAACCTTTACAGTTACACTTTATATTTTTATGTCCAGACATCATCGTTATACTCAAGATGCCAAGTGTAAACAAGCTCTAAGATAGGCCCTGTTGTAAATACAGTAAATGTATAAGGATTGCAAATAGGAAATATTTAATGACAAAATAACGCAACTTGTCATGTTACTAATGAACAGCAAAACGCTGAAGACTTTCCTGTGTCAGACAACTTTAAGCTGTTGTAAAACGCTGACACTGGAGACTCCTTCCATAAATACTAAATAAACTCACAGAATTCAACACTTAAAGGGGTCATATCATGATTTTTAAACATTTTTAAACGTTAATTGTTTTGTTTATTGGGTGTAATAAAATAGGTTAACATGCTTTAATGTTCAAAAAATGCATTATTTGTCAAATAATATACATTATTGCAATGCCTCTATTCCCAGGCTGCCTGAAACGCTCCGATTTCTCCAAAGCCCCTCCTTCCGAAAAGCCCAGAGTGCTCTGATTGGCCAGCTGACCCGTTGTATTGTGATTGGCCGAAAGCCTCACGAGTATGTCAGAAATGTAACGCCCCTTGGGTTAGCGTTAGCCTCCAAAGCTAAAGCAATTCTAAGCTCTTAAGCAACATGTCGTTGGTTTTACCGTATCAGTTCGAGCCCGAGTCATATTCAGAAAACACGGATGATCAAGCGGAAGCAAGTTTGCAAGCACGACTTGAGCAGAATGTGGTAAGTTTTTATTGTATGACTCTCTTACCTTTTCAGATACGATTGTGTGAGCCTGCCTTGCACTCTCCCAGGTTCAGGAAGCTGTCCTCCGTAAAATGCGTTGTGCACAAGCAAACGTTCGGGTCGTACTGCTCAGGAACAGCGTTATAAATAAACAGTAGCCACTGATTTCGTCCGTTTTCGGAAGGCTAAACAAAGAGGTTTTGCTTCCGCACCGAAACACACAGCGTCTCCACGACACGGAGCCTGAATTCACCGAAGCCTCGCCTTCCTTCTTCGCGCCTGCCTTTGGGCGGAATTATGCTGATGGTGCACTTTGTGACGTAGAGAATTTACGGAAGTCAATCTGGACTTCGAACGACACGTTTCGGGCAGGTCTGGAGCAGCGCTCTCTGTTAGATAAAATAAATCCCTTTGGGGGAGACTATGAGCGTTTGGGACTTTGCAGCGCTTATACATGCACAAACAGATACATTACACACCCAAACAAAAGGAAAACATTACAAATCATGATATGACCCCTTTAAACTCTACTTTACAAAAAAAAAATTTAAAAAATTGGGTTTATGTGGAGTGTTACACGTCTCTGTGTAAGCTGTTACTATAGAAATGGTAAGCTTTATAATAAAATAATAAACTATGCGTAAGGATAGAAGAAATTTAAAATAATACATTGAAAATTAAATTAGAAATATGAAAAATGAAAATGCAACAAATCCCAGTGAAGATTAAATATTAATAAATGTTCGTACAGCAATTAATGAGTTAAACTTTTTAATCGCTTTGTTATAATATGTTGTATATTTTATAACATATTTGGAAATGACTGTC
Source organism: Cranoglanis bouderius (assembly GCA_023630585.1). Taxonomy (NCBI): domain Eukaryota; kingdom Metazoa; phylum Chordata; class Actinopteri; order Siluriformes; family Cranoglanididae; genus Cranoglanis; species Cranoglanis bouderius. The sequence continues at coordinate 17,122,219 of CM042556.1, read as the reverse complement.
ATAATGTTAGAGTTTAAAAGTAGTGTTTAGTGTAAAGCTTGTGTAGATTGTGTGGTTTTGGTACTGAGATCAGTGTTGTTGTTTTTTTTACGCAGACCTGGCAACCCTGTAGTTGAACCAGTGCAGCCGGTTCCAGCCGGTCTCGCGCTTTGTTTTCTTCTGGAACGTGCGTGAGGAACCGAGACTAAACGAGACGTCATACATCAGTGGGCGGGACCAGAACATCCGTTCGGTAGTGGGCGTGGCCTCGGCGCGGCTACGTGCCAGGCGGCTCGTGTGTGTATTTATGAGTGATGGTGTGTGTGTGAGATGGTGTGTGTGTGTGCGCACGCGCGCGTGCTGTTTGTCTGGCTCAACGCGGCTCAGGGTTGCATCAGAGACAGTTGGAGATTAATCAGATGGATTTTTACTGCCCCAGTGCACGTTTTTAGTCTGTTTTTTCAGTCTGTCTGTGATGACGTAGCACGTTTTTTTTTTTACCTAGAGGTGGATAATATGGAAAAAAAAAAAAAAGAATCGATATGTAAATATTCGATACACAATATGTTTTTCGATATTTAGTTTGGAATTTGCGCAAAGTGACAACAGTGACGCGTTATGAAAGCTATGAGTTAATAGATTCTATAAATTCAACATTATAAAGTATTTTATAAGTTGAAATGAGGCACACAAAAAAAAAATGGCCATAAAGTCACGAAACTAAAAAACAAACACATTTTTTTCAATATTGAATCAAAGAAGATCATTAATCATTCTCCCTCTTTTTTTTAAACAAGGTTTCTTTGCTAACAGGATACACTTCCTTAGAATTAGCAAATACACAAATTGTGGTTAAAATCTCAGTGAAATGGCTTCTTAGCTGTGATTTGATTCAGTGTGTTGACATGGTTTCTTCTGAAACAGGAAGTCTTAGTGATGTCATGTTGGGACTGACTTCTGCTTGACTGACTTGGTGCAACCGTCAGCAGCGTTTGAGATAAGCCACGCCCCCTCCGAATCTACACAAACCTGTGAGTGGCTTAACGAGCTTTCTAAATACGGAGAACGGCAAAGAGATCAATGAGAGGCTTTGAGTCAAGTCGACTTTAATTATCTTTCCTTTCATCACGAAAAGACGTGATGAAATGTAGTTCCTCCAGCATCACGGTGCTACAGTTAACACCATGAGACGTCATAAAGGGCTCCATAAGTAAAAGTAAGGTGCTACTAAGTCTTTCTGTTGGAGAATACTCTTACTTGAGGGTGTATAAATACAAAATCACATTCTCACTAAGTCTAAGGAAGGAGCTAACGGCTGCCTGTCAGAAATGTCCTAATTACAAGGTTAGCGCACTTGAACACCACGACAAAGGGTCACAATTACAACTCAGCGACTGAGATTTTTCTATGAGCCCTGATTTTTCAGAGTTGGGGGCGTGTCAATGGCAGCTACTTCTTCCCAAGATCTTTAAGCAAATTCGGATGATACAACTTCCTGTTGAACATGTGGCTTGGGATATACCAAATATTTCATAGCGGTGAATGTGTTCCAGTAACTGGAGTGAGGGAATGTTTACGTTTAATCATTTGGAGCACACGACTTATAAAACACACAAACAACTGCAAACTTGCAGATTCCTAACCTGGAGGACTAGTCAATATTTGTGATCTGTGTGAGTGGGCTAGTCTGTAATAAATAAGTGCATTTAAAAGACCATCATATTTACTTAGAACTGTCAGAAGGAATGAAGTTGATCAGTGAAGATTAATCAAAATAGTGATATCATATGGTTGTGTATCAAGTGTTTTTTTTTTTTTTTGTTTTTTTTTTGTTTTTTTGCTCAGATCCGATCTCTCCTTTGTGATGTTTCACATTAGTGTTTGTGCCTGACCTTTGACCTCTCTCTTTGTGTGTCTGTCCTGAAACGACTTGCATTTGCAGTTTCCAAATCAATAACGTACATGGTGCATATGCGTCAACAACAATACACGTCTTACACACCCAGGGGGAAAATGGTACTTTCCTGCAGTTGTACCCTCAAGGACACATCTTTATAACCTTTACTTAGGAGCCAGAAGGTGTAGTAGTGTAGCCTAGCTGTAAAAGATCCATAAACAGATCTTTCCAGATTCAGGTTCAATGTTCCATCAAGTCTGCTTCAGCCTATAAAGGTGTGTGTGTGTGTGTCTTCTGTTTCAGATTTGGTTGGAGGTTTTGGATTAAGGATTAAGGCCTTGGACTGCAAAGGCTCATGTTTCTGTGGAGTTCAACTCTAGGAAAGCTTCAGATGCTCCTGCAGAAGCGGCAGTGTAAGTCGTGATCGTGTGTACGTAGTAGCTGCCAGCTTGGAAAATATTCAGATGTAACAAAATAGGTGCAGCGACTCGTGTATACACACCCACATACCAGCACTACTCTCGCACACTCGGACACACTCACACACACATTTGTCTTGAAGCTCATGCAACAGGCAAGTCCATTTTATCGAGTGAGCACATCCTCAAAACTGCAGTCTGTTTTGCTCACCAGAGTTCTAACCACCTAATTTCAGCTTCCACTTTCCGCACCAATACTAGCTAAAAAAAAAAAAAATAAAAATTTTTAAAAAAGAACAACAGTTGTGTTTTCTCTCTCATCTCACTCTCGTGCCACTTTTCTTTTCGTTTTAAGAAATGTCACTCTGTCTGCGTCTGTGTAATGCTCGCTCAAGAGGAAGGATGGGGGAAGTTTAAGCAGTATACAGTGTCAAACCTGAATGTGACATTTTGAAATGTATGTATTAATTTTGAACACTGTATTACATTTTTAAAAGGTATTTATTTATTTACTTATTACATTCTTTTTAAAATGATTTTTTATTCCAAAATTTTATTTGAAAGATTTCTACTACTTCACTACTATCAAAAGTATTTTAATATTACGATGAAACTGGTATATATGGTATATAATTGTAATTATATCATAGCTTTATTAGCTTTTTTTTTTTTTTTTTTTTTTTTTTTTTTTTTTTGAAGCGGCAAAAACAAAACAGCATAACGCCTTCCGGGGTGTAACCATAGCAACAATCATATAATGAATTTTTAATAATATGGGCAGAGAGTAAGGGGACTAAAGATATCTAAATATCTAGAACAACAAAGCAATTTTATATTATTCAGTTATAACTAAGCAAAACATGTACAAAGCCTGTGTTTTCAAAAAGCGAGTGTGGTATAAGCAAGATAATGGCAGCCACGTGTCCCGGTATCAGAAGATAACAGACTTCGGTTGGAGCAGCCGCTTCTTTTCCTCCACCTCAGAGAGAGAGAGAGAGTGTTTTCCATGACATAATAAATAACAATACAGTTTATAACGAAATTATGAACATAGAAAGGACTGTTTCTGTTCTTTAAAATAGTATTTTACTCACATCTGACATCCTAATTTAATTTTTGGAATTATTAATCATTTCCCAAATTAAATTTTATCTTCAGTTATATTTGGTAAAAGCTGACAATCCACCAGTGCCATGAATCCAAAGATCCCAAACTAGACCCACAGTCAGTCTACATTTCCCTGTCCTATTCCAACCCACAATGCACCTGGGTCTGTGAACTGATTAACCAAACATACAGGTGCATCTCCATAAATTAGAATGTCGTGGAAAAGTTCATTTATTTCAGTAATTCAACTCAAATTGTGAAACTCGTGTATTAAATAAATTCAATGCACACAGACTGAAGTAGTTTAAGTCTTTGGTTCTTTTAATTGTGATGATTTTGCCTCACATTTAACAAAAACCCACCAATTCACTATCTCAACAAATTAGAATATGGTGACATGCCAATCAGCTAATCAACTCAAAACACTTGCAAAGGTTTCCTGAGCCTTCAAAATGGTCTCTCAGTTTGGTTCACTAGATAAGCCACAAACATTCATTGCCAAAGAAGCTGGCTGTTCACAGAGTGCTGTATCCAAGCATGTTAACAGAAAGTTGAGTGCAAGGAAAAAGTGTGGAAGAAAAAGATGCACAACCAACCGAGAGAACCGCAGCCTTATGAGGATTGTCAAGCAAAATCGATTCAAGAATTTGAGTGAACTTCACAAGGAATAGACTGAGGCTGGGGTCAAGGCATCAAGATCCACCACACACAGACATGTCAAGGTATTTGGCTACAGTTGTCGTATTCCTCTTGTTAAGCCACTCCTGAACCACAGACAACGTCAGAGGCATCTTACCTGGGCTAAGGAGAAGAAGAACTGGACTGTTGCCCAGTGGTCCAAAGTCCTCTTTTCAGATGAGAGCAAGTTTTGTATTTCATTTGGAAACCAAGGTCCTAGAGTCTGGAGGAAGGGTGGAGAAGCTCATAGCCCAAGTTGCTTAAAGTCCAGTGTTAAGTTTCCACAGTCTGTGATGATTTGGGGTGCAATGTCATCTGCTGGTGTTGGTCCATTGTGTTTTTTGAAAACCAAAGTCACTGCACCTGTTTACCAAGAAATTTTGGCACACTTCATGCTTCCTTCTGCTGACCAGCTTTTTGAAGATGCTGATTTCATTTTCTAGCAGGATTTGGCACCTGCCCACACTGCCAAAAGCACCAAAAATTGGTTAAATGACCATGGTGTTGGTGTGCTTGACTGGCCAGCAAACACACCAGACCTGAACCCCATAGAGAATCTATGGGGTATTGTCAAGAGGAAAATGAGAAACAAGAGACCAAAAAATGCAGATGAGCTGAAGGCCACTGTCAAAGAAACCTGGGCTTCCATACCACCTCAGCAGTGCCACAAACTGATCACCTCCATGCCACGCTGAATTGAGGCAGTAATTAAAGCAAAAGGAGCCCCTACCAAGTATTGAGTACATGTACAGTAAATGAACATACTTTCCAGAAGGTCAACAATTCACTAAAAATGTTTTTCTTATTGGTCTTATGAAGTATTATAATTTGTTGAGATAGTGAATTGGTGGGTTTTTGTTAAATGTGAGCCAAAATCATCACAATTAAAAGAACCAAAGACTTAAACTACTTCAGTCTGTGTGCATTGAATTTATTTAATACATGAGTTTCACAATTTGAGTTGAATTACTGAAATAAATGAACTTTTCCACGACATTCTAATTCATTGAGATGCACCTGTACATACAGTACATGCGTACATGTGTAAGTGAACACACGTGAAGATGCATGCATTCCAGCCTCTCTTGAACAACATGTGAATGTCCCACCCTGTTGGAACATACACATGCACGCATTGTCAACATGTATGACCTCACGATGATACACCTATACATCTCAACCAATCAAAGGCCCCGTTTGTGTTGCAGACGTCAGCCGGGTGTGCGCTGCTATTGACTCTGTAAACCGCATTCCAGGCCGCAGGTGGGCCCGAAGTGCCCCATCGGCCCTTTTTTATGATGTTGTGCTCATGCTGGCCCGTGAGTGACCCCCGCTCCTGCCTCAGAACACGGCTTGTTGTCAACACCACCAGGAATTGCATCATGTGCCTCTCCCTCCCTGTGCAGCAGGCAGAGCTTTCGCAATGTCTGCTTCTGAAACAGTCTGTAGGTCAGGAGAGAGAGGGAGGGAGAGAGAGGGAGAGGGAGGGTAGGAGTAAAAGAGAGAGTCGTAAGATTCCACTTTACTGAGTGCCCTTACAGGGTAAGGGAGGGAGAACGCAGGATTTGCTGGACGGCTCGAGGTGGAAAAAAACCTCTAAGCCACTTGTAAGCAGAGAGCCTCGAGATCTTCCTCTCATCTTTCATGCAGTCACATGTAGCACATTGCACTTTCTGTGTCTGATTAAATTTCATGCTTCCTATCAAAACACTAGCTACAAAACAAATGCATGACCCACATTTAACTTTTACACAAAGGCGATTGTTTCTTTTGAAGAACGAGGATCACAACAGTGAGGTATTTCATTAACACTATTGTGAGAGTGTGTACCATACCATGTACTTGTTCTTTCTCAGCAAAGTGTAAAACGTTCCAGAGTCCAAAAGTTGCGAGGTTGAGTTCCTATCTACACTTCCTAGAAGCACCGGGCACTGTATCGGTCTGTCACGTGAACATACATAAGGTTTACTCCAGGGCATCATTCTTGTCTTTCAGTACACTTTGTTATATAATAGATATTTGAAGTGCACTAAAAACCAAAGGCGATTACATTTCTCACTTTTCTCCCAAAAGCAACAGAAGAAATTAATCCCTGGGTGTACATTCAAATTTTATAAGACACTAATCCTATACAATTGAGTGCAAAAGTTTGTACCCCTCACTGTTTCTGTGGGTGGGGCAGGGGGTGATAAATGTGCAATTTATAGACAAAAATTATTCTATTAAGTTAAAAATTAAACGTGGGAGCATCCTGCAAAAAACACAATTAATATATGTACCATAAGGTAAAATTAACAACAACTAGGTTTAAAAGATAAATAAATAAAAGTTTTACCATTTACCATTCTCAGGCTATACACCATACAATACGATTTTGATTCTTAAGGATGATTATGTAGAGAAGGACTGTTTTTAAAAGTGTCTGAGTCGCAGGCTAATCATCTATCTAGCCCTCATAGGTCTTTTATTGGGTTAAAAGACGTTAGGTTTTAGATGCGTCATCATTTTAAGCTATTTAATGATAAACCAGAAATCGCTGTTATTATCGCGAGTCCTTATCTATGAAGGTTAAAAATTGCGTCAAAATCCTTGGAGTTATTTTTGTTAGCGAACTCAGCTTTAAGAGCTACATTAGTAATGTTTGCAAAACAGCACCGTGTTAGAAATATATCTGAGGTCCGTGGCTAACAGGAGTATAAAATATTGTCGGCCCCAAAACTGAAACTTGAGGGACTCCACTGGACAAGTATGACGACCGGATTAGCAAGTGGCAAGCAAAACATAGGAAGGATCCAAACAAACAAACTAAAACAGAACCTGAGAGACCAACCCAGTATTTATTTTTTTGCGGTCAAATGTGTCGAAAAGCTGGTGAATGGTATATTTGTTACTTGTAGTGAAGTACCAGCTTGTAAAAGCTGACTAACGTAAATCTAAGGGTATGCAAACATTTGTATAGATCTTCAATATATTTACTTGTACTTATGTGCCTATAATTCTGGCTCAGATTTAAGAAAAAGGATATAATAATTGAAGGTGCATTAGATAAGATTAGTTTTTTTTTTTCAAGATTAGGTCTCTAACACTTTGGTTGTTTTGTCATTTGATTGATTCTCTCCCATGTTCACGAAGCTCCGCCCCCCAGATCTATGGCGGACCATAGTGTCAGTACTGACAGGAGGCACATCCAAACACAAACAAGGATTCCGGACCGGAAGCCAGTTTTCCAAACGGGGTTTCTCACTGAGTTAATACATTAAAGCCATGGCTTAATCTTTTTTTTTTTTTTTAATTATCATTATTATTTAAAAAAAAAAAAAAAGAAATCATGTTCTAAATATCTTCCAGGTTATTTGTACAAGTAAGGAATACAAAAAAAAAAAAACGACTACTCCACCTTTAACGAAGAATTTATAGCATGTTGCTCATTTGATTTTAGAAAATACAATTTCTATATTTGAAAGCAGAGTGCACGGTGTTATAACTATGTGTTATCTGAATGGCATAATGACTCAGTTTCTCTCAAACTGATCCTGTGCTCACTCATCATGTCATCGGTTGTATGGATGGAAGGATGGATAGTTGACAGCAGTCTCGGTTATTACAGAAACTTGCATCATGCGCGAGCTCACTTACTGTAACCTATAGCGGAAGTGCACATTTACTGTACGTCTAAATATGAGTTTGAGGCTGAGAAGAAAAATAAGATTTCACATTTTGTTACTCATTATATATGTTTCATAACGTTTCGGACTGTTTTTGTTGATATTTTTTTTGAAAAATAAATGGGACAAAGGCAGTTGGAAATCCGCCCTAAACAGAAAGCGTGTGTTCTCATACGACGGGTGGAGTTTAGCGCGGACAAGGGGCGGAGTTAACACGACAGCGAATTTATATAAATCCCGTCGCGAACCGTTTTTACCGTCCACACAGTAGAACACCGTGAAGTTCACGACAACAGCAGAGGGGTCGCGCAACGGCAACCAGACTGGAGCTTTAAACTCAAATCAACGGGGTGAGCACGTATCCCTGTTTTTTGTTATATATATATATATATATATATATATATATATATATATATTAGCGTTTTGCTATTTAGCACTTGCCTCTGGAAACAATAGCGCTTTAGCGAGTCACGCTAGCGTACAACGCAAAGTTAATTATTTATGTTGTTTCTCAATGTTAGTATTAAATGTTTATTATATAAAAGCGATATGTATTTCAATGTTCAATGAAAGGACGTTTTTAATCCGTTTTTCGTGCTATATCTCGCCAACTGTAGCCAACGACGTTTAGAAATGGGTGTGATCCCAAATTGATATCGACTCCCTACACAAGTTCAATACTTCAAGTGTAAAATAATGGCTTTCGTAGCCTATGTAGTGCACTAAGTGTGCAATTTCGGATTCGGCACCAGCACCAAAATGACGGTTATTTGTATTTCTTCTGAACTTTAACAAAATGGTGTTTTAAATTATTCAGCAATAAAATTATAGCTGTTAACTGACGTAACGACACCTATTAGTAAAAAAAAACAACAACAACGTGTATTTCTATAATTATGATTTAGACTGTGTTTTTATTACATACCTTTGCTAGCAGCGTCTCGTAATGCTAGTGTCCTGCTGAGAACCCCCGCAAAACAATAGAAACCCTCATAGAATTTGTAATGGTTTTAATGGTTATGATGGGAGTTGTATTGGTTTTAATGCCAATTGTAATGGTTGCCTTCTATTGGTGGCATGTTGTGTCTAGTGGATACCGTTAAGGACCAGTAATGGTAATGGTTTTAATGGTTTGTAATGGTATTTGTTGTGGAAAACGTTAGAATTTCTGTGATGGTTTCTATTTAGTTATTTATTTATTTTCAGCAGGATGCCAATGTACTATACCTGGACGATTTTTTCCCCAGTCATTTTCCAGAATATTCCCTTAGACGTTTAATGGGCTTCATTTTTCCAGACTTGTATTGGAAACGTATTGGGAATTTGTAACATCTGTCAAGATCGGACGCGTGCAGCGTTGAACAAGTTTGAAGGCATTCCATTATTCTCTGACTAACACAGCTTAATGTAACGGACATCACATTTCATGCAGCAGTTATTGATCTCGAAAGAAATGTCAAGAAACCTGAACAATGTCAAGGTTATACTGGCAAACTGAAGTCCTAAACATGGAAGTATTGAACTTGGGCTTGTTTCCGTTGTTCATCCAGAGGCAGAAGGTGTTGGTGCCGTCGATTATGGAACTATACTTGAGAGAAAAACATTGGTTTTCCTGAAGTTTATACATCACTAGCTATCACAATAAGGGATACGTTTATTGACTAGATGGTAAATCTGGCTAATTAGGTGCTGGTCATGAATGACTCATGGGTTAACTTCTTGAACAACGTGAAGTCAACACATTGATATGAGAGAGAGAGATTTATGGGTTTATGGATGTTTTTTTGCTTGGTACGGCATAATGATGCTGTATCATTTATTGCAGGTAGTTGGAATGTTATTCTTGGCACCTGGTATCACTTTGCTGCACACAGACAGTCATTTCTGCTGCTTGCTGTTTTGACTGTTCAGCTGTCATGTTGTAGCTGTGATCGACTTTAACATGTGTTTTGTTTTGTTTATTTTTCAGGTTTCCCGTTTAAAGCACTGCAGTCACCAGACATCGGGTTAGCGAAGTGAGACTAATCACTCCAGCTAAGCAAACCGTTGTTGCCGGCAGCCACTGATCCGATCGGAGGGGAAAAGAAAGACACCGAATCAGGAAGCAAAATGGTGCAGAACAAGATCGCAGCCGTAACCGGATTCCACCGCTCATTCAAGGTGTGTTGGCACACGCCCTCGAGTCCAAATTTCCAGGGAAATTTGCCATGACACTTGTACCGGAAATGTGGATATTTACACACTGGTTATTAATAACCAATTTCATTCCAATTACACAACAATTACTGCTGACGTTACGAGAAACGCACACCAATACATTTGTGCGCTTTCTTTTGTTTTGTTTGGAGTCTGAATGAACGTTTTAAACATTTTAAGCATTAATTTCAGGGCCAAAATCCTTTCGAAGCGGACGAATTCTCCAAAACCGGATTCCACCTTCTTGATCCCGCCTTCAATTTCGATTGCTCCACTCGCCCCGGTGAGTAAGAAGCCCTCGCTGACGTCCTCGTTTCTGTCTCAAACACGCCTTGGGGTTTGTGGCTTTACGTTCACGACGTTAAAACCAGCATTTACATAGAGCTCTGGCAGTGCTTGAGGTCTTTTTTGGGCTTGTTGATGACTATCTGCTTCCCAAACAGCACTACACACGCGTACTGTCGGTTTGTTTTTTTTGGAGGTATTCCTGTGATGTGGGACACGCTACCAGTCGGGTTGTTTACAGCGACTAGTCAGAGCCCAGTCGCTTTATAGTTAAGCCTCTGTCTCCCATCTGCCGGTGTTTTAAGCCTGCTTCAAAGAGAGGATCAGCTTCTTCCTTTCTTCACGTGTAACTGTTTTCTCTTTCTTCCCGTCCCGACATGCAGACATGCCATCCAGCCAGCCGATCGACATCCCCGACGCCAAGAAGCGAAACAAGAAGAAAAAGAGGTGCCGGGCGACAGACAGCTTCTCGGGACGGTTTGAGGGTGAGTGTGACTGCGTATATCAGGGTTTGAAGGTGTGTAGGTGTGCATGTGCTTCCTTTGTGGTCATGGTATCTTTATTTACATAATCTTAGTATTTGGCTGTATCACAATCATCCTGCATTTGTGATCGTGGTGATTCAGACACTACCGATCTTGCTGATACAGTCGCCTCTATCTGCTTTTCTACCAAAACAGCATGACAGTTTAGAGTCTAGAGTTGTAACAGTTTGTCCTGTCAAGTTAGTGTGCACTGTCCTGAGTATACACTGTCTTGAGTATAGCTTGAATATATATTGTCCTCAGAGTATACATTGTCCTGAGTATATGCTAGTCTAAGCACAGATAAGTCAGTTTCTTTATATGTGTGTATATATTGACAGTATTTACTCTTGTCTTTCTCCATTCAGATGTCTATAAGCTGCAGGATGAAGTGTTGGGAGAGGGCGCTTATGCAAAAGTGCAAACGTGCATCAGCCAAATCACGCAGAAGGAATACGCCGTGAAGGTAAAACTGACTTCCTGTCTATCTGTGGTTTAGGATTAAATTATCAGAGAACCGTTGCTTATAAGTGAAAGCATGTGTGTCGTGTTATGTCAACAATGTAAACTAACGTGGTGTTCCTGTGTTGTTTTGAACGGGATTACCCTTTTGCACTCGTGCCAGTTCTAGGAACTTATAAAACGGGTTACTGGAACCGGAGCCGCCGTCTGCACACGACTGCAGCTTGTTATTGTGAGCGTGTTGCATTTCAGGAAAAACCTTCAGGGCATGAGCTGTTCACCTCTGTCTCCTCTGGCTTGTCGATTATAAATATAAATCTGCACCTGCATTTCTGCAAAGCTGCTTGAAATTTAATGAGCTCAGTGTTCGGAGTTGGTTTGCGATACTGAAAAGCAGGAACTTAAAAGTATTTTCAGTTTCCGTGTGTTATTTCTAGATTGTGGCTGTGACTGCTTTCTAACCCTGAAAGTTAAACATTAGTCAAGATTAAAAGGACCAGATAGGCAGCCCTTTGATTGTTGTACCCTTGTTGGGTTGGGTTTAGAAAAAGAGGATGTTCGCGCTGAACTTGTAGCACTATGGCTGCACTGAATGCTGGCTCAGCAAAGAAGCTCCCCCATCCTGTTTTTGTTAGATCATCCGTTAAGGCGGCCAATCGGAATGCTGGGAGGGTCACAGCCTCCTCTGTTCTGCGCTCCTATTGGTCAGCGAGCCAGGCAGTGATGGGCGAACATTGTGTTCTGGTCTGGTATGTCTGCCAAAACACACACTCCAGTGGAGGAAGAAGGGGAGGGAGGGGGTGTTCGAGGCTGAGTCCTGAAATGTTTTGAACTGTACAGAGATGTAAGGCGTGGCTTCAAGAATTAAACGTTATGTGCCTGAGGTGTAATACCTCATGATCTTTATTTTTTTGTGTGTGTTCTCGTTAAACACGCTTTGAGGAAATGGAGTGTTGAGAAATGCTGTGGTTGTTTTGATTTTCAGGGGCACGTGCTCGCAAGGACAGAATGCGCTAGAAAGCTCTGTCTTTGTTAAACATGATAAAACAACAGTCCATAAGAGGGTTAATTTTACCACCGCCAGCATGTGTTTGTATTGATGATTGTGTTTTTGCAGAAAACTGGAAGGCCATATGATTGCTTTTGCAACACTGTCTTTCTGCAGGGCTTTGTTGTCCCGGGAGGGTCGTGGCTCGTTATCTCCATCAGGGCTGTTTTTGGGTGGGAAGGGGCACTGTAAATTGAGACCAGATGTCATGGTCACCCCACCCCCTCCCTGAGGTCGGGGCATCAAGTGGGCGGTTGGTGTCGGTATCCGAGTCTGAACAATAGAACTGAGTGAAAACAGCCCACTAGCCAGCCTTGCTGAGTTGCACCCCCTACTTGTTCCTTTTAGTCGTGCACGTATTCAGTGACTGCACTTCTGGCCGGCATGTTTACAGGCCTGGCTTACTTTACACACTCAGTCTAGCTCCATTAGGGCAACCATGAGGATTTATGGTGCTATTCATCCACTAAGGAAGGAAACACTTGGGGGGGGGACGTTACAGGAAAATAATCAGCAACACGGTGGTGTGATGCAGCGTAATGCGAAGCATAGTTTGTGTTACCACCAAGAAGCTGATTATTTTACTTCCTGAAGTGTGTTATTCTTCGTATACACAAGCAGTTTGTCAAGGATTGTGTGTCTCTTCTGTTGTAGAAGTTCCTCTGAACAAGTTGTCGCTATAGAAACGATAACGTGTCGGAACAAGCACATTAATTTGAATTACAGATTGCTGGCACTAATGTCAGAGCTCCAGGAAATTAATCGATACCTTCTGACCAATCAGATTAAAGAATCCAAAAGCGCTGTGGTATATGCTCCTCTTGTGTCTTTTTTTATAGCTCTGAAAGGGGAAAACCAAAACGGAAAGTCTGATGGATTTCACTGTCCACATCTAAGGTCCTTCAGATCCATAGTCACTTTGGTTAGCTCGGGTTTGTGTGGCTTCTGTTTGGAGGTTGCTGACTCAGGCACGCTGTGGTTTGTAGGGGAATGCAGAGCTGGCCCTAACACCAGGCTCTAATCCAGGACCTACATTGTGTGCTGCTTCTCGCTTACTAGCACCACTAATCCAGTCACGTCCAGCCCGCACCACATGTCAAGGGGGTCAATGGGGGGGAGGGGGGGGCTGTGAGAGTGAGAGCAATTTACTGTCAACAGCCAATTTCAGCCCTCCATAACCTCCAGGCTCGATTTAGCCCGTTCTGATTTTGACGTGCTTTTATTGTCGGTGGAATTTGACCCGCTAACATTGTGAGGGCTTTGTGTTTGCAATGTCATGGGCCTCCTCGTCTTGGAATATGGGTTAGGGTATATTTAGGCACGCAGAGCAGCGTTTGCAGCTGTTGCAGAGACTTTCAAATGATGATTGTGTGGACAAGAGGGAAAACTACAAAATGTTAAGGTTAAAACATTTTAATCCTACAGTGTTTTTTTTTTTTTTTTGTTTGTTTTTGTTTTTTTTATTTTCTCTTCTCTGTTTTGTAGATCATAGAGAAGAGACCAGGACATAGTCGAAGTCGTGTGTTCAGAGAGGTGGAGATGCTGTATCAGTGCCAGGGCCACAGGTAATGTACTCTCCAAACTTCGCCAATGCAAACGGAGTCGTAGCTTTAATTAGCCAGGCTTTACGCTTTGCATAAAACATAATACAGGTTAAGATGTTATGCAGGAGAATTAGACCCATGATTTGCACAGTGTAAAATGACCCTATGAGAAGCGCATCAGGTGGCTGCTTGCGTATGACCCTTGACCTGGCCCAGATAGACTCCGTGTAATAGTATAGGCTTTGCACGTATGCCTTTAGAAACTTACTGCGTGCATGGATGAAAAAATTTCTGAATCCCTTCATCTTGTCTCGCTGCAGGAACATCCTGGAGCTTGTGGAGTTTTTCGAGGAGGAGGATAAGTTTTACCTGGTGTTTGAGAAGCTGAGGGGAGGTACGTAGACCCTACGAGCATTCTCTACCTCTAAACAAGCGTTTGTCTGCTGTTGAGAGAGGAAAAAAAAAAAAGGAATAAATCGATCTTGTGCATAATAGAATGAACTCTGTTAATGGGATTTGTTTTGCGTATGTGCACTCCAGGCTCCGTCTTGACCCACATTCACAGAAGGAGACACTTCAGCGAACAGGAAGCGAGCATTGTGGTGCAGGACATCGCAAGCGCTTTGGACTTTTTGCACAACAAAGGTGAGCGGGTTCATGAATTTGGATGGCAGGATGACCTCACGGTCTATACTTATATCGTATAATTATAGTATAGGTTGCTTACTGGGAATAGTCTGTTTAGGAATTAAGCAATGTAGTGGTGGGGGGAGAGGTAGCTAGGGTGCTGGAGGATTGGATATCAAATCGTAGCGTGATCGCGTTTCGGTGTTCCATATCGCCTCCTTGAAAGAGGTTCTGAGAAACTCGTTGAAAAGGCAAAGGGTCCCGTGTTTTGTCTTCGCCTGGAAGACATTCGTATGATCATCTATTTATAGCAGCTCTTGGCAACACAGTGTATTGGAAACATACTTTTACTCTGTTGCTCTTTTGTCATCTTAAAAAAAACCCTGGAGAGCCATTCTAAGGTGTAGTGTGTGTGTGTGTGTGTGTGTGTGTGTGTGTGTTCTAGGGATGGCCCACAGAGACCTCAAGCCTGAAAACATCTTATGCGAACATGAAGACAAGGTGAGTCCGTTTTATTATTATTATTATTTTTTTTTTTTTCTCATTCCCAACAATTCTTGAATGAGAACAGAGGTACAGATTTCCTGTCGAGAGAACATCAGTAATCACAAGCATGACCGACAGCTCGTGCAGTCAAGATGCATGACGAGTTCCTGACGTCGATTCTTCCCTTTTCAGATTTCACCAGTGAAAATTTGTGATTTCGACCTGGGCAGTGGAATCAAGCTGAACAGCGACAGCTCTCCCATCTCTACCCCAGAGCTCCTCACACCGGTATGTGCGTGTAAATGTAAATCTATATAACTGAAGAAGACCCTGTCCGAACGAGAGAATATCCTCAGCCTGGCTAAGCTTGCGTTATTAGGAAGGTTATGAGCGGATAAGGCCTGCTCTGTTGCTCTTGCATAGATAAGCCAGATGTTTTTACAATGCCACTCTTATCATCCAGTCCCCTCCCGCCACGCTATTGGTCGAGCGTGGGTGGTGTCAGCTGAACGGCTGGCTCCTATTGGTGAGAAAGAAGCCCATCTGTGAGGTCAAGGCCCGGATTTATGGCTGGCTGGAAAGTTTTTTTTTTTTTGTATTCAGGAGTGCCTCCAAGTGAGACAAACATTCAGGGCTGGGGTTTGATAAATAAGTTATCAGCTACAGGAGAGTAATCAGAATGATCTACATTCATATCTTTGGATTAGATTTTAATCTGTTTACGGATCGTGTTTAGTGTTGAACCCGTGCGTTGGAACGGTCGTGCCTTCTTACATGCATGAGAATCAGTGAAATGGGACGGATAAGAACAGGTGATGGAGAAACAGTAGGTGGTGTGTAGTGAAATGTTTTCCCCGGGGGCGTTTGGTGTAACCCGAGTTGAACTAGGCTCCTGTGTGTCTTTTTAGAAAGTCTCCAGACTCTTTGGGGGGTAGAATAGCAAACGGGTGGAGAGAGTTTTACACGCGTTTTTTAACCTGTGCAGCACTGAAGCACGGCCCGTTCTCATACAGGTCACTTCATCGTGTATCCGGTTACCGCTAGCTGCAGGTTTTACAATGGACACAGTATCTCTTTAAACAAAAGCTGCACACCAGATTTTAAAAATCCGCGTTTTTGTTTAGAGTTCTTTTAGAGATTTGTTTCTCTTTCTAACCCAGTTTGCACTTGTTATTTATCATTCTCCGGAACAGAATCTGCTCGGGTCCTTGATTACAAGAACACATTGTCCAAAACAACAAATCTCAAGGCTCAGAGCAGAAGTTATCAAACAGGAATTTTAAAATAATTCCAGTCATGTTCCTCTTCTCGCTTTTCGTCTCTCATGCCCGTCCCTTTTGCTCTTTGACGATTTCACTTCTCTGCCCTTTTTTTTTTTTTGTTTTTGTTTCTCTGGTAGAGAGTAGCAGTGAGGTCAGACTTTACGGGAAGTCCTTTCAATCTCTCCGCTTCTCGAGCATAGCAACTGGGTTGCGATTGGCTAGTGGACAGGGAGGGCGGGCTGGGTAGGAGGAGCCAAGTACTGAAGTGTGGAACACGCATTCTGCTTGTTTTGCTTAGGTTTTATCATGAGGATCATCTTAGCAGATTCATCATTCCTGCACACAAACCAACGTGTGCCAAGGTTTAGTATCTGCAGGGTTTTTTTTTTTTGTTTGTTTTTTATTTTTTTTTTTTATATAAAGGAAATCGTCGGTTTCACCTATGCAGCCTCTGTGTACTTCCTGAAACATTGTGGGTTTGATTTCTGAGAAATGTCTGGTTGTTGCACAGCTCATTGCTGAGCCTGTGTACCACCACACAGCTGTGATCTCTCTCACACATTCACTCACACACACACACACACACTCACACACACATGTGCAGACACAGGGGAATTTTAAACCTGACTTACATGTAACCTGCTGGGGCATGAGAGGCTGATGCAAAACTGAGCCACAAACTGAAACACTTTGCCAGCTGAGAAGCCACTTCCTTGTCACATGGCCAGGAAAACCCCACGTTTAGTTTGCCAACAAGTCTACATCTATCAGCTATCTGTCTCTCCCATGTGGCGTAATTCCCCCCCCACCCAAGGAAGTGCCTGATGCAAGGCTTTGCTTGTTTTGCACCAAGTAGTTACAGGAAGAGAAAATCTGCAGTGCAGGTTATCATCTGATCTCCCTCCTCCTCTCTCCTCTCATCTCCTGCTATTAGAGATTGCACCCATATCTCCGGTCTATAGAAACACGAAACACGGTTGTTTGCTAATTGTGGAATCTTCCATTTGCTCCGAGCAGCTAACAGCACTATTTACGCTGTCATCTGGAGCAGTCTTTTGTCTGATCCCTGATAGAGAGGCTATTAAGAGGCAACCTGAATGTGTGTGTGTTTGGGGGGGGGGGGGGGGGGGTGTGTCGAGCGACCGTGAGCAGGCAGACAGCGGAGGAGGAGGAGGAGGAGGAGGAGGGGGCAATTCAGAACAGCCAAGCTTTTGTCTGCAGCTCCTGAATTCCTGCACTGCGAAAGTGCGTTGCATAAAGGCTCAGTGGGGCGGAGCGGCACAACAGCTGCGTTCAAGGAGGACAAAAGAAGCCCGCTGCCTGCGCAAACACACCAGGAGAAGAACGTCAGCCCTCAAAACCAAAACAAAACAAAACAAAGCAAACATATGCCTCAGCGAGCTGCAAAGAATCAGACCTGTTTTTGGCATCATTTGCTGCAGTGTATTATTGTAAATAGACCCATAAAGCACCTCGATAACTTTAAGCTAAAGAACTCCTTCAAACACTGACCAGGCTTTAACCTAGAAATTTCCTTGGATTACTAATTCTTTGGAAAAACAAGTGGTAATTTCGCAACCATGTATAACCCCAGCCTGCATTTCATAATTACTGGAGCTTAATGCGGCCTACCAAGAAAAAAAAAAATGCTGGTAGAGGAGAATCTAACCGAACTGACCTCAAAAGCCTTGCAGCTTTTGAAGGATTATCTTTTGTTCTCCTGGTCTGCTGAACTCGATCACTGTATGGCTTCTCGTTGGGAAACTTGCTCGTTTTTATACACATATAAAGCTTGTCTGTGTGGTTGTGTTTTGTTTGTGGTGTGGGTGTGTGTAGTGTTGTGTAAGAGGTGTTGAGCGATGGTTTTCTGGGACACTCAATCCGCTTTTCCCTTCCTGGGCATTTGGCCTAGTTTCAGAACGGAGGCGTTTTGCAGAGACTTACAGAGCGAAGGCTGAGCTGAGTCTCCAAAAACTTTCCATGACACAAGCGACTCAGCCATGAAAGTAACCCTTTCAGCATGCATATCATCTTTCTATCAGTTTCAGTGTCTGCACACACACAGAGGTTTCCATAGTAACAACTTGGTCAACACTGCAGCCTATCGTGGATTATTTTCCCAAAAACGGCACGCCCCCAAGCGTTTTATTCTTTTCATACAAACTCCATACCTAATCCCGAACCTGTACAATTAATCATTTATGTATTTGTCTCTTTGTGGTGATCTCATACACACGGCTTATCTCTAATCTGCCATGTGACGGTCACACGGTCTCTCCTCAAAGCACATGACCTCTGTCTACATACAGAAACCCTCGAAAAGCAGCTGGTGTTTAATACACACTCTTTATTTATTTATTTGCTCCTTTTGCCCTTCGCCACACCACACCTACACATAACCGCCATTACCTTATAATGCTGTTGCATATTAACAGCCCAGGTGGCAACTGTTTTACTTCATTCCCATACAGTGACTAACGACGTCGCTCCTTCTCTTTTATGTCCTTAGTGTGGTTCTGCTGAATACATGGCGCCCGAGGTGGTGGAGGCGTTCAACGAGGAAGCCACCATCTATGATAAACGCTGTGACCTGTGGAGCCTGGGCGTCATCCTGTACATCATGCTAAGTGGCTATCCTCCCTTCGTGGGCCGCTGTGGAAGCGACTGTGGTTGGGAGAACGGGGAGCCTTGTCACGCCTGCCAAGTACGTCAACCTCGGCAGGGACACGTTTCGATGTGTTAAAGCGACTGTTTAAAAGTGTTTCCAGACATATAATAATAATAATAATAATAATAATAATAATAATAATAATAATAATTCAAAGATAGCTTTGAGAAACGCTCGTTTGTTCGTTTTAAGCTTCGGTTTGCATAAGCCAGAACTGCCTTGATTCTATACCATAAATTATAATATACATATTTCCCAAGAATGGAAAGTGTTGAGCTGTGCCGTGTTATGACCATACTTGTCATTACTGTAAATAATAATCGATTTCTTTCCCTTTGTTATCCACCAACCTCAGAACACACTGTTCGAGAGTATCCAGGAGGGCAAATACGAGTTTCCCGAGAAAGAGTGGGCTCATATCTCCTGGAGTGCCAAAGACCTCATCTCCAGACTGTTGGTCCGGGACGCAAAGAACCGGCTCAGCGCCGCTCAGGTTCTGCAGCACCCATGGGTGCAAGGGGTAAGGATCTAGACTGTTTTCTCTCTCCACCCCCCCTCCCCCACCCGTCTTAACCGTCAGAACAGGGTTAACCAGACCAGCCTGGGTGTATTCTAAGAATCAGCTGGTAGTTTTGCCTATGGCGTAAATCATTTACAAGACTATTTCTTAGGAAAATGTCCAGCCGACAGACGCATTTAATTTGGATTTAGCACACGTGTTTAACATAAGCGTCTAGAAGTATGATGTAATCGTAACGTTTTCTCGTCTGTCTTCTGTCAGGGTGCTCCTGATTCTATCCCAGCCTCCATCGTGCTTCAAAGGTGAGTTTTTCTTTTTTTCTTTTCCCCTTCTATCTAATCAGACAGTCTACAGTATTTTACTGTCTGTAGCATTACAGATAATTTAGTAGTTAAGCTAAGGAGCAGTAGCGTGTTTATCTGCCGACCTCACTCGTCTGCGTCCTCCGTGCCCTCAGGAACAGCAGCGCCAAGGACCTGACATTCTTCGCCGGACAGGCGATGGCTGTGAACCGGAAGCTTGCAGAGCAGGACGACCTGGAAGCTCAGTGGCAGGAAGAAGCGTCTCCGCAGGTGGTGACGGCAGGCGCGTGCTCCGTGCGTCTCTCGCCGCCATCCAACTCCAGACTGGCCAAACGGAGGCAGAGGAGCAGCATCATGAAGGGGGCGCCGGTGTCCGCCGCCGAGCTCAGCCAGCTCCTCGCTCCGCTTGTCCTTATCGGAGACTGCGCCTGAGAGACATTTCAGTTCCGCTCAATCTGCTGGACAGTCGGCGAGGGGAAAAAAAAGTTGGTTTTTTTTTTTTGTTTGTTTTGTTTTGTTGTTGTTTTTTAAGTCTCTGCCGCCCCATCGTTCAAGTGTCCCTCTGTCTATCCATGCCTCTTCCTCATTAAAGGAGTGCCTCGTCTAAGATAGAATTTTTGGGTGAAGTATTTCCTGTATGCAAAATGAGGATGTCTGAGGCTCGTCCTGAACCCGGTTGCGGCGTCGCTCCCTCCTCTATTCATCCTCAGGCTCTTCCAGCACTTCTGCCAGCACCCGGCGGCAGGGTTCGGGACGGGACGGATAAGCAGAGGGATACGCCAAACTTTTTTTTTTTTTTTTTTTTTTTTAAATCTAAAAGGCAGAATTTTGAAGCCAGCCGCTCAAGACACCAAAGGACTATGACACCTACAGAAAACCCCTTCCCCTTTCCTCAGCTGCTTCCACTTTTACAACTGGATCCACTGTGAAATATAACCCCCCCCCTCGCCTTTCTCAATGAGAAGACTTTCAGTAATGTTCTGCCTCCCGTACATGTGTACGTGCCTGAAAGTCCCCATCAGTACTAAGATTCGCATGTTTTATGCAATTCCTAATGACTTCATCACTCAAGCTGTCAGACTTCTGGGAGATTTTTTTTTTTCTCTGTGCTGTCAGTGCCTCGCCTCGCCTCCATTAGTGTTTCAAAGCCAATGAATTCCTGTCATCAGCAAACAAAACCCCAGACACTCGTACAGCATTAAACTCAATGTCTGTTATTCAGGATTGGCCTTTTCCACCAAATTAATGAAAGCACTTAAAATATATATATATATATATATATATATATATATATATATATATATATATATATATATATATATATATATATATATATATAAAATATATAATTTTTTTTTTTTTCCCCCAAATCAGTGCCAGAGTATATTTGCGTATATTTGAACGCATTTTCTCCAAAAGTGCACTTTGAAAACTCTGATCGCCGTCATTTGGGATTCTACTTAAGTTCCCTTTTTCTGCCCCAAACTTTTAAAGCCATTAACTTCTCAGACTTGTCATCTGTTGAAGATGTGAAGGATGAATTGCCACGCAGGAAGTCTCAAAAAATCCAAATCGACTACCCGAGATCGCAAGTAAACTTTTGCGTATATCAAAATCGCGTGTAAGGCGACGATCGTGATCAGCACAACAAGGGTTTAGTCATTAGGTGCACGCCGGGGCGGTGGGACGATCATGTGGTTATGCAAGCACAGGTTTGTTTACGTGACCAAAAGAAATCCAGCTGGTCATGGAATAAGGCTTTGGAAAAAAAAAAAAAAAAAAAACCTTCTCTTCAGTTTGGTACCGATGCCGTAGTCTGACGGTACAGTGATTTATAAAACCATTGCCTCGTAGGCACTGCCAAATATGTTAAACATTTACAGCACATTAAGAGGGAGGAGTGCAGGGGAGAGATTTTTGTCATAAAGTTAAAAATTAAGGAAAAAAAAAAAATGGGAACGCATTCCAGGAAAAAACAAAGTGGAAAAACTTACAAAAAAAAAGTCTTCCAAGGCAAAGTAGCTGTATGAATAAGTGTGAATTTTTTTTTTTTAATATATATATATATAAAGTTTACTTGTTTTTTTTGTTTGTTTGTGCGTAACTCCATTTGAATATTGAAACTGTGCCACACTGATGTTTTAAGCTTATTATTATTGTTGTTGTTATTATTGTTGCTATTGTATCTTCATCTTCAATTCATGCAGGTGCTGTTCAAAATGTTCAGGTGAAACACCAGATTTTTCTTGGTTCCCTTTTTTTTTTTTTTTTTTTTTTTTTTTTTTTTTTTTTTTTTTAAATCTTTTCTTTTTTTAAACCTGTTTTAAGTATTCATGTGATGTATTGCTGGTGCAGAAGTTGGGGTATATAATGTGTGATAGTTTTTTTTTTTTTTTTTTTTTTTTTTTTTTTTAAACAAAATTTGAAGTGAGAACGAAAAGGCAATATTTTACTACGTACAGTGTTTTCATAAGGGGTGAACAAATCATAAATTTGTTAGCAAGCCCAACAACATAACCAAACTGACGAGGATAAGAGTGCATCGTAGTGTGATGTCGTACGGCGAGTTGCTAGTTAAGTGCATTAATACAGATACAAATGAGGAAATTGTTGCGTGGAAGACGACTCGGACATCATCCTTTTCTAAGAAAAATAAGTCTCTGAGAGAGAAAAAAAAAAGTCATGGGACAAGGTTTCAGCTGTGAGCTGCGACATTCTGTCCTCACGTAACAGATAATATTGGAGTCTGGCTAGCATCTTGTTCTTGACATGTTTAACAGCATGTACAAGGTCTTTTGTGAACATCAATGGGATGTTTTTTTGTTTCTATAGAAGAAAAGGAAGGAAACAAACCCACTGGCTAGTCTACTGAGCTGACGTCCATTAGGCGACCATGAATTTCAAAAGAATAATAATAATAATAATAATAATAATAAAAACCCTGATATCCTGGGCATGTAATCGTGTTCTCCTGGGTTAGCGATTTGTCCACCTCATTTCTTATTAGTAACGTTGTCTAACGTCAGGTTAGACTCCTTCATACATTAAAATTTTTTTCATACACGGAACGCAGGATTGTGCTGGAGGGATGTTTTGGCAAAGGAAGTGCATCTTTTGAGTCTAGACGTACGCGTCCACATTGGTCGATTGGTGGAACTTGTTTTATGGGTTGTATTTGTTTTCAGGCATTAATGTCACCATTGAGAAGGCGAAAACAAACAAACCCCCCCCCCCCCCCCATCCACACGATATATAATAATCCTGTTGAATGTTAAGCGAGCACCGCTCACTCGGTGGTGTGTTTTTCTTTCGTAGGTTGCAAAAACGACAAACAAACGGCACACGAGCCTATTAGTTGAGAATAGGACACTGATTGTAATTTTTTTTTTTTTTTTTTTTTTTAAACTTTATTTTTTTTATATATATATATATATATATTTCTACATTTGCATCTTTTGTGGAGGTTTTATGTCTTATAGTAAGACTTACTTGAATTGTATATGCAGCGGTTTTCTCACGTTTTGCTCGGGAAACTACCTTTATACCTGTACACAAAGCTGTTCATGAGATAAAGCAATCGCTCGGTTTGGAGAATCATTTCGACCACTCGTCGAATCAGTATTTAACTCTCCTGTATTTAATTCTCCTCGTACTTTTGGTTTCGTTCTCAAAACGTTCAAAAAAAAAAAAAAAAAAAAAAACGAAGCGTGGCTCGGATCCGGGCGTCCGAAAGCGTCCGAGACGAGTTCCACCCCTTTTTTTTTTTTTTCTTTTTTTCTTCTTTCTTTTCTTTTCCCCTCTCCCTATCCAGAAGTTAACGACTGCCTCATATTAAAGAGTCGGGGATTAGTCTTAATCCTCACCTTTCTTTACTTCCGTTCGTTTTGTTGTGAAAAAGGTTGGAGGAACAGCGTTATTTCTTAACAGCTGTACTTGTAGCAGTGGGATGTTGGAGTTCAACCTTATTTCCCAAGTGAATTTATTACTATAGGGGTCGAGATGCTTTTTATTTTCCCCTCTGTTAAATTTTTTTTTTTTTTTTTTTCATGTTAATGTGACCTGAAGTTTGAAAAACTCTCATGTATTCAGCACTGTCTGATTTTCTGATTTTTTTTTTTTTTTTTTTTTTTTTTTTTTTTTTTTTTTCCCCACCCACGACCCAAATGACTCATGGGAAGAAAATCCAAACTGCAGGGTTATTTCCACGAAGCGGGATTTCTCGGTTAGCCGAGCGAGTGCTGTTCGGTAGGACAGTCCCTGACCTCTCCTCTTCTCCTGTAGGTCAGTCTCGCTCAACCCGAGAAAGCTCACTTCCTGAAATGACCCGCTGCCCGGGGTTTCCTCTCGGGATGACGACAAAAAAAAAAACCATAGAAGCACTTTACTGTACCACGTGGCTGATTTCAGTTCACTCAAAGCAAGACATATGACTTGTTGTTGCAGGATTTTGTATTGTTTTCTAATGAAAAGAAACAATAAAACGCTTTTGAACCACAGATTTGCCGTCCGACTTGGTGCGTTGTGTTGATCTGATGCGTATTCGAGTACAGTGCAAAAGTTTGTATCCCCTAGATATTATAACCGCTAGGATACCAAATCTGATCAGAGGAGCTACAGAACGATTGAGGCAGGGTAGAGTCTTGTGCGTCCGTGCTGCATTTAGAAAGACGGATGCAAACTTTTGATATCGTTTAGACCATTTGATGACATTTTATCTCAACTTGCACAATTCGATCACTTTTGTGAAACTCTGTTGGTGCTATAAATTAAATTTCTGTCTTTGTCCTGAGGGTGTGCAGACTTTTGCATGCAGAAGTAACTCGCTCTATTGGAATGCAAGCATAGAGCTCATTAGTTAAGGGGCCCGAAAATGGGACGTGAACATGAATTAAGTAGCCACTGAGTCAGCAGTACAGAACCTTTTTAAATCCCAGTGCTATCATCTTCTATTTAAAAAAAAATAATAAAAAAAATCGTGTAAAGTCAAATTACTCTTTTGAAAAGGTTCGATCTAAAAATCTTTGGTCTGTTGCAGATGCAGCAGGGAGGATTCCAAGGGTAGACCGATGGATCAAGTTTGAGCACTACAGTAGGTGAAGAATAGAAATATGCCTAATTACACAAGCTGATTCACGTTTGTAGAAATAAAGACATCGATGTATATAAAATTAAGCTGAAAAATTCAACAAAACTTTTGAAAGGAGTATTAGTGAATAATTATTATTATTTCATATTGACATTATGTCCTATTGTCCTGTTGGTTCTGCATGTTTGCCTCACACCTCCAGGGTTGGGGGTTTGATTCCCTCCTCCCACTTTCTGTGTGTGGAGTCTGCATGTTCTCCTCCCGGTACTCCGGTTTCCTCCCCCAGTCCAAAGAGGCTGATTGGCATTTCCAAATTGTTCGTTGTGTGTGATTGTGCCCTGCGATGGGTCGGTACCCCATCCAGGGTGTCCCCCACCTTGTTCCCAGAGTTCCCTGGGATAGGCTCCAGTCTCCCTGTGACCCTGTGTAGGATAAACGGTACATAAAATGGACAGATGGATTGATATTTGATAGCGATATACTGTTTACCCTGATATTAAAGTTTGTTTGGAAAGTAACAGCAAATCTGTCGCGTCACTATTTTAAAAATACACGACAGTGTGACGTTTATGGAGGAGTCTCCAGTGTCAGCACTTCATAACAGTTTATAAACTAAAAAAAAAAAAAAAAAAAAGATAGAGAGAAAAGCTTATAACTTTACGTTTTCCGACATCTTCAGAACAGAGGAGTTTGTACTTTATGTGGGGTTTTTTTTGGTCTTATTAACTTCAAAAGAGAAAAAAAAGACAGGGCTGTGAGGGAATGAGTGTTTACAGCTGCAATAATGTAAGTGAGAACAGGAACTGGCTTGTTTTGCAGTCATTAAATGTAGCTATAAACGGATAAAAAGTAACCCATGTTGTTGACAGGCAAATTGCTGGCGTATAAGGGGAATAATACACTTGTTTAGGGTGTGCTGTGATTTGAAAACAATCGACTTTGTGATAGTAACATGGTGCTTCATCAGTGGACAGCGGTAGCTCAGTGGTTAAGGTGTTGGTCTACTGCTCAGAAGATCATGATTTCAAACCCCAGCACCACCATGCTGCTACTGTTGGGCCCTTGAGCAAGGCCCTTAATCCTCAACCGCTCAGCTGTATAAATGAGATAAATGTAAGTCGCTCTGGATAAGAGAGTCTGCCAAATGCTGTAAATGTAATGTAAATGCTTCATCACACCACCCTGTCCCATTGATTGTTTTCCTTTAACAGCACAACCCCAAGTGTATTATTGCTTACTTAATTCGTCATCTTGTAGGAAATATTTCCTGCTAAACCTTGCAGTGGTTTTCAAGATTTCAGGCTCTGCAATTAAACTTTTATCTCTCGAGGCCATGAGTCTGTTCCAGATCACACCTTATCGAGCCTGTGCCAGTCACCTGAGCTGAAATCACATGGCGTGTCTCTACCTTGGGCAAACAAGCAGCTTTTAAACAATGCAAGGTTGAAGATGGGTGTTTTCATTTGAGCTGGAAAACGCTAGATCTTTCTCTCTCGCAGTCTGGCTGATGTAAGTGCCATGTAAACACTCGGCGCAGGGATCGCTCAGGTTAAAGGCCTGCTAGGAAATGAGTCAAAACCACAAGACAGCAGCTGTGTCTTCACCCAGGAGTCACGTGATCAGCACTGTTTCACAGCTATACACTGCACATACGGTAGATTATAAGATCGGATGTATAAATGCAGCTGTTTCTAAAACCCTTCATTCCAGCCATTTCATGAGTTTCACGAATTTCACACAACTTCAGGTCGCACGTGCGGCAAAGTTTCAGGTCTGATCATGGCCGGCGTGTCTCGACGTCCACGTGACTCTGTCTCCCTCTAGTGGCCGTTTTGTTTTGCTGCTAAAACGACCAAAAATGTATTAAAACATTTTCGCAAAACTCTTTTTCAAAAATCTATCAGAAAGAACCAGTTTATGTCTATTCAAATCGTTTAATTAAAAACTGATCAATACCATGCAACACTTGGAGGTGTGCTGTCATAGGAAAACAATCAACGATGAGGTGCTGTGATGAAGCCTGAAGCGGATGATTTCATTCCTCATATGACAGCAATCTGTCAACGATTGCAATTTAAAAAAAAACAAACAAACAAACAAACAAAAACATAGCATTTGTAATACTTTTTATCCGTTTATAGTTACATTTCATGTTGAAGGACCGTCCGCAAGATAGGTTCGTTCCTGTTATCTTTTACGTTATAGCAGCAATAAACAGTCTTTCCATCCCCCAGCCTTTCTTTTTTTCCTCTCTCTTGAAGTTAATGAGACAAAAAAACAAAACAAACGCAGCTTGTCATGTTACTGAGACACCACAAAAAGCGTAAACTCCTCTGTCCTGAAGTACTCACCAGAAAACCTAGTTACACTGGAGACTCCTTCCATAAATATTAAACTAATTAATTACATTTTGACTTACATAAAACTGCACCATATTAATGAGGTTAATGAGTTTTTCTTTCTTAAATAACACCACATTTTGCAAAAAACTCTATTTATTATAAGCCTTAGGTTATGTAGCGCATCCACCATGCAAGTCTCGAACGGTGAGCTGTTACTATAGAAACGATAACGTATTAAAAAGAGCACACTGATATAAACCTGTCATTTGAATCACAGCCAGCACTACTGTCAGAGCAGCCGTTCTAGAAAATTAATCAGCACTTTCAAATATAATAGCGGAAAATTCAACGGATTCTGTATCCTGCAACCACTTCTGTGTTGAACCTAATAGAAATTGAGTCTTAACCTCCTGGCAGAGGCAACCATGCTTAGGGATAAAATATCCTAGGAAAACAGGAAATAGAAAAAAGCAACAAAAGGATGATTTTTTTTTTTTTGCATTAATTTTAAATGTCCATTTAAAGGTTGAATACTGGGCACGGTGGCTTAGCAGTTAGCACGTTTGCCTCACACCTCCAGGATTGGGGTTTCGAATCCCACCTCCGCCCCATGGCCCACGTTCTCCGCGTGTTTTGGTGCTTTCCTCCACATACTCCAGTTTCCTCCCCCAGACCAAAGACTGGTGCTGTAGGCTGTTTGGCATTTCCAAAATTGTCCCCAGTGTGTGAATGGGTGTGTGAGTCTGTGTGTGATTGTGCCCTGCGATGGGTTGCCACCTCGTCCAGGGTGTCCCCCGCCTTGTGCCCCGAGTCCCCTGGGATAGGCTCCAGGTTCCCTGCAACACTGTGTAAGATAAGCGGTGCGGAAAAAGGATGGATGGATGGAGGTTGAATACTTTCTCTGATTATTGAAGTGAAAAATTTTGAGTCAGTGTATGAACCGTTTCCTCAATCATTTCGCCCATTCTCTGAAAGGGTGCCAATATTTCTGCACTTTATTTCAAATAACATGATGTTATACCAGCGGCGGTAAGAATATTGAATGGAATTAAGTAAGGGTAAGCATCTTTTGTGAGAATGAATACTTTTATTGGGTGGTCGTGTTTAATTTGTTGTATGATTATGGTTATTGTCTGTGTCTTAGTTGTGTGTGTGTGTAACTTTTGTGTTTTATGAGAAGGAAAATTTCCACAATGGTAGATAATAAACTTCAATCAATCAATCAATCAATCAATGTTTGCCAATCAAAGTTCCACATCCTCTCTTAAAGAGGGAAGGTTTTGATGGTAGGAGGTTCTGCCAGGTTTTGGCTTTTCTGGGCGGAGCGTCACATGTTCTGGACTGATGCACTGTGGGACGTATTGGTTACTGTGGCCTGGGAGAGTAAAAATATATCAGTCTGAACAGATGGTGTCTCTGAGGCTTCATGCTGGTTATGTTCACTGTGTTGGCTGGTGGTGAGGTGGTGTGTGTGTGTGTGTGTGTGTGGGTGGCCATATTGTGTGTTAAATTGCAGAGCTTGCCATTTGTGAGTCTTACTCCAGAATCTGTCTGAGCTCTTCCTGTGCATCACGCTTGTGGATGCATTTCCCTCTAAAATGATATCAGAACGTTTTATTCTGCGCAAAAACATGGCGGCAGATTTACTGACCGTTACAGAGCTCTGACACTGGAGACTCCTTCCATCACATAAACGTGAAATAAACATCTCTTTACAGAAGGCTTCATTAAATAACTGTTTATTATTAGTCTTAGATTCACAAGTCCCTGTGAACGAGCTGTTGCTATAGAAACGATAGCGTGCTAGAATGAACGCTTTGATATAAATCTGTGATTTAATTTACAGAGCTGCTGTTATAGGACGCTAATTAACACCTTCTGACCGAAAACGATTGAGAATTCAGCAGCTCTGTGGTATAAAAGTATTTTTAAAAACGTATCAGCTTTAATCCAGTCTAATCCATCTCTTGCACGTTTGCACGTGTGCATGCGTTATATAAGGAATTCTGGGGGAAATGGCAGCTATAGTCTTTTTCTCCTTTTAACTTCTGATCATTTTCAGGCACGTTGGGCTTGTGTACACTCTGTTTAGCTGCAATGCAACCAGCAGGGAGCAGTACATCATAATTAATAACACATCTATAGTTCTCACCCTGTACAGACAGAGCAGGTGGTGATTTGAATCTTCAGTATCAGTTTCATATTGATAACTCTTAGATCAGCATGGATTTTATCATCATGTTTGTAGATAACTTTTTACTTGATCTTTTTACTTTAACGCTGACATTAGTTTATTGTAGATTTTGAGATGGTAGACTATTCTATGTTGACCTATTGAAGAGAAAGAAAGAGGATGAGAATGGGTGGAAAAAATGTGAGAAATACAGGAAGAAAGAGCAAAAGAGGAAGAAGGTAAAGAAAAAAAGGGAAGAAAGAAAGATATTGTGTGAAATAAGACGATAGAAACTGAATGAAGTGGAGAGAGTAATGAAGAGTAGAGAGAGAGAGAGAGAGGGAGGGAGGGAGGGCACTATGTGTCTATGCGTGTGCATTTTTAACGAAGCTGCTGATTGGTCAAACCTCCGTCAATGAAGAAAATCTCAAAATAAAATATTTTAAAAAAAATAATAATAATAATAGTGGAAAAATAGATTTCTTAGCTCTTGATGAAAACTTCAGTGCAAACAAAATATGGAAATGATGATGAGGAGAAATAACAACACACTGCTTGCCTTGCAAACACTGTCATTATTAGATCCATCCGTTCTCTGTAGGGTGCCAAATCCATCGCAGGGAACGATCGCACACACTACAGACAAACTGGAAATGCCAATCAGCCTACACGCATGCCTTTGGATTGGGGGAGGAAACCGGCGTAGCCACCGTGCCCCCGTCATTACTAGATGGTAAATGGTCTGCACTTATATAGCACCTTTTAACCTTAGCAGTTCTACAAAGCGCTTTACACCGTTTCTCATTCACCCATTCACACACACACACACACACACACACACCCCAATGGCAGCAGCAACTACCATGCAAGGCGCTCGCTTGCCATTGGGAGCAACTTGATATTATTGATTATCTATATATTGATATAGATATAGATGTAAACACCACAATTAAATGAAGGCAGAAGGTTCAAAGTTTTGGCAACGGACTGTAAAAACAACAGGACTAATTAAAAACAGGGAATTGAAAAGCGAAAAAGCAACGACAGCATTAAGGGAAATTCATTCATCAGCTGGAAATTGATCCGAAGCTCAGGGCCAGAACCACTCTGGAGTGGCTTCCGGAAGAAGAAAAAAATAAATAAATACCGAATGCTCTCGGCCCTGCCGGAGTCCTGAGGTGAACTCAAAATCCATCGCAAGTGTGGAAGAAAAAAAACAAAAATAATTTTTTTTAAAAACGCTGTCTTAAAACATCAACATTTAAACGTAATCACAGTGCAAAATGTTCAGATTTACTCGTTTACTACTTCTTCATGTACTCGTTCTTTGCGTTGAGCATGATAACTATTTCTA
This sequence comes from Cranoglanis bouderius, assembly GCA_023630585.1. Classification (NCBI taxonomy): domain Eukaryota; kingdom Metazoa; phylum Chordata; class Actinopteri; order Siluriformes; family Cranoglanididae; genus Cranoglanis; species Cranoglanis bouderius. Next base: position 17,091,595 of record CM042556.1, on the reverse strand, counting down.
CCAAATTATTATACAGTATGTAAGGAATAAAACACTCTGTGTCACGCTGTTATAGGAAAATAATCAACGACAGAGCGGCGTGACGAAGCGCAGTTACTGTTAAGACACGAGGAATAAAATGTCAAGATTTCTCTACTTGTTGCGAGGAGCGTCGAAAAACTCTGTCCCACACGGAAGGGGCTATATTTCATTGCCATTACAGTGAGTTATTCCTCTTACACCACAACAATTTACAATCTTTCATTAAAAATGACACGTCATACTTTTTATCCATTTGTAGCTACGTTTAATGTTGTAGAAGGTCAGCGAAACAAGTTCATGCGATCAGTTACGTTATAGCAGCTATTTGTCTTAAGACAAAAAACTGCAGCTTGTCATGGTATTGAAGTAGAGGCTGGAGCTGATTTCTTTCTAGTCCAGACCACAGATTCATGCAGCCTATCAGTGACGGTCATGTCAGGTGACTACACAGAGCGACACACCCCTTAGATTTGGTTGCGGATGACGTATTGGATTTTCGTCGGCACAACCTCGGCGAAATCGAGAAGGCGCGTGTGCAACACAGAACATCCCAGTTCGACCTCATGTAAAAAAAAAAAAACAAGGATGCCTCCATGTTTATCTTTTGTCAGCAACAAGCTAGCTAACTGTAATGAGTGATGTATATTTTCCTCCTCAAAACAGTGAGCTGTATAGATTTAACCAGTGAATATGTCTATATATCTGTACGTTTAGCTAAACTAAATACTTGTATATACGGTATAACTCATTTAAAGGTAAGAAGTGCTACTTTGTTTACTGTTCATGCTGTGAGCGGCCATTCTGATTTGCTGAACTCGGGGTTGAGGAGACCGTCCTGAATTGACGGGCGTTTTTTGTTTCTTTTTGTAGGTTTGTAGCTGGAGTTATGACCGCACGTGAATCGAAGAGGGCGTTGGCTGAACGCGCGTTGTGATGACGTCACGTGACGTGTCTTGGCCCGAATCTGCGGAAAATCTGCGGTAATTCTGAATAATTGCAGGCTCCTCCGAATAAAGCGCGAAATCCTGGAGGGACTGTCCTTTAGTCAAACGCAGCATTATTTGTGCCTTCTCATTACCTCTCAATATCATAACCAGCCGTCACCAGTAATATTTAAGCATTTAGTCACATCTACATCGATGCGTAAAAAAGCAGCTGACATCCATGTTACTTTGAGACGTTTATGTTTATATAAAACAAACAGATTTTGTAACGCACAGCTGTAACGTAAGCTCTACGGGGACAAAAAAGAAAACCCAACAGCACAGTAATGTACAGTGCACTGTTACAGTACTTATAATGGAAGAGGCAAAACATCAGTTTTGACACACACGCTCTCTTTCACACACTCTCTCTCTCTCACACACACACACATACACACACAGAGCCATGTCTCTCACAGATGAGCCGGATGATTCTGTAATAAGGTGATGAACTCTGTAACAGGACGACCCTCATAGCAGATCTCATACACTGCACTAAACAATGGGAATCTGTGACGAGAGAGAGAGAGAGAGAGAGAGGGAGGGAGGAAGTGTTATAGAACAAGGCTGGCAAACAGGAAGTAAGACCTCAACGTGGATTATATGAAAAAATTAAAGTGAAATGTGTATGTGTGTGTGTGTGTGTTGTGTCTCACTTGTCCAGAAGGTTTTTGTTTTTGAGGATGACATGGACCTCAGCAGCTGTGGCTGGACCCTGCAGCTTCTGACCATTCAACATCTCCTTCTCCAGCTCCACCAGCGACTAACACACACACACACACACACACACACACACACACACACACACACACACACACATATACACACACACACACACACACACACACACACACACACACACACACACACACACACACACACACACACACACACACACAAAAACAGTACAAATTCTACCAGCACACCTCACTATGTTTTATTTCTTACTTGGACCACAGCACTGTTGAATTCTCGATTCTGACTGATCTAAAGCAGCTGATTCATTTTCTATAACAGCAGCTCCTGTGGTTTGCAGCTGCACTACAGTCAGAGCTGCTGTTCTAGAAAATTAATCAACTACTATATATAAAGGATAAAGTGGCAGAATGAGCGGATTAATATAAACCGCAGGTCTATATTAATCCGCTCATTCTAACATTTTTAACCTTTCTACAGGAACAGCTCTTTCACGGGGACGTACACAGCAGATTCTCCACATCATCAGGTGGAAACAATGTCTGTAATTGTTGACAAGGTTTGATATGAAACGGTGAAGCTTTCTGTGAAGAGACACTTATTCAGCGTTTATGGAAGTGTCAGTGCTTTTCAACAGTCGGAGTTAAAGCTGTAACTTTGAGTTTTCGGACATCTTCAGGAGAGAGGAGTTTGCGCTTCCTGTTTTCTCTGTAACACTGACTGGAACAAGTTGTGGGTTTTTTTTTATCTCTAACTTCAAGGGAGAGAAAAAAAAAAAAAAAAAGCTAAACCGATGCGGGAATGACTCCTTAAAGCTGCTATAACGTAAGTGAGAACAAGAAATAACTTGCTTTGCGGATGTCCCACAACTTTAAACGTAACTCTAAATGGATAAAAAAGTATGATGTGTCATTCTTTAATAAATAAGAAATGTTAGCGTTGGTGAATTGCTGTGGTTGAAGAGGAATAAAACACTTCAGGAAGTGCTGTTATAGGAAAATAATCAGCTTCAGGGTGGTAACAGGAACTCCGCTTCATCCCACCACACCGTTGTTGATTAGTTTGCTATAACAGCACGCCCCACAAAGTGTTTAATTCCTGTCTTAGCTACTTAATGAAAGCACAGCATTAATCTCAGCATGGAGTTCACAATGTATCTGTGCAGGCTTCTAGACAGTATCAGCTGTTGTTTATGGGGGAAAATTCACAGTCTACATGTCCTTAGTAATTGTATGAATAATGTATCAATGCTGACTAATCTGGCGGACTTGCAGTCCTGATGAGAACGTGACACATCCTCATGTTCCTCAGACACTGTTCTCTTACCCTCCCGGTCTTGGCAAAGGCCTCGGCCACGCGCCGGTTGCGTCCTCCGTAACAGGTCGTGATGAGATCAGCGACGCCGCAGCTCTCCAGGAAGGTTTCCGAGGAAACGGGACCGGCGGAGCAGAAAAGTCGTGCGAAGGCGATCATCTCCATCAGGCCGAGTCTGATCACAGCCGCCTTCGTGTTGTCACCAAAACCCAAGCCATTACAGAATCCTGCGCCCACCGCCACAATGTTCTGCAGCAGACAGAGGAAACAGGGTGTGAATTTTAATATATTTCATTTTACATCAACACATGAAAAAAAAAGAAGCTCAGAAATAACGATCCAAATAGTTAAAATTGAGGCATTGCACTGCAAAAAAGGAATTTCAAGAAAGTAAAAAGAAGCCTTGTTTCTGGGAAATTAGTCTTATTTTTTTGTGTTAAAAGAACAATAATCTTGTCAAGCATGTCTTTTAAGAAAACATATCTAACTTTGACTTAATAAGATATTCCAACTAATATTGAGCACGATTCAACCAGTAACAAGCTACAACAATGGTTTGCATAATTGCATAATAATAATAATAAGGCAGTGGTAGCTCAGTGGTTAAGACATTGGGCTACTGATCGGAAGGTTGTGAGTTCAAACCCCAGCACTGCCAAGCTGCCACTGCTGGGCTCTTGAGCAAGGCCCTTAACCCTCAACTGCTCAGTTGTATAAATGACATAAATGTAAGTCGCTCTGGATAAGGGTGTCTGCCAAATGATGTAAATGTAATACCAGCAGAGGAATGAGATGATTTCAATTTTTCAATGAAGCAGCTGTGTTTGAAGAAATTATGACTTATTATAAGCTTTTTTTTTTTTTTTTTTTTCTCGCTAATTAATAATTTTAGATTAAGGGATAAATTCTTAAAGTCGGCTCAATCAAGAGACCAAAATACTCATTTTAAGTAAGTCTATCTTGAATAACTGAGTTTTCATTGTTTGTAATAAGCACAACTTGCTTAAATTTTGGCATTTTTGTCTAGTTTTAAGATCCAACAGCATTTTTAGTGACTAGATATTTATGCTATTTTCAAAAATTCTTACCAAGTCAGTTTTGCTTACCCCATTGGCAGATTTTTTTTTTTTTGCTTGATTTTAGTACAATTTAAGTAGATGTCTTGCTTGTTTCAAGAAAGGTTTTTTTTTTGCAGTCTGAGTAGCTCACGGGTTAAATTCGTAGCCTAGTGATTGGAAGGTCGTGAGTTCAGATCCCAGGAATGATCAGAAAGCCGCTGCTGGGCCTTTCAGAGAGGCACTTTATCCATCAACTGCTCATCTGTATGCCTGGATTGTGTTCTCTCTGCATTTAAATGAATTCTGGATAATGCGTTACACTCACTCAGTTGGCAGTCGCTCTTATTCAAAGCAACTTGCAAAATTTGCCAAAATGAACAAATGTAAATTGATGTGTGTTTCAGAAATGCTGTCAGCAGGCCACAGCGAATAATAGTCAAATTATAGTCCATACACAGCAATGTTAAAAACATGAAGGCAATGCTTTTACCAGCACACACAGGTTTCAATATCATGAGAGGACTTTTCAAGTTACTAAAAATGCATTTTAAATAATGCTTTCTTCATTTGATCAAATTTTATGTCTGTCTTAATAAATAAAGGATGAAATACAAAAAGTTCCTGGTATCTGATCCTGACATTCGGAACCAAATCTATGAGCTACTGTAGCCGGGACACTCATCTCAGTAGTGAGTGAGAAACAGGGCTGTGGGTCTAATTGCTTAACTGTGGAAGTGTCCGTAACGACGCCATCACACAGTAACGACGCCATCACACAGTTAAATTACCCCATTTAACCACGATAGCTTGTTCCTTCCGCCTTTTAGAAACAGACCTCGGGAGCCAAATGCATTACACTGAAGCGAGGACTTTGTTCAGTCCCTCCAGGATTTTGTGTTTTTGCGATCGCAGAAACGAATGCAAAATCAAGCCGCAATATTCTGAGGAGCTTGCAATTTTTCAAAATTACTGCAGATTTGGGATGAGGCGTACCTTCAGCCTTAGATTCACGTGCGCTGAACATGAGTACAGCTAAAAGGTCTCATTCACCAAGAAACATCGCAGTGAAAAAATTTTGTGCAATTGCATTTTCACCAATTCAAGTAGTTTTCCACAAAAAAACCCCAAAAAAAACCTAAAAAACCCCCGAAAAACTCCACAAGTTGAAATATGAAAACTGCCACAGCAAACTCAAACGATTTTTGGCCGCAACGATTGTTGTATTTGACTGAACACTGCCAAAAAGATGATAAAACGTCGTAGAAATCTGGGCAATCTGGGAAATCTGCATTATATGCAATAGTATACGACTAATTTGATCGTGTGATTTACACGTTACTCATGATCGATCCAATTCCTTTTGTTCCTTTGTTTTGTTGGAAGTTATCTTTACAGCAGTGACCAGCTTACTGAGGAAAAATATCAGAATGCCTTTAGATTATAAAGATAAAAGTGAGAGAGGAAAGAGAAAGTATTGAACAGCACAAAGCTCTCATGATTAGATTATTTTTATTTATTTTTATTTTTTTACATCTGCTGCTAATGTTTGGTATTTTTAAATGTACCAGAAAGCTAACAGATTGATAATATCAGCTACCTTCATCCTTTATCAGCTACCTTCGCTAACGTAAGGGCTAGAAAAGACAAAAACACTTGCTTTGCAGGTACTGCTCAATGAAGAATTTGTAGCCTTTATCAAGTTTGGGACATGTCGTAAGCAAAAATGTCTCTGCAAGTCATCTAGCCGTATTTGTGGCAGATGTACAAGGGACTGGGTAAACTCCATGCTGGTGGCGCTAGCATTCCACTGTGCTGGCGGAAGTAAACATACACCGCTTGGAGTCTGAACGGAAGTTGCCTGACGTCATGTGAGAAGGGCCTATTAGTTATCTTACAGCTGCAGCTTATGAAATACAGATCTGTCTTGTTGTGGTGTATTTAAAGGTCACTATTTGCTTAGATTGTTCTGGACTACTGTAGTATTGTAGCAACTATCATTTTTGTATGCTAACTAAAGTGCTGGGAAAAGTTTTTGTGGTCACCTGCCAAAGTGCATCCTTTCAGACTGTTGCTCATGCTGCATCACAGGGCATCGTAACACACTCGACTCGAAGTAAAGCGCTATCCGCCCTCTTCCACATACATGAGCTCAGAGATGCCCGCGATTGGCTAGTGTCACTGTGATTGACAAGCAAGAGAGAGGATGTCGGGATTCTCTGGGCGATTGGGCGAACGATTTTCTTCCGTTAGGCCACTCTGGAGCGTGATATTGTGTTTGTCAAGATTGGTTAGTTTTAGCCAAAACGAATTGATGGTAAGGTCACAGTGCTTCATATCATTAATATTATCTGTCACTAATTCCCCATCTCAGTTGCATGTTTCTCAGTGCACTGATTTCATGGTTTGTTTTAAGTTCACGTCATACGCTTTTGTTTCTGTCCTTGTCCCATTTACGCCCCATCCTGCCATCAGTGTGTTTCCTGATTGTATCCAGGTGTTCACTGCTAAGCCCTTGATTAGTCTGTGATTATATACCCTGTTTTGTTTTAGTTTCATTGCAAAGTCTTACTCTGCACTTGTTAAGTCCTTTCTGAGTTTAGCAGATCTTTTTATTTCCTGTTGTTTTTTTTTCTTTGGCGTTCATGGCCATGGATTATCCTTGCTGGTTTTTGCCTGCCTTTGCTCTGGATTCCTGACAACGATTCACGGATTCAAGGATCTGTTGCTTAGTAGCCCATGCTTGTTTTCCACTTTGCTATGACAGTGTTGGATATCAAGCAGACGTACACAGCCATAACAGCGCTTGCAGTTTACTGACTGTGTACGAACGATTGAGGGTGAGCGAGTACGTGCATACAAATGCTTTATTTGGGAAGATGACGTGAGTACGGCGCAGATGTAATGCTTAAACAGGGAAACGTTGTGACAAAGTTCCACCTCTGCTGTAATGCTGAGAGAAAACAAAGCCAAGAGGACAGACCGAGGTGTGACTCAGGAGAGCGATCAGCTAACCTTCAGAGCTCCACAGATCTCCACCACGTCCGCTTCCTCCACTACCGTGACCCGGAAGTGATCCGTCTGCATCAGCTCCTTCAGTAAAGCTCCGTGGGCCTTGTCTTTAGAGCCTAACACACACACACACACACACACACACACACACACACACACACACAAAAGCAAAGTTCTATTTGTACTGGAGTTACTCTGGAGTTACTGAATGGCAGGCTGCTTAATGAATTGCTGTCGTTTATCCTGTTTGGATAATGATTTGCAGATATTTTGGCACCCTGTGATCCGGTTGTTTGTGTGCCTTACACTATTCCATATATAACATTTAGTACCCATGTAACGAACACTGATGTCTTAAAGCTAAAAAAAATTATAGATACAGATCCTTTATACCGTACATTGTGTCCTTTTCCTGAAGTTAGTAAAAATATTTTTTTTAAATACTGGTGATTTGGGGTTGTGAACCATATTTACAAACAGTCAAATGTTCTCTATGCCCCTTTCCCAAAAATAAACAGAAATCATCAATAGATTTGGGTGGAAAGTACTCTCTTCAAGAGAGAGAGAGAGAGAAAAAAGAGGAAACGACTGTTTATAGCTGCTATAAAGTAAGTGAGAACAGGAACTAACTTGCTTTGCAGACTTTCCACAACATTAAACATAACTATATGTTTAAGGGATAAAAAGCATGACGTGTCGTTCTGTAATAAATACAGTCGATAATTGTTGGCTATCTGCTGTGGTACAGTGTGGGAAAAAAAGTATTTGATCCCCTGCTGATTTTGTACGTTTGCCCACTGACAAAGAAATGATCACTCTATGATTTTAATGGTAGGTGTATTTTAACAGTGAGAGACAGAATAACAACAAAAAAATCCAGAAAAACGCATTTCAAAAAAGTTATAAATTGATTTGCATTTTAATGAGGGAAATAAGTATTTGACCCCTTCGACTTAGTACTTGGTGGCAAAACCCTTGTTGGCGATCACAGAGGTCAGACGTTTCTTGTAGTTGGCCACCAGGTTTGCACACATCTCAGGAGGGATTTTGTCCCACTCCTCTTTGCAGATCCTCTCCAAGTCATTAAGGTCATTTTCAATGCCCTGGCTGAGGGAAGGAGGTTCTCACCCAAGATTTGACTGTACATGGCCCCGTCCATCGTCCCTTTGATGCGGTGCAGTTGTCCTGTCCCCTTAGCAGAAAAACACCCCCAAAGCATAATGTTCCCACCTCCATGTTTGACGGTGGGGATGGTGTTATGACTTGGGGTCATAGGCAGCATTCCTCCTCCTCCAAACACGGCGAGTTGAGTTGATGCCAAAGAGATCTGACCACAACACTTTCACCCAGTTCTCCTCTGAATCATTCAGGCAAACTTCAGATGGGCCTGTACATGTGCTTTCTTGAGCAGTGGGACCTTGCGGGCGCTGCAGGATTTCAGTCCTTCACGGTGTAGTGTGTTACCAATTGTTTTCCTGGTGACTATGGTCCCAGCTGCCTTGAGATCATTAACAAGATGCTCCAGTGTAGTTCTGGGCTGACTCCTCACCGTTCTCATGATCATTGAAACTCCACGAGGTGAGATCTTGCATGGAGCCCCAGACCGAGGGAGACTGACAGTTTCTTCCATTTTGAATATTCGCACCAACTGTTGTCACCTTCTCACCAAGCTGCTTGGCGTTGGTCTTGTAGCCCATTCCAGCCTTGTGTAGGTCTACAATCTTGTCCCTGACATCCTTGGACAGCTCTTTGGTCTTGGCCATGGTGGAGAGTTTGGAATCTGATTGATTGCTTCTGTGGACAGGTGTCTTTTTACAGGTAACAAACTGAGATTAGGAGCACTCCCTTTAAGAGAGTACTCCTAATCTCAGCTCATTACCTGTGTAAAAGACACCTGGGAGCCAGAAATCTTGCTGATTGTTAGGGGATCAAATACTTATTTCCCTCATTAAAATGCAAATCAATTTATAACTTTTTTGAAATGTGTTTTTCTGGATTTTTTTGTTTGTATTCTGTCTCTCACTGTTAAAATACCATTACAATTATAGACTGATCATTTCTCTGTCAGTGGGCAAATGTACAAAATCAGCAGTGGATCAAATACTTTTCCCCTCATTGTATAAGCGGAATAAAATACTTGCTCTAATAAACGTGGTGTTATAGGAAAATAATCAGCTTCAGGATGGTAACGGTAACTATGTTGTTGATCATTTTCCTATAACAGCATGCTGCAAAGTGTTTTATTCCTCGCTTATATGAACGTAAAGGGAAATGGGATTCATCTTACCGATGGTGGTCTCACAGAATTTCTCGTCTGCCACTTCGTTAGCGATATTTGCTCCCATTAACACGCTCACACTAATGCCTAGCTTCTCCCGAATTACCTCCGAGATCAGCTTCAGCCCATCAGGACCCTCATCCACCCCCTACACACAGACACAGACACACAGACACACACACACACACAGTGTCATATGCTTTAAACGCAGACATCTTGTGATCTTTGAATTCAGTGTTCCCCTTTTCTCTGTTCACACTGCTGAGTGTGAGAAACACACACACACACACACACACACACACACACACACACACACACACACACACACACACACGTGACTACAATCTTCAGACACCAAGAGTCAATAAGAAATGCATGAACAGTAAAGAGTAGAAAACAACGAAACGAAGTCTGACAAGGGTCTTATACTGTGTATACAAGTCACTGTATATAAAATGTGTGTGTGTTTGTGTGTGTGGTAAGTGATGTATGTATGTGTGTGTGTGTGTGTGTGTGTGAGTGAATTTGAGACCTTGATAAGTGACATTCCCAGAGCATCTTGTTTAATCTTTCCTCGCATTGTGTCACACACTCGGCTGATAAACTGATGAGGGATCACAAAGAGCAGAATATCTGCACCGCTGACAGCCTCGACAAGATCCGCCACCGCTACCTGAGCGAGAGAGAGAGAGAGAGAGAGAGTGAGAGTGATAGACACACAAACACACAAAGCAAATTATTATTATTATTATTATTATTATTATTAGTGTTTCTGGTTTGGTTTGGTTCATTCTTTCTGGTAGTAAAAGGAAATAAATGGAGGCAGAGAGAGAGAGAGAGAGAGAGAGAGAGAGAGAGAGAGAGAGAGAGAGAGAGAGAGAGAGAGAGAGAGAGAGAGAATGGAGAGTCTGAGAAAGTCTGAGAGATGAAAGAGAAAAGAGGAATTCACTGAACAGATACTGAGAGGATAGATGATCAGAAGTCTTCTGATCAGTGGCGTGTGTGTGGTGAGTTTGCAGAACCTCGTCACTCACCACGTTCTCCGGCAGTTTGTGTCCTGGCAGGTATTTAACGTTCTCGTGCTCTGTGTTAATGATCTCTGTGAGTTTCCGGCCATCCACCATCTCCTCAAACACCCACATCCTCACTGTAGAGTCGAACTTTGAGTTCTGTCCTGCGTTCAGCCCGACGATCTTAGCAATGGCAGAACCCCTGGGAAGAGAGAGAGAGAGAGAGAGAGAGAGAGAGAGAGAGAGAGAGAGAGATTCCTTTATTTATATATGTGTACATTGTGTCTTAATGTCTGAAGGAGGCATGGCCTTGGTGTCTGTCAGTCTCAGTGAAGAAGGTGGGGCTTCCATGCACCTGTCAGTCCCAGTGAAGTAGGCGTGGCCTCAGTGCCTGTCAGACTCAGTGAAAGAGGCATGGCCTCTGTGGCTGCCAGACTCAATGAAAGAGGCGTGGCCTCTGTGCCTGCCAGATTCAGTGAAGGAGGTGTGGCCTCTGTGCCTGCCAGACTCAGTGAAAGGGGCTGGCCTCGGTGTCTGTCATTCCCATAAAAGAAGGCGTGGCTTTTCTGCACCTGTCAGTCTCAGTGAAGGAGGCATGGTATTGATGTATGCAATACCAGCTGCTCTCACCTTTTTTAAAATTTGGCCTTTGCAACTACAACCCTCTCAATGCTCTCTCTCAACCTTTTCAACGCTCCTCAGAAAAACAGTTAGTCTTAGCCGTGACCAATTTATCAGTTAAACATGCCTTAGTTAAGTCCTTGAGTCTTGATCATGCCGTGAGCAGTGACCTGGGTGTTGTTCTATCTGGACCTCACTGATTAAAATGAAAACTACACCCAACAACCTTTTGTGCCAGAACGTATTACAAACTACCAGAGCACATAGAACAGAACGCGTCATCTCATTCTTGCCATCCTTTAGCAGGTTGAAACATCTCAATGAACAAGCTTACTGCCTAAACAAATCAATGAATTTCTGTAAATCTGCAACCTTTCACTAGCTGTTGCTATTCAGTAATCCTCCATTTCTTTTAGTATGAGTTTAACTTCTGCAAAGTTACATGTCTCATGCTTCAGATCCTACTGACATGTGACATGTGACTGGCTGTAAACACGGGGAACTGTTTTACCATGCTGATGGACTTGACCATGTGTTTCACACTTTCCTCGGCCTCCCTGTACATTGCTTTGAGGCAGTGAACTGACTGCAGCCAAACAGTTCAAGGCCAACACTATACCCACCTGTTGTGTGCCGCTAATGATAATGTGAGCTCCAGAATATCTCAGCGCTGAACATAGCGAGTGTTTATTATACGTTTCATTCCTAATTAAATTTTTTCAGATTGTTTTTCATGACTTTCCTTCATTATCCTTCAATATGAACATCATAAATGCTCAGAAATGTATGTTAAGATATTAATAGCGGAACAACGAGGAATAGAAATGATATTTGCCTCCTATTGTTTGATTTGAATTTTGCAAGTTATTTCTCTTTCACTCTTTGGCTGTGTCTTTGTTTCAGTAACAGATATCTCTGAACACTTTAATATCTGTTTATATTTTTAATATCTGTCTCCAGTTCTTTGCAAGGTCAGGATGTTTTGTTATTCAGCCTGTAAGAGTTTTTTTTTTTTTTTTTTTCCACTGCACATCACAAAATGCTTGAGCATTTGAGCCTGTCTGGACTTTTCATGTGTTTAATAAAACTTAATAAATAAATGTGTTGACGGTGTTAAGTCATTAACCACCTGTAGAGAAAAAACACACTTTTTTTAAACCATAATAATATAAAATAATATAGAATAAAAATTAAGTACTGGTTTAGACTTAACTGCTATAATATTTGGGATGTTTCTATGGGGGAAAAACATTAAATGAAGAAAATAGAGGTTTGTTTCCCTCGCTTTAAACCAGAAAACAATGGGGGGTGAAAACATTTGCACTATGATATATTTCCACAAATTATAAAAGTTTTTAAAAGTGTAAAAAGATTTTTCTCAATCAGCAAACATCATCAGTAGTGAATGTCTCTTGGGTTTTATATTTATTTATTATGAAATAATACTTATTTTAAATAATTTATTAATTTATTTCAGGCTTTTTTACCAGGTGTTTTATTTTATTTATTTTATTGCATTTTTAATTCATTTGCCATCGTTTTAATAATGAGCCAAGCTACAGTGCTGCTTGCTTTTTTAACGTAAACACTGCGTTTTTATAGATTTTCTGACTCAAAAAGCTGCTCATATCCCACGAGAACAACCCTCGGATATGAAAACGAAGTTTTAAGTCTATAAAAACGAGTTTTTAAAGTTCTTACCAGTTGCCTGAGCCGACGATACACACTTTCTTTAGAGTTGCCATCTTCAGACTGGCGCAGCTGACACACATACCGGTTGTTAAACAACAGCTTCGCGTGCGACACACAAGCCACGCCCTCTGATATCCTATTGGCTATTCGAACCCCGCCCACTTCTGTCATTTGGTGTATATATAGAGGTGGCTCGTTTGCTTATAAATACTCTGCTCATAAATCCTGCTCGTGTTGAAGCGTCCTTGTACGATGTTGCTGCACTTGAAGTGCTTTGTGTTTTTTTTTCTGATTATAATCATGGTGTGCTTTCTGACTTTTCTAGACTCTTCAAGACCCCTCTTCTGAATTTTCAACGTGTACATTAACGGCCGAAATAGAAAGAAAAACCCTCTGCACAATGAGAACTTTGTGATTTGACGTTTTAATCATTTTAAGCAAGTAACATTTCGTCAGCTCATACCACAGAATGCTCAGTCACGCTAATGTCCTACAAAACTACCATTTTTATGTAGTATATGACAAAGGAAACTTTTGTGAAAACGGCCTCACAGACAGAAACTGTCTGCGAAACAGTACTCCTCAGTGTGAGAGTGTATTACTGTGTAGTAAAGTTCAGGGAGAACGAGCAGGCGAATCACACAGAGTGAGGAAACAAAAGCTGACCAAACAAATGCATAGTTCCCTTCACAGTGCTTCTCTGTGGCCTCCCACACAACCACACACCCATAAGTATATCCCGAGGGCAGGGTCGTCCAGTAGGCCGTACAGACGAATGCAAAAGGCTCTGGTGTGGTGAAGGAGCCCCCATGTGGTTCCCTTTTTGATATTGATTAGGGGTGTAAACCTCAAGCTTCCATATGATACAATAGAATTTTGGTTTCGAATTCATAAGGCAATGATTCAGTATTTGAAGATATCACTGAATCTGCAACATTTACATTTACATTTACATTTACAGCATTTAGCAGGCGCCCTTATCCAGAGCGACTTACGGAAGTGCTTTGAAGTCTCTATCAATAAATACATCCTGATAATTTAAGTTCTTTAAGAAGAGGTAGGTCTTTAGACATTGCTTGTCTAAGTTCATTCCACCACCTAGGTGCCAGAACAGAGAAGAGTCTTGATGCATGCCGTCCTTGTACCCTGAGAGATGGTGGGACCAGTCTAGCGGAGCTAGAGGACTGGAGGGAGCGTGGTGCAGTGCAGGGTGTGATAAGTGATTTGAGGTAAGTGGGTGCTGGTTCGCTTTTGGCTTTGTACGAAGCAGCAGTGTTTTAAATCTGATGCAGGCATCTACGGGAAGCCAGTGGAGGGAGCGTAGCAATGGGGTGGTGTGGGACAACTTAGGAAGGTTGAAAACAAGTCACACAGCTGCATTCTGGATCAGTTGCAGATGTCGAATGGCACTCAGAGGCAGACCTGCCAGGAGCGAGTTGCAGTAGTCCAGTCGCGAAATGACAGCATTTGAGTGGCATGTGTGGATAGAAATGGACGAATCCTTCTGATGTTGTAAAGGATAAATCGACATGAGCGTGTCAGATTAGCAATGTGAGAGGAAAAGGGCGGTTGATTGTCCACGGTTACCCTAAGGGTGCGTGCGGTAACCGAAGGTGAGATCAAAGAGTTGTCCAGGGAGATCGCAAGATACTGACATGGTGATGAATCACCCGGGATGCACAGCAGTTCAGTTTTGCTGGGATTAAGTTTCAGCTGATGAGCTGCCATCCATGATGAGATGTCTGCCAGACATGCTGAGCAGAAACAAGAGGGTCTGAGGGAGGGAAGGAGAGGATGAGTTGAGTGTCATCTGCATAGCAGTGGTATGAAAACCCATGTGAGGATATGACCTCACCAATAGATCGAGTATAGAGGGAGAACAGAAGAGGACCAAGTACTGAGCCTTGTGGGACGCCAGTGGAGAGTCTGTGGGGAGCAGATGTAGATCCCCTCCACGCCACCTGATATGAGCGAACTTCCAGATAAGAAGCAAACCATTGCCATGCTACACCACAAATTCCAAGACTGCTAACATATGATATGATTCGATTTCGATTCATAAGGCAACGATTCGATTTCTGACAAAACCACTGAATCTGCTGATATGACTTTGATTCATAAGGCAATGATTCAGTATTTGACCACTGATTCTGTTATGATACTATACGATTTGATTTAGTATCCTCTGATCGATATGTGGCCAACTTTGTTCAGATTCTGGAGTAGGCCTACTGTTAATTTGCAACTGATTACATAGAGAAGGACTATTTTAAGTATCAGAGTTACGGGCAGATCACCTTGCCAATGTATTTACACACCAGTTGTTTGTCCTTTTTTGGTAATAATTTATTTATAATCAATTTATGATTGTTGTCTCGGTTTATTTCAATTGTTGCCTTTTAAATTGATGCATCAATCCAAATCGTGAGATCGTTAAACTCCTAATATTTATTGCTGCTAAAAGTTGTGCTAATCTGAAAGTAATACTGAGTGTGAGTTAATGTAAACGGAGAGAAAAGGACTAAGCAGAAAAGTCTAATATCCTGACTCTGATCCAAAATCAAAAGCATCATATTGATCCACTCATTTCTAGAAGGCAGGTCAGAGGAGGAGAGGTCTACTTTTAATTTTTTTTGTCTGCACTGAACCATTGTAATCTCTCTTTTAGGTAGCTAAATAGCTAGATACAGCTAGTTGGATTTAAATGAGATTTCCTCCTGTGTGAACAAAGCCAAACTGAGCACATTAGTTGTGGCCAGTTTCCTAGATTGCTAGCTAGCTAAACCTCTTATCTCTGTGCTTGCTAGCTTGCTATCATTAGTAAGCTGTTATCATTTTTCTCATTTTGAGAAATGTATTTATTTTATATCTTCTTACTTGGAGGTTTTTTATTAGCTAAACTGCACACTGTTTGTCTGTCCAGCTAGCATTACAAAGTGAGGTTAGCTAGCTAGTAGTCAGTGATATCTGTGGTTTTCACAGCTGCTAGCACAACATTTAGCTGACTTGCATTGTAGTAATGGTTAAGGAAAAAATGGACAAGGAATTACTTGTCAGTGATATGCTGTTTTTGTGTCAGGGTAGATTCTGCTAGTTGAAATGTCAGCCAGAGTTTTCTGTATCTCACTCACATGCCATTTAAATCACAGGGAACAGGTTTCTAAGCTAAACTGTAGACTATATGTTGCTTCTCTCATGCTAATGTTTCAGATTGAAGCTGCTGAGAGCTTAGCTTACGTTAGCTAGAGATTAGCTAGTGAAGTCTTCACAGTTGCTAGCTTGCAGCTAACAGTTAGCTGACTTGCAATGCAGGAACACGCTCTGTTTTTGTTTCGGGATGGATTTAGCTGTAAAATGATGTTAAAGAGACTTACAGGTTGATGGAGTTTCCTGTTTCTCTCCCACATCTCAGGGAATAAGTACACAAAAAGACCACAAGGCAGTACATTTATTCATTCATTTATTTTATTTTATTTTATTTTATTAAAAAACAAAACAAAACATATACTTTATCAGTGTTTCTCAATCCTTGTCATGGAGTACCACTACACTGCACATTTTGCACATTTCCCCCCCAGTTCAGCCCAGTTTAGGGTTTTTAAATGAGCTTTTTAATTAACCGAGAAACACTTCACAACGTAATAAGCATTAAATCAATACAGTTAGCAATCAGAATAATAATAATAACAATAAGAGACATTCTGGTTACTGAAGCTGCTGTACAATTCGCTAGTTCTCTTGTGCTTTGAGTGTTCAGGTTTTTTAAAACAAATATAACACAAATATATATTATTAGTCCACTGTCTGAGTTTATGAGACTGCACACATTAAGGCTGGGCGATATGACGATATAATATCGATATCGTGATATATATAAGGTCACAATATAGAGTTTCTTTTTAGCGATCACAGATATTGTAGTATTTTAATACCTTTTTTATACAGTTACAGACTCTGGATGTAGCTGAGTAGATGTAACGCGTTGTACTGAATTTGTATTTAAAATATTGTGTATACATAAATATATATATTTTTTAAATGTCTGATTATAAGCAACTAATTTAGAGGTTACTAAATCTTTACAATTTTAAAATATAAAAATGTGTATAATTATATATATATATATATATATATATATATATATATATAATTTAAAATTTTTCTGCCTTTTTTGTTTAAATTAATTTAACATTTTTTCATATTAAAAAACCCCCAATGCTACTATTTGTTGGTAAACCCATATATTGTCATCTTTAACATTGTATAATGTTAAATGTTTGTAGAGATATTTTCCCCCTCGTTTTAATTAATTTATTTTTTTTAAATCAACACTGTTTTTTTGCAGGCAGTTTGTTAGCAAACCTATATATTGTGAAACAGGCTGTGTATCTTTAGGAAAAAAAAAACATTTAAACATTTTTAAATGCTATTTATACTGTAAACTCTGATTGGAAGCAGATGATTAGATGTTACATTTTTGCATTGAACCCTTAAAACTGCAAAATGTTACCATTTTGCTCAGAATTTTACAATTGGTCCTCCTATTTCGTTTTTTTCAGTGTTAAATCATATTTTCACAGATTTTCATAGATTTTTAAAAGCAACACTGTTTAGCCGGCAGTTTGTTAGTAATCCTATACATCATGACACGTATAGCGTATCATAGAAAAGTCTTCAAGTACCATGATATGATTTTTTTTTTTTTTTGTCATATCGCTCATCCCTAATACACACTGCACCTAAATCATCACAACCACCACAGAGCTTGAAGGATGCAACTCCGTCATACAGGAGAAACACAGCGGGCGGCCCGTATACAGATATGTGGCAAGTTCTCAACGGATTTTCGGTTTGGCGTGGCTTGACATTAAGGTCTGGAAACTCATATGCACTTGTTTTGTCTTTTCAAAATACTCATCTGTCCTACAGGACAGGAAACATAACTGACACACAACCACAAATACACACACATGCATGGACATACACTCTTTCTCAGACATGCGGATAAACACATACAAACAATGCTGGCACTCCTACACACACACACACACACACACACACACACACACGCTCCTACGTGCATTACAACTCTTTGGACAACATGCCGACAAACATCACACAGCATACACACACAAGTCAAGAGCTTTCATGCAAAGTCACTGGCCAAGTCTCCAGTTTAGCGTCACACTTTGAGCAGGTGCAGAATGATGACATCATCAAGGAGCTCACATTGGATTGTGTGTGTGTGTGTGTGTGTGTGTGTGTGTGTGTGTGTGTGTTGTTTTAATCATAATACGACTTCAGGTGGCTGTGCAATCAGCTTCCTGCTTTAAAATGATAACACAGTATATATTATACCATTCCTTATGGAAAATGCTTGTTTCTGATTGGCTGGTAGGTGTCTGATATTTTCTTCTTATCAGTACACCTCTAATCAGGCAAAAACCACAATCAGCGATACTATGTAACCATGACAACAGGTATAAATAACAAAGGCTAGGCTAGGTCACGGAAGCTAACTTTATAATCACATTCAATATGCAAAATTTTCGAGCGCGACACTATGGCACACCGAAAACGTTATCAATGGAATCTGCAGGCAAAGCTGCCTAGCTAACTTAGGTAATGTTAATGACGAACAGGTGGTGGTTGTTATGGTTACAGAATGTTATATTGTGACAGGTTTGGCTTCTGTTAAATAAACTGGTTAATAAATGAGAAAAAAAAATAAAAATAAATGTGTAATTACAAATAAAGGACTTATTTGTGGCAAATGAAAAAAAGCAAGATAGCCTTCAGCATTTCTGGTTGGTAGTTAGTGTGATAGCGGAGAGCTAGCTAGTGGATGGGAATTGGGAAATGAGAAAATTGGGAGGAATTGGAGTAAAAATACAATATATATATATATATATATATATATATATATATATATATATATATATATATATATATATATATATATATATATATATATATATATATATATATATATATATATAGTAAACAGGAAATGATGACAATAGGATAATTTGTTGTATAAACAAATTAGCTACACATCAGCGTTATACCACAAAAATCAAGCCCAGCATTCGTTACTTTCTGAAATCAGGACCCTTCACTTGCTGTTATCTCTTACATGAGATAAATATTAATTTCACTGATAAACCTCAGCTCTGCGTCAAGTCTGTAACCTTTACCGTGTTCCTAATGTTGCGTTAATTTAGGAACTGCGTTCCTAATTGTGACCAGTAGAAAGTCTTCTAGTACTAATTTTCGACACAATGATTCAAAACACTTTGGAGAGAAACCGTAACACGCCACTCTAAAACAACTTGAAGGTCAGAAAACACACTAGAAAAGACTCATTGGGCTCTGCAGAGTCTGTTGCTTAAACCGTTCAATATCAAACGGAATCACAAAACAGAAAATGATTAAAAAAAAATTTCTCTTAAAAACAAAACATCTCATTTTTTCACACTTCAGAACACCTGATTTCAATTCGCTGCACGTCTATATGTACTTCTTTTGGGAAAACCTGTGTGAATGAAGTTCAAACTGCAATCATTCTCACAGATTGCCTGGTTATAAATGAACTTTTTTCATCTACGTTTATAGATATATATATATATATATATATATATATATATATATATATATATATATATATATATATATATATATATATATATATATATATACAGTGATCTAAACAGAATCTGTATTATACGTCAGGAGAAATAGGATGTACAGGAGAGTTTATATGCAGCTCTGCAGCCTGTTTCACTGAAACACCGGTTGCGCTGGTTTATAACAGTAACGTCACTAATGAAACTGGCTGACGTGACATTTGACGTCGTTGAGCCCCATCACCGTGTCATGATCGCTGCTGTTGTTCTGATGTTTCTTATCCGAGCAGCGACACAGCTTGTATTTCGCTACCTGAAAAGAACGAGAGAGATGGAGAGAATTACAAAGCAAGGATGAGAGAAACAGTTCAGCTTCATTTTAGGCGCTGTGATATTTAGGTTCAGCTGAGCTGACCATTTTCCCTCCATATCACCAAGACTGTTTGGGTTCCTTCGCTTGTTCCAATCAGAGGTTTCCGTGGAACAGTGGTTTACTTGATTGAAGCAGCTTTCACTCTTGGATTTCGTTTTTTTTTTTTTTTTTTTTTTTTTCCGAGTTAAACCCTGGCTGGAGCACTATTTGTGATATGATACTGCAGTGCAACAACATAAGAATGCTCTTATCACATAGTCACAGCCAGGGCTCGATTTCAGGGGGGATGCGGGGGGATGGCATCCCCCTTTTTGAAAAACATGACAAAAAGCATCCCCTCTGTAAAACCACCGTCCCCCCCTTACCATCCCCTTTAGATTAATAATGTTGTTTATTATGTAAAACTTATCATTCAAATGAAATATTAAAATGATCTACGTATGATAATTCATGAACTATAAATAACGGCGATTAGCCAATCAGAACTCAATATTGTAATTAGCTGCGCACGAGCTCACGCCTCACGCAAGTTTGCGTCATTTTTCGCGCTGTTCAAAATGGCCAAGAGAACAGTTCAAGCTTTTGACATTCTTTAAAAAGACAAGAACCGAAGGTATGATATTTCTTTGAATAGTGTTTAAAGACATTCCCCTGACATAACATTATATGTGTGTGTGAGTGAGGGAGGGAGGGATGCGTTCGTCTTTACCGTCCACTGTTAGGGCTTTGGAGCGCTGAAAAGCGTGGAGCTCAAAAATTGTCATTTTAATCTCATATATTAAAGCAATAAGCCTGAAGATGCCGTGGTTTACAGTGTATTTACAACAGGTAGCCTAGTTAGGCTCGACCCGGAACGGAAAACCCCCTGTTGTTCTAACTGTAAACCATGGCTTCACGGGGCTTATTGCTGTTATAGAACGGTTATACCATTAAAAATATTTATCTTAATATTTATTTTATTGATAAAATAAACACACAGCAACAAAAATGTAATGATACTGATGCATCGTGGTTCATGTTCGGGCAACGCGAGATCGAGACCCGACTCAGGGGGCCTTTTCCGATCCTATATATATATATATATATATATATATATATATATATATATATATATATATATATATATATATATATATATATATATATATATATATATATATTACAGTTTTTCTCGATTGCTAACACGCAATTCATGACTCAATTCACGATTTTCTCACAACTCTAAACAATCTAATTACTACACACCCACTTGTACAAACCTCAAACTG
The DNA here is from genome assembly GCA_023630585.1 of Cranoglanis bouderius. Taxonomy (NCBI): domain Eukaryota; kingdom Metazoa; phylum Chordata; class Actinopteri; order Siluriformes; family Cranoglanididae; genus Cranoglanis; species Cranoglanis bouderius. Next base: position 17,070,646 of record CM042556.1, on the reverse strand, counting down.
TCATGTCAAAATCAAACATTTTAGTCAAAATCATGTTCTCTTTTGTCAGAATCAACCTTTGGCCTCAGATGACACACAAAACCTACAAATACACAGACTACCTCACTGCCTAGAGAACACTAGTGAGATCAATTCAAAACACTGTTACAAAAACCTCTTATTGGGAATTAGGAATTATTTACAGGCCAATATCTTACAGAATACAACAATGTAAACATGCATAAAGTTCAGTATATAAACCATTACACCGATGGAAAGTCATCCTAATGTTAAAAAACAAGTGTGTGCATGTGTGTGAGAGAGAGAGAGAGAGAGGGAAAGAGAGTCGTGTGCGTAGACATACAATACTACAGTCATATAAATTATTTCATGAATAATGGATATGTAGATTTTTATTCTACTCTATAATCCTCCCCAGATAAAAGCCAAGATTGTTTCGACATTTGCACGTTTAAATGCATGTGTTTTGTTTTGATGGCTCCAAGTTAATTTAATAAAGCTTATATTTTGTTAAATAAAAATGTGCTTAAAAATTAGACAATCTTGCAACCAAAGAAATACTTGACCACACCATCCCTCTTGAATTTTTATTTATTTATTTATTTATTTATTTTACAGCTAGTATCAGCTAACAAACTAGCTTAGATTTATTATTCTCAGTAATGCAGATGAAATAAAAATTGGTGTGAATCAAGGGAATTGGAGTCTGCTTGTGCGACTTGACTGCACGCACGTGGGACGTCACATCACGTAATGGTGAACATCACAAATATAGACACGATATTATGTTTAAGTTACACTGTTGGAATATTGGCAATGAAAAATTCTCACCATCACTTTCTCACTTTGGTTGAGACGTGAGCTTTGACGGAATGAGCCGTTTGAGATGCAAAAGAGTCGACTCTTACTGGTGAGCTGAGCCAAATGATCTGATTCACTGAAAAGAGCTGGAATTCCCATGACTAATGAGCAGTTGTGTGAGTAGGAGGAGCTGGCAGAGCTGTTGGAAGATCACTGTATATGAACTTTAGCCACAGATGATGCACTTTTGCGTTTAAGGAACACATAAATTGTTCATTTGTAATTACGGTATGTTTTCTCGGCGGTGCTGTATGTTGATTGGCCGCTATAATCCCATTAAAGGTGGGTTATTGAAAATGAACCTTTTATGTAATGTACGTGTAAGTGATTCTGAATGGTGTGTAAAAACAGAGAGTAGTCATGGGAACTTTGTCTCTTTTGGCTCAGCGCAACCGATAAGAGTCAATTCGTTCGGCTCATTGCCGTTTTTTTTCTAAACAACACAAAGTTTGCAATATTTTGACCGGTGTTATGGCTGAAAATGTTTCAAGAAAATCTTTCTCTACCTTGTATCAAACAAAATAACATTCATTTGTGTTGAAACATGCAGACAGATCGACCCTGTCATGTTGCCTCATACACGCATCTGAGAGTCAAACACACGTCTCACCATTCGCTCTATCAGACAGCTCAGATGTTAAAAAGGTTTCCATGGAAGCATTTTGATTAAATTATACCGCATTGCATACACCTACAACCTAAGAAAAAAACATCTCGTATACGCGAGTCGGCTCTCTACGTTCTGCTAAAAGCGTTGAATCAAAGAGTCGACTCGTTGGCGAATGACAAATCACTACTGCTCATTTCTCGGAGAAAAACCTTTTGGTTTCATAACATTAAATAATAAATCAGGATTTTTCTGCTTAGGTTACCAAAGATCGCCGTATTGACAAGCAACACGGTTCTCCTTTCGTTCAGCAGGCTATTTGCAAACTAATGAATATTAATGATAACTGTGGGTGTCAGGGAGAAATCTTGGAGAAGCAGAGAAAATTATATATAGACATGAATAAAAAAATTTTAAAAAGTGCCCCCAAATAATAACAAGATCTAATTCCTTTATACAGATATAATATACTGCTGATGTACTGATATACATTATAGTTTAATGAATGCTGTTCTTTTAATTCAGATTTTTACATATACACTAATTTTACACAATGCCCACTAAGTGCTATTCATATGTACAGGAGACAGGTTGCCAGATCAGTCAGAATTAACTTTAATTTATGGACAGGTTTAAAAAAAAAAAAAAAAAAAAAACTAAAAGAAAACGCATATTTAGAGCTTATGAACGCACCTCATACAGATAATCAAAGAGCTCGAGAATGGTGAGAATGCTCGCTCCAATGAAGAGTCCCATCTGTCCTCCAATATCACCTGGAAACGCACACACACACACACACACACACACACACAGACACACAGACAGACACCGCATCATCCTGATGCCATCACGCATTGTACAAAATATATTTGCACTACTGCTCTTACATTTGTACTGTATAAATTCACATTAAATAAAGAAGATGGGGGATGGGGGTGGGGTGTTATGATGTGGCACAACGCGCAAGCCGAGTACTGCTACCCCCAAAGTGCATTATTTTAGTTTAACCAAATGGTCTGGAGTGCGTTATTCCAAGCGGCACATCATGCTTTTTAATGGTTTATAGTAAGATTTAATGTTGTCGGACATCTAACAGACAAATTAGTACGTTATCACCTACAGTTCCCTCCACTAATACTGCCCCCCCTTGGTAAATATGAGCAAAGAAGGCTGTGAAAAAATGTCTTTATTGTTAACCTTTTGATCTTTTGTTAAAAATAAAAAAAAATCACAAAAATACTCTGCTCTCATGGATATCAAACACTTGAAAACAAAATACAGGTTTATCAAAAAAAAAACCAAAACTTAAATATAGTTGTGCAACAATTATTGGCACCCTTTTAGTCAATACTTTGTGCTACCTCCCTTTGCCAAGATAACAGCTCTGAGTCTTCTCCTATAATGCCTGATGAGGTTGGAGAATACATGGCAAGGGATCGGAGACCATTCCTCCATACAGAATCTCTCCAGATCCTTCAAATTTAAAGGTCCACGCTGGTGCAGTCTCCTCTTCAGTTCATCCCACAGGTGATAACATGTCACCTGGGATGGCCCTTGAGGATTTTGTGGGACCTTGATTTTGTGGTCAGTAAACCATCTTTGTGTTGATTTTGATGTATGTTTTGGATCATTGTCCTGCTGGAAGGTCCAACCACGGCCCATTAGAAGCTTTCTGGCAGAGGCAGTCAGGTGTTCATTTGATAGAGTCCATCCTGTTGATATTTGATAGAGTCCACGATGCCATGTATCCTAACAAAATGTCTAGGTCCTCTGGCAGAAAAACAGCCCCAAAACATTAAAGAGACACCACCACATTTAACCATGGGCATGAGGTACTTTTCCATATGGTTACCTTGCTGTGTACGCCAAAACCACCTCTGGTGTTTATTGCCATTGTTTCATCTGATCATAGAACCCGATCCCATTTGAAGTTCCAGTAGTGTCTGGCAAACTGAAGACGCTCGAGTTTGTTTTTGGATGAGAGTAGAGGCTTTTTTCTTGAAACCCTTCCAAACAACTCGTGGTGATGTAGGTGACTTTGGATTGTAGTTTTGGAGACTCTCTGACCCCAAGACGCAACTAACTCCTGCAATTCTCCAGCTGTGATACTTGGAGATTTTTTTGGCCACTCGAACCATCCTCTTCACAGTGCGTTGAGACGATATAGACACACATCTAATTCCAGGTTGATTCATAACATTTCCAGTTGACTGGAACTTCTTAATTGTTGCCCTGATGGTGGAAATGGCCATTTTCAATGCTTGTGCTATTTCCTTATAGCCACTTCCCCTTTTGTGAAGCTCAACAACCTTTTGCCACACATCACAGCTATATTCCTTGGTCTTACTCATTGTTATGAATGACGAAGGAAATTTGGCCTATGTGTTACCTCATATTTATACCCCTGTGAAACAGGAAGTCATGGTTGAACAATTTCCTGTTCCTAGTCATCCAGGTGTACTAAAAAAAAAGTAAAATATCAATGGGAATATACTTCAAATATATTTTACTCATATGAATTCATAGCGGTGCCAATAATTGTGACATACATATATTTAACAAAGATTTTTTTTTTTGTTGGTAAACCTGTGCTGTGTTTGCAATTGTTTGATATACACGAGAGCAGAGTATTTTTGTGAATTTTGAGAGCGACATTGCCATAATCTGAGAAGAGATGAATGAGACAACTAAAAATGAATATCTGTCTCTATACACAAAACCTCATATTACTTTCATTTTCTCATCTCTTCCTGAGAGAGAAATCTCAGAGCTCCTCACAGAGGTTAGTTGAATGATTAAATGAAGTAAAGGTGAGGTTAAAGCTAAGGTAAAAGGTTAAAAGAATTACTCGGTAAAAATAAACTCACCCAGCAGTCCTGCTACTTCGTAGGCTTTCCTCTGCTCAATGGTCTCGTAGTTCAGAGCTTCGAAAAAGATGTCCAGAACGAGAATGTTGTCTCTGTAAAAACAAACAAACACAAAAAAAAACCCACACAGCTAACAACGATGTTAGCCAGTATGCTGCCACTTTAAACTGCACCCTTGAGCTTGTCATCAGCTCGAGCACTCACGTGATGTACTTCTCGGACTTGCTGAATTTCTTGGCGAGGTATTTTGCGGAGGCTTTGCTGGGGATCTTGACGAAAGAGAGCTCCTTGCTGTAGCGCGTGATGTTGCACGGAGTCTCACACATGCAGTACTCGTTATCTTTCTCCAGCAGGTACGCTGAGGAAATACAGGAGAAACACCATACTTTAACTACAACAATCGAAATGACTTTCGTTAAATAGAGCAAAAGTTTGTATACCCTGAGGACTGTACTGGTATGGATATGGGTATAAGCCTAGCATGCTAATCAGCACATCAGCAATGAAGCCGAGTAAAAATCAGATAAATCAAACAGATAAAACAGTTAAAAATTAGAAGTTATAGATTGACCAATAATATAATCCATAAAACATGAACTGGTTACAGGCTAAAAGAAATTAGTTTTTTTTTATATAGATGGAAAAATGAACCATGTAAGCCGAAACGTATGAAATACACACATATTTAAAAATTTTCATGTCTGTTATCTCTCAAGCAAAACAGCCTCTGTTGTATTGTTCAGTATGATACACACTAATAACGTTCTTACCGAGTGCCGAGTCCGCACACACTTTATAGAGCTCAGGGCTGCAGTACGGGGCGTCACCTGAAGGGGCAGTACAGAGAACATCTTATAGCACGCTTTATTTTACAAAAAAAAAAATAGTACAATGAGCATTAAACAGCAGTTAATGTTTCCACGACAAAGTTTTTATTTGCACGTCCTGAAGTGTTTTATCCCTCTTATACCACAGCAATATGACAATGCTTACGTTTAATTTTTATAGAACAACACGTCATAATATTTCATAGTTACATTTATTAGTCTGGAACATCTGCGAAACACTTACGTTATAGCAGCAATAAGCAGCTCGTTCCCTCAAAAAACATCTATTTTTCTCTCTCTTGAAGTAAATAAGAAAAAAATTATGTAGTATGTGATCTTACTGAGAAACCAGAAAGCATAAAAGTCAAGGAGTCTCTGCGCTGACACCGGAGACTCCTTCCATAAAAGCTAAACACTAAATGTCTCCTAACAGAAAATCACCGATTCTACTGTACACGTATCGAAAATGACACACGTTTTCAAAAATTCTGTTCATGCGGAGCAAAACATATCATATACGTTATGCTGCGTGTTACGTATTAGCAACAATAACATATAAGAACGAGTGCATTCATATAAACCTGCACTAAGGTCAGAGCTGCTGTTACAGATAATTAATCAACATCATCTGACCAATCAGAATTGAGAATTCAGCAGCGACGTGATCTAAGTTTAATTATTGTTATCAAAAATAATGAAATTAAACTTTTCTACATTTAAAAAAAAAATAATACTATAAAGAGCAGTAAACAGCAATAAACTAAAAGTCAATATTTGGTGTGACAACCCTTAGTTTTTAAAATGCACCAATAGTTTCAGGTACACGTTGTGCAGCTTTATAAGGAAACTGTTTTAATGAGCATCTTAGAGAATCTGCAACAGTTGTTCTGGAGACTCTGACTGTCACACCTGTTTCTGTTTTTGCACCTAAACCTTGACAGTCGGTTTTCATTTCACGTCTGAATAGTGGTCTATTGCCTAATTACTGTTACTTTCTTTACTGACATGCAAACATTTTTCTTTAATTAATTTACTTTTGGTTGGAAATGTAATATTTCGGAGATCAAATGCTTTTATTACTGACCTAATAGTGAAGAGGCCATAAAACAAACATCTAAAACAACATATATATATATTTAAAAGATTAGGGTGCCTAGGTACTGTATGCAGGGATGGATTATGAGACGACATAATCCTCAGAGTATGACGTTTGATGACACATAGTGTTTTAGCAATAAAAGAATACATAATATTTAATTATATACAAATGGAATGGATGTATAACGATGCCCAACAAATTCTGCACCATTTCAACAAAATACAGAGAAATCTAAAGCGATAAACACTCACTTTGAAGGAGTAATGATGGTTATTGTAACGATGGTTAATGTGTGAGCCATCTCTTCAGTCTTTCAGAGAGACTTCTGGCCCTTTGAATCTGGGTAGTTAATAAGAGTGACTTTATGTGAAGGCTCTGGCTTTGGGACCCTGTGACTCGCTCAGTAATCCATTTTGGACTGTATGCATGCATAACCAGTGAGGTTGTGAAGAAGGTCATGCGAATCAGAGTCCGATATCCCTAACCTCAGAACCAGAAGCTACTCCACTGACACTCTGTGTGTTAGGGTTGTTTTATGGCCTACCGGGCATATGCACCATGCGGCAGTTGCAGTTCTCCACCAGGTAGCGCGTCTCGCAATCGATGCGACACGCACTGAGGCTGTAAGCGCTGAAGAAGTCAGAGTCTGGCGAATTCATCTTGCAGTTCCCCCACGGAGGTGGCAGGAACACCAGCTGAGAAACACAGACGCAGATTAGATTTAAAAACATGTACACACACAAACACACGGTGGCAGGGAAGGAATTAAAATAAGTTTCACGCACAGAGACATGCACATACTGTGTGAATGAATGTTTTTACGTATCAGAGGCCAAAAAACAGAGACTTATATATAGATGTAGAAACACATAATGAAAAGGGCTCTGAGTTTATAATGTATTTGTCATTTATACTTTTTTACATATTTGTTTAAAATTATGTAACAAAATATTCAAAAATATGTCTTAAAAATGTTAATTATGTGTAAATATTTGACCATTTTCAACAGGCATTTAATAAGGTCACAACATTTCTATGGTTGAACAGTATTATGTTACACCCTATGTAGTGAGCACAGATAGTGAATAAGAAACCATTTGGGATGTGGAACTGTGTGGATTCCTGTAGATGGTGTATAAAATGTTAACTTGAGCTAATATCATCACCACATTACTGTATATATATGGTTGCAATCAAAATTATTCAACCCCCATTGCAAATCTTGTCAAAATTTACAGACTTTCAGCTGTTTGCAATGAACAAATCAAACAAAAGCAATTAAAATACTTCAACACAACGAATGCTTCAAGTGGTTTCCCCAAATTCAACTGAAAATGCAACTTATAATGACTTCTCCAGTCTCAAAATTATTCAACCGCTTCATGGCAAGCATCTTTAGTACTTAGTAAAGCACCCTTTTGCTATTCTGCCCTGCTGCAAACAAGATGCATGGCAGCATTCCTGAGGAATCTTAGCCCATTCCTCATGAGCAATGGCCTCCAGCTCAGTAATATTCTTGGGTTTGTGTGCTGAAACCACCTTCTTCAAATCAAAAAGTCAAGTGACTGTGATGGCCCTGTAAAATCTTCCAGGACTTCTTCTGCAACCAAGCCTTGGTGGAATTTGAGGTATGCTTGGGATCATTGTCCTGTTGGAAGGTCCAATGTGGCCCAAGCTTCAGCTTCCTCACAGACGGCATGACGTTTTCTCCTAGGATTTCCTGATACTTCAATGAATCCATCTTGCCTTCCACACGCTGCAGGTTTCCAGTGCCAGAGGATGCAAAGCAGCCCCAGACCATCACAGAGCCACCACCATGCTTGACTGTGGGCAGAGTGTTCTTTCTTCATTCTTCTTTCTCCAGACTTACCGCTGATCCATCGTGCTGAAAAGTTCCAGTTTTGTTTCATCGCTCCACAGAACAGAATCCCAAAACTTCTGTGGCTTATTTATATAATTTTGAGCGACTTTTCTTGTGCTTTTGGGTCAGTAGTGCTGTACGTCTTGGAGTTCTGGCATGGAAACCTTCTGCGTTTAGTACGCGTAATACTGTGCTCACTGAAACCTCAGTGCCTGTTGCCACCAAGTCTTGCTGCAGGTCTTTTTCAGTCACTCGAGCGTTTTTCACAACCTGCCTTCTCAGAAATCTGGTTGCAGCCGTTGATAGCTTCCTTTTTCATGTATTTCATGTCTTTTCTGCCCCTAGCCAGTTAAGGTATTTCATGTGTTCCAGCTCAAGCACATCTCGTGCAAGTAATGAAGCCCTTGATTAGTTGCATCAAGTGTGCTTGAGACAACACCTGTTTTGCATATTTGAGGGATTCTATTCAGGGGGTTGAATAATTTAGAGACTGGAGAAGTCATTATAAGTTGCATTTTCAGTTGAATTTGGGGAAACTACAAAGCATTTGTTATGTTAAACTATTTCAATTGCTTTTGTTTGATTGGTTCATTGCAAACAGCTGAAAGTCTGTAAATTTTGACAATAAACCTGAATTGTAATGGGGGTTGAATAATTTTGATTGCAACGGTACCTTTTTAAGTAATTAAAATTCAAATGCAGTATTTAACAGAATGTGACATTTCCAGTACACGCACGACGTACCCTCTGCTCTTGGCAGGACACGAAGGTCTGGAATCCCGGAGCGACGCCAAAACCCAGCTGATCTATGAACGGCGGCTCAGACTGACTGTGAATCTGAACTTTGATCCCTGCTTCAAAAGACGTCTCATCTGGTTGAGACAGCGAGGAGACAAAGACAGAAAGACAGAGAGAGAGAGAGAGAGAGAGAGAGAGAGAGAAAGAGAGACAGAACATGAAAGCAATACAGGTAGAATTGTGAGTGTAACAGACACAGTGTTTCTAATTTTGTAATTATTATTATGTGTGTGTGTGTGTGTGTGTGTGTGTGTGTGTGTGTGTGTGTGTGTGGTCTCACACCTGTTTCTCCCCACACAGGTAAATATTCATCCTGTTGGATGTCCAGCATGAGCTCCAGGCCGTTCCCCATCCCACCCTTCACACTGAGCAGTGGTGGCCCGGTCTCACCTGAGTTAAATGTGTAGCACTTCCCATAGCGTGTGAACACCTGAAAACACACACACACACACACACACACACACAAACACACGCACACACCAGAGGCTTTAAGACTGCGTATGAAGCCCAGCCACCCATAAAAGTTCATTAAAATGAAGCAGTGAAATGTTTACATTAGGGTCTATATTATTCATCACTCTTGAAATTTAAATTCAGTATTGCAATATCATGCTGTTCGTTCGTTTAACACGGACTGTTTTCGGTGGACAGTGCGGCCTGTGTGAAAATCTCCATTAAACCCCTCGACACAGAGCCGATAGACACTCCGATAGATAGGGCTTCTGTGGCAGATTCAAGTGTTTTAATGGGAGCAAAGATTAATGCTCACTGGACAACAGGAAGCACATGCGCCTCGCACCTCCGGGAATGGGCGAGTTTGCATGTTCTCCCCATGCTTCAGGGGTTTCCTCCAGGTACTCCGGTTTCCTCCCGGAGGAGGGAGCATGTGTGTGTGAATGTGCCCTGCGATGGGTTGGCACACTGTCCGGGGTGTCCCCCACCTTGTGCCCTGAGTTCCCTGGGATGGGCTCCAGGCTCCCCTCAACCCTGTGTAGGATAAGCAGTATGGATGGATGAACAGGATTTTATGGATGGGTCTGGATGGATGGATGGATGAACAGGATTTTAACATGTCATTTTGGGCCACGCCCAGATGCTGTGCGTCTCTGTGAGTGAATGGGAGTATGGTATGGGGGTTTTGTTTAGACAAAAACATCTTAATGTTTATTGGATAGTGTACTCTTTGCTCCTCCTTAAGATGATTGGGAGAGCTCTCAAAGGGGCGGAACCTCGTAACCAATTACCAGTCAGTGAAACAGTAATGAACATGACTGACATCTCAAACTTAAACATATCGCCTCAGAGCTGCAGTGGTGGTCAGTAACCAAATCCATTAAAAAATTTTTTAACGTAAACCTTACTTACACAATTCGTATAGCTTGTTATTTTATCATTGTAATTGGTAAATATTCTAAATAAATCACAAGAATAAAGTTATATTCGATTATTTGTGTTTGTTTTTTTGTTTATTTATAGGTCTAGATATCTAGCTGTCACTACCTTCTTCAGTGAAGTTGAGTCTGCTGTCTTGAAGCTTAGTGAGCAGACACTACTATTGTCAAGACTGAGAATTAAACAACAGATGAAAACATCAGCTACTGCTACTGACACACACACACACACACACACACACACACACACACACACACACACACACACACACACACACACACAGAGACTCATTTTTAAGCACACAAAGAGTTCTCGACATGTCTGCAGATGGTGGTGGATTGTTTTCCAGCTCAGTCATTTTGTCACGCTTATGGCTATTTGCAAATGAAACAGAATTACACTACATGGGAAAGCTGATAAGAAAGACAGACAGACAGACAGACAGACAGACAGACAGACAGACACAGAGAGAGAGAGAGAGAGAGAGAGACAGAGAGAGACAGAGAGAGAGAGAGAAAAGGTACCATTTAGACCTGCTGAGTTATTAGAGAGCTTCCGTTACTATGGTAACAGCATCCATAAAGAGAAACAAAGAAACACACACACACACACACACACACACACACACAGTGTGGGCTTGTTGTAAATGTATTTCTTTGATACGGTGATAAATTATTAAAGCTCCTTTAAGTAACGTCGCTTTGGGCATTAGTTGCTTTCTGCAGTGTGTGTACGCGTGTGCGCGTGTGTGTGTGTGTGTGTGTGTGTGTGTGTGTGCTGGTCTGTAAAAAAGGTCATGAAACAATCTCATATCTTCTATTTTATCAAGCCCTTGTGTATGCGTGTGTGTGTGTGTGTGTGTGTGTGTGTGTGTGTGTGTGTGTGTGTGGTGGAGGGGGGGCAGTGGGAGGGTGGGGATGTGGGGGGCAGTGTTTTTATATCTCGGTGAGGATCAAATGTCACCACAAGGAAAGGAATATCTGCTAGTTTTGACCTTGTGGGGACATTTGGTTGGACCTCACAAGGAAAACTGCTTTATTGCAACAAAAAAAAAAAATAAAATAAAAGGTTTTATCTCAAAAACTAAAAGAGCAAAACGATTATGTTCTAGTAACTAAAGTTACCAGAAGGTTAGGGTTAGATTTAGGTGTAGCATAAGATAAATTATCTACGTTAATAATTATGTCAGTGGAAGGTCCTCACAAGGATAGTGAACCAAATGTGTGTGTGTGCACGACTGTCTGTGTGTGATGGTATATCACCAGTGAAAAAGCACACATTAGAGAGAAGGGATTAAGCAAAAACAATAAAAACAAAACGTTCATCCCACACAATGGATAAATATAACGACCCACTGGGAAGATTCCCGAGCTTCCTGATGTCCAGTCCGCCCCCTGCTTATTATTAACATTCAGTGAAGCCTCCTTGGAGAGAATAACAGCAAAGTCGGAGACATTTGTTCAGGATCTTGGCACATTTCCACCACCTTCATACTTTTTGTCCAACAAACATTTCTGTGTTGATATGAAGGTATCTTCGGGGCATTATCTTTGACATTTGATCTATGGCCACATTTTAACCTCCTGGCAGAGACAATCAGGTTTAATGGAATTCATGACGGTATGATAATCACAACAGCTTAACAGAACCAGAACAGCCCAAAATCTTCATCTTCAACTTTACGATTTTGGTCTCAACAAACAACTGTGAATTGTGTAACTGATAAGCGTAACCAAGGTTTCTCCTTCTCGGGGCACGTAAACGTGACCTAATATTAATGAAATAGGAAACGTACACGGTAGATGGAGATACGGCATAACCATATGTTTTATTCCCACACCTCTTTACATAAGAACACTGGAAAGATAAGTGGTTTCTCCAGTTTTTGAGTAAAACGATTGAATTATTGTGTGCACTGTTTATTTTATACAGTAATCTAAGTGCATTCTCGTAAAGGGTGCCAATATTTCTGTAGTTATATATAGCATCGTAATTCCATATCTGACTGAGATGGTTTCTCTTTAGTGTTGTTAGACTGTCAAAGTGTTTCGGTTTCTGTTGCCTTTGGTACTACTCAGACAGTAGCCACGCAAGTTGCGCTTGGTAATTAGTGGGTCACATGATCATAACTTAACTAAAACATTGTCTGTATTTTATTGTTCTGCATTTTAAACTCAGATTTGGTTTCGGTAGGAGACCATAGAAAAGAGTGAGAGCTTCTTGGAGTTTTTATACTTTATATGGAGGAAAAAGCTCAAAACCACTTTTCCCCAAAGGATATCATGGAACCTTCTTTACCGACATATCAATTCAGAGAGGCTGTAGTCAAGACCAAGTCCAAGTCTAAGACCAGGACAAGCCAAGATCAAGTCAAGGCCGAGTCTTAAGTTAGGTGACGCCAAGAAAAGGTCGAGTCCAAGTGAATGCAAGGAATCCATTTTGAGGAAACTTTGCTTCAACTAGTTGGCTTCATCCATGCACTGTGCCAAAGATTTGGCTGTTTTCTAGAAGAAGGTATTATTTCTTATGAAACTTGCAAAACAAAAAAACAACACGAACAGATGCAACTGTTGGTGTAGAGGGAGAAGAGTAGAGGAGAAAGAACACAGCCTTGGGGGGGGGGGTCCAGTACTGATGGTCCAGGAGTCAGAGACATGTTTTCCCAGTCTCATGTGCTGCTTCCTGTCAGACAGGAAGTCTATGATCCACCTGCAGGTGGAATCAGGCACACTCAGCTGGGAGAGCTTGTCCTGTAGCAGAGCCGCGATGATTGTGTTGAAAGCAGAGCTGAAATCCACAAACAGGATCATGGCACAGTCTGGTCCAGCTGCTTTGCGGGGGTTCTGTATCTTGAAGACTCTGTTAACATCCCTCTCCAGGATTGAGAGAGTCGTACTTGTGGTGGGGAAGGATGGGGAGGGAGCCGTTGAGGTGTGCAGCTGTGGAGAGGCCCCAGCCCCTACTGTGGTGGAGGTGGTGAAGCTGGTGGGCTGGAGCTGAAGCTGATGGCTGGTGTCGCGGGGGATGGTGTCAGGACTGTCCCATTGTGTTTCAAAGCGACAGTAAAACTCGTTCAGGCTGTTGGCCACACGCAAGCCGTTAGCAGAGTGGGGGGCTTTAGGTTTGCAGTTTGTGATCTGTCTGAGCCTTTTCCAGACAGAAGCAGAGTCATTGGCTGAGAACTGCTGTTGTAGTTTCTCAGAGTACAGCTGTTTAGCTTCTCTTACCACCTTGCTAAACTTGTATTTTGACTCTTTAAACCTGATTTTGTCCCCACTCTTAAACGCAACTTCCTTTTCCAGCCTTAGCTGTCTGAGTCTGGCTGTGAACCAGGGTTTGTCATTGTTGTAACCCACCCTGGTGCGTGATGGTACACAGCTATCCTCACAGAAGCTTATGTATGATGTCACAGCCTCTGTGTACTCATCCAGACTGTTAGTAGCAGTCCTGAGTACATCCCAGTCCAAACAGTCCAAGCATACCTGAAGATCCTCCACAGCCTCCCTGGTCCAGTGCTTCGATGTCCTCACAACAGGTTTGGAGAGCAATAATACCAATGCCCAAGACTGAGACAAGTCCAAATACAAATGGCAGCAATTCTGAGACTTGTTCCTGTCCTAGTCAATACAGAAACTGTACTGAGACTAGATATACAGTATATTTACCTGGAGTTATTTCTACTGCTCATTTTATAGAAGATAAAATACCTTATACCTTAAAATAATCTTTCCAGATGTTTGTACGAACAGTCTGTAAAAATGTTGAAAACTAAAAGACTAAGACTTAAATCCAAGAGATACTCCAGTAATAATTAGATTAAAACTAATCCAGCCTAAACAGGCCTTGTGGAGACGAAAACACAGAACCACCACGGCTGCAGTATCACACACACACACACACACACACACACACACACACACACACACACACACACACAGGCTGATAACTTTTATCTTCATTAGCTGATGGAAATCGACGTCTTTAATTACAATGAGCAATATCACCAACTTTCATCACTTCTCTACCGGCGGATAAGAGTCACATCACATCAGTATCAATGTGTTACTGGGCCGATGATTTATTAACTCAGCTGTTAATAATCTGGATGAGCAGATGTGCTTACAGCTGTGCGAGTTTTCTGCCACTAAGCTCCAGGCACATTACAGGCAGGGCATTCAGTCATATTTAAGCAGAATCATATGAGCAAAAGTGCTGCTATACTGGATATCGGCACAAAGGTGATTAAGCTTTAGGCACGAGGTCACAGTGCTGATATTCAGCACCACAACACGATTGTGAGTGTGATATGGCTTTTATCTAACCGTTCTATTAATAAGAAGCTGATCAAACATAACAGATCATGAATGTTACACAACATTAAATGTAATGATAAATGGATAAAAAGTGCATGGTGTTCTGTAATGAATTAAATAAATTGTTGATTGTAGTACATTGTTGATGTGCTGTGGTGTAAGATGATTAAAACACTAATAATAATGATGATGATGATGATGATGATGATGATGATGATGGTTATTATTATTATTATTTTAAATTACCCACTGCACCTTTAATCACATTTAATCACATAGTTGGTGCATTCTTACACATTCATTCTGGGAAAAGCAGATCTCCATCAGCGAGGTCACCTTCTCTGCTACTACACACAGTGTGTTTGTGTGTGTGTGTGTGTGTGTGTGTGTGTGTGTGTGTGTGTGTGTGTGTGTGTGTGCGCACAAAGCTTTCAAGGGCATGATATATGACTCTACATTTACAGATTACATCTTCTATAAAGGAGACAAAGCCCACAACAAAGCCCATAACTCTTTTTTTGCCCCGCCTCGCTAATGTCATAAGGCTCGTTGCTCCTCTGCAGGAACTCACAGACGTTTTTCGATCGCTCCGCCTGAGGATTGTGACAGAAATACCACAGAGGTGCATCAGTCTGTGTGCACTGAGCCGCTGGGTTTTCCCTCCTCTCCAATCGATCTGACCAGCTTGTCTGAGTCAGGTCTCTGCTTTTAAAGCAGCATCATTTCCGTCCTGCTGTGTATCAGTATGCATCACCTCCATCACCCCAGTGTTCACTTGCAGCACAAAGGGAAGAGGGTGTGGCAAATGGGCCAGGGCTAAATATCCACAAACTATTATTACCAAACTTCACATGTATTAGTAAATATTAAGGACATTAGCTAAGAATTTCGGTCCCAATCACTGCCGTTTTGGTTTCTCCTCTTTATTTACCATCACACTTGTAAATCCATAATTAATCAATATGTTCTTTGTTTTCTTGATTCTGTCATTCCACTGCATCATATTTGTCCATTTTTAATTTCTGAGTGTGTCAGGATAGCAAAAAAAAAAAAAAAAAAGACTAAAATAGCACATTACAAAATGGTAGCCTACAAAATCCAGCTTCATAGTTAGAGAGAATGTGACTTCCTCTTATGACCCCATTTGTAATTTACACAACCCCAGTTGCTTAGTTTTCAGAAGGTGTTGAATAATTTTCTATAACAGCAGCTCTGACAGCAGTGCAGCTGCAAATCACAGGTTTATATTAATGTGCTCGTTCTAACGCGGTGCACAGGGACTTGTACGGCTGATGCTCCACATAATCGGATTTTTTATAAAAAGTGTGTACAGGTGCATCTCAATAAATTAGAATGTCGTGGAAAAGTTCATTTATTGCAGTAATTCAACTCAAATTGTGAAACTCGTGTATTAAATAAATTCAATGCACACAGACTGAAGTAGTTTAAGTCTTTGGTTCTTTTAATTGTGAGCCAAAATCATCACAATTAAAAGAACCAAAGAAAAAAAAAAAAAAGCAGAAAAAAACAGTGTGAACTGTAGAGAGCAGTCATTATGGCAATCCATCAGGAGACAGAGAAACAGACAGAGAGATAGAGAGAGAAAGAGGGAGTAGGAAAGAAAGAGTGCTCCATTAGGGGAAAAAAAGGAGAAAAAAAACCTGGTCACAGTGATAAATGTCAGGGCGTGACATCTCAATCAGACGTCACAGCTAACATTTAGAGATGAAATAACACGTCTGCCAGCTTCTCTTTTTTCACACAGGTGAGAAGTAAAACGCTGTAGATTTCTTTTTTCCAAGAAATATTATATATTTTTTAATATTCTAGCCTTATATGTCAGTGCTATAGCCATCTCATATACAGTATACTGTATATACTTATATAACCACTAATATTTCACAGTAATAGGCTATGACTGGGTATGCTCGTCTGAGAGATGCTCTGTTCTCTAACAGCTTCTCTTCGTATGTACAGGGAGCACCAAAAGTCTCCATACATAGGGGAAATGAACCCATTTTGGCAAAATGTCTTCCAAAATTTTGTCTTCCAGATGATTAATTATTTATACATACTATATAGTGTATATCATATATACACACTATATATATATATATATATATATATATATATATATATATATATATATATATATATATATATATATATATATATATATATATAGTGTGTATATATGATATACACTATATAGTGTATATTATATATACACTATATATATATTTTTTCAGATAGCTTTTAAGAATGCCTTTGACAAAAGAAGAACGCACTGAAATCAGTCTCACGGCTGGGTCGGGAAGCGTCGCAAGGTTATGATGGTCTTTAACAGGAAACATGGCAAGCACGTCACACACACGACACTGTCGCCAAACATACTAACAAATTCAAAAAGATTGGAAGTGTCGCGGAGCAACCGAGAAGTGGACGTCCACGAACATCCACCGACGAAGGAACAACCTTCCAAACGACGTGGTGCTGCCGAACATAGTCCCCTATGTATGGAGACTTTTGGGACACCCTGTAAAGATGACATTTTAGAGATGAGTCTTCTTAGTGATGTGTCATTTGATGATTCAGTTAAACGATTCCTTCAGATTCAATTCAATGTGCAGCCAGAAAAAAAACAGCTCGAGTGTCGTAAAATAGCTAATACTTGTTGCTATTTTGTGTTATTTTGTAAATTGCTTGTATATGTGTGTGTTCAGAAGAATTACATTTTTTTTTCCACACCCAGCATAACACATCACACACTATTACTGCATGCACTGGAATGCTGTAAATCTCCGGCTCAGGACTCACTGAACTGACTGAACTGAACGAGGAGCGAATCTCAGTCTTGACAGAAACGATTCACTGATTCAAACACTGAACCTCTGACCGAGATTCACTGACTTAATAAGTGCAAATCAGGTTCGGGACACAGTCAGTTGCGAATACACTTCCTCAATTCACGGACGTTTGAAAAGCAGAAACAGCTAAACATGTAACGGATGTAAATAAGAGCTTTGTACGATAATCATGAAGTCATTTGTGAATTTTTAAGGAAATGTACTGGATTAAAGGAATGGCCCTGTGACCGATACTGATTCGTTCAAAAAAAAAACAATAATTGTTTGTGAACGTTACTGTACACGTCTACTCCAAAATGTAGTGCCATCTCTCCAGCGCTCTCTCGTAAAAAAAATGTGGGGCATTCGCTTTCATTATCGCTTGATTACTCACAATGCAGTGATTACAAAATTCAGTGGCTTCATCTGGATTTGAAGATCTGAAATATTATCCCTGGCTAATGCACTACATCTGGCTCAATAGTGGAGATATGACTCATGGCCTTTTTCTAGTTTAAGTAATGCTCTCCTTTGAGGCTGGAACGGTCTGAAAAAATAAAATGACAAAAATAATGATAAAATTATTATACAGTGTTATGGTTCGGGTGGGACTTTATCCTGCCTGTCAGACCTTTTTTTTTTTTTTTTTTTTAAATGGCACCCCACATAGCCCAGAATAAGCTGAACATGCTTAATGTACCAAAACAATGACAAAGTGACACCAAATCTCTCGCTCACTTACCTTGTCATAAACTCTATCTACTGCTCAAAGGACAAACCAGTAATTGAACAAAGAACACAATGTTTTTCAGGTAAACGTTTTCTAAAGCACGTGAGAGATGATGACCGCCTCCAGAACGTTACAGCACTCAGCAGCACGGTCACGTTTTGCTCATGTTTACAGATTACATTGTGTCCCACTGTGTCCTAAACCACATCAGGAAGTTGCTGAAGGACTCGAGGTTTAAAGATAGACATATATTTCACCAGACTGTTTTTTTTTTTTTTTTAAACTTGCTCCTGATGAGAAATGGCATTTTGGTTTGAGAAGAAGCTTTTAATGCAGCTTATATAAGGACCCATGGTGAAATGGGTTTACTTGGCACTAAAGGTTTCTCTCTATACCATATATCTTTCTAGCGACTATTTGAACAAAAGCGTTAAAATCATAGTCATGTCTGAAGCTCTGCAGACTGCGTGGGTGAAATAATGGCAGCTCCAATTATGGCCCCCTACCAGGGACATTATTACCTGACATGTAAGAAATTATTGTGGACAGTCGAGTGGAAAAAGTGCTGTTTGAAGTGACATCTTTCGTAGAGGTGGGCTGGGGATCTAGGGAGAAAGTGTAGGCTGGGAGACAGTGTTGGATCCTGTATGTCGGCTGTAAAGCTTTTTGTCATCTAGTCTTCTCAGTCACAATAAACCGGAGGAACCATTCTGGAAATTTAAATAAATGAACATCTGGAAATAAAAATGACTGAAAATTCATTAGAATGCAAAACAGAAAGTAAAATCTGCAAAGCACAGAAACATCGTATGCACTAGAGTATGGAGAATTTTGTTGAAGCATGTTAAGGAAACAATTAAACAGTTTACACCAGCGCCATCAGACTCATTTTCTACCTGAGCCACATGGCATATTTGAGGCCCCTACGAAAGTTGATTGATATCAGTTGATTTTGCCCATCGTTTTGGATGCTGTGTTGTTGACGGATACATCGACTTTTCACTTTTAACTTCTTTTAATACCCTTTATTTGTAAAACAGGCAAACAATTTCCCTCTTTGTATTCAGAAATCATGGGGGTGCAAACTTTTTGTAACATACAGCCTGGACATTTCCCCTTCAGACTGCCAGAGGCTGTCCTCCCACGAATTTTTAAATGCTTCTTTGGTAATCCCATGCATTTCCTGTTTGAACGCTATACAAAGCACATCAACGGTTCACTAGTCATGAAGCCTTACAGTTTGACAGGCGTTCCTGTGAGTTCTGAGCTTTGCTATTTTGGATTGTTATTTCATGTATGGCCTTGCCATTTTGCATCTTGCCTTAGTCTAGCCCTTGGACTTTGATGAGAATTCTGATATCTGGTGTATTGACACTGCCTGGCCTTTTAACCTTGTCTAGTATTATTGTATTATTATGCAAACGTTTCAGGTTACATCAATAACCTAGGCTCTTACAGCAGAATGAAGGAAATTTCAAAGAAAAAGTGGAGTTAACAGTCAGCTCTGCATTAAAAATTATATATATATATATATATATATATATATATATATATATATATATATATATATATATATATATATATATATATATATATATATATAATTTTTTGGAAATGTTACATTTTCTAAATATAGTAGCCAAGCCACCTACTGGGAGGCAACCAGAGACCTTGAAGGAAACCCACACAGACACAGGGAGAAGATGAAACTCCATACTGACAGTAACCTGAACTCATGATCAAACTGAGGACCCAGGAGGTGTGAGCTATGTCCGCTCGGTTTAC
The DNA here is from genome assembly GCA_023630585.1 of Cranoglanis bouderius. Taxonomy (NCBI): domain Eukaryota; kingdom Metazoa; phylum Chordata; class Actinopteri; order Siluriformes; family Cranoglanididae; genus Cranoglanis; species Cranoglanis bouderius. Next base: position 17,050,660 of record CM042556.1, on the reverse strand, counting down.
AACCTTTCATACAAAAATGTCCCCAATGAAGTTTGATTCATTATCGTTTTGAAAGGACTGCAGTAGCAAATAAAGGCATACAATCAGGTTCACAATCAGTAAGCACACCAGCTGTTCCGCAGTCTCGGATTATGTTAATACTGAAAATAAAGTCGACCTCCACAAAAAAATGCATGTATACGTATATAAATATACATATACATATACATATACATATACATATACATATGCACACAATGTTTCCATTCCTTTAAATGACTTCAATATATAAGGATCATTTTATCACAGAACAAAGGTGTGTTTTTTTATTTTTTATTTTATTATTCACCTTAAACTATGCATCATATTGGCACACTATCAACTGTTAGTATACTATAGTACGTAAAAAACAAGACTATTCAATCTTCTAAATGACCTGCAAAGGTAAAACAACCTGTAATTAGAACTAATAAGAAGTGTCCATCAATACACACATATAAGATTTCTGACCCATCATTAAAACAAGAAAGCAACTGAATTAAATAAAAGATACAAAAAAAAAGCTCTGGAAAAGAACTATTAAAGAAATAATAAGTATCTGCTCAGTGAAGAAACTCTGGTCTATGTGGCCTAAGGATAAAAAACAAGAGATGTGGACCATCTAACATCTACCCAATCAGAACAGGAAGGTATCTTTTCTTGCTTGTCAATACTAAAAGCTCTGCCTTTTGCACTAACATTTAAAGGTTCTAGCCTAGGAATGTGTTTTGGGGTGTGGCTTTGAAGAAAAACACAGATGGGAGAAGCTGAAATAGCATATAGTTTTAATTTTGTGCATCGTAAATCAGGGGTTCTCAGGCTTTTTACAGTCAGGGACCTCTTCAAGTTAAAAAAAAAAAAATACTGACTGCTTCACAGATTTTTTTAAAGAAGCAACATTTTAAAAAATATATAACTGCATGCAGTGAGTGAGGGGCCAAGCACTTTCTGGCCCCACCCCTTAGCAACAGAAGAAGACCAGAACCCACTGTTCTGTTCCCAAAGTGAAATACTAAATTTGATGGCAATACATCAAGCCGTTGCTGGGATATGACCACACTTTCTGTTTGGTCATCAGACCTGTTCGTGCATTATGGATGAACCATCCCACATACGAAAAATCTGACAAATAATTTTGTTTGGTTGGTCTCATGATAATGCGATCAAAATTTTGTGATGAATTTGTAGGAGAAGAAAATGGTTATTTAAAAATTTGGCTGTTGCTTTTATCCAAAGTGACTTGCAATTGAAAAAGGATTCAACTGAGCAGTTGAGGGTTAAGTGTCTTGCTCAAGTGCCCAACAGTGCAGTTATGTGTTGTATGATTTGACCTCGCGACTTTCGAGCTGCCACCATGCTTCAACTTCATGGTATCTGCTGAACTCTGCATGACCCAACGAATCAGAGGAACGTGCACTCGCATTTCTACAACATCACCTCATGGAATTATTACTGCAAATGTATATCTACATTTGCCCTTTTGATGCCGCTGGAACGGTTGAGGGCTGTACACCAAAATTGCTGTGTAGGTAGCTGAGAATGTCCTCTATCACTTTGCCAAATTTCATAAACGCATGGTCTCCTCTATCAGAGTATTATAATAATTATTATTATAAGAAGAAAACATACAATTACAATAGGGTGCCTATGAACAACTGGTGCTTGGACCCCTAATTAATCACATTATTTAATTATAAATTATATTTTGGCTATTTATTGGAGTTTTTCTGTGAACCTTCACCAGTTTCTATTTAACGTCATTAGATTCCAGTTGCCATTATTTATAGGCATAATAACTTTGGTATGGTTGGGTTTCCACCACTGTAACAAAATTAAAGACCCCCTGGCTTTGTTTAATAGACTCCACTTTGAGAACCATAGCCATATATGCAGCTGGACTTGTGGTAGTGGCTTGAGGCAATGCTCACAGCACAGTTTCTTGAGCATAAAATATTATTATTAAAAAATCAGTTTCTGGATTTCATTGAATGATTGATGTCATATTTTATAGACAAGGTTCTATGAGAATTTTAACTGTTTCATTTTTTCAAATAACTTTTGAAGAAATCAATACAAAGTCTGGTGTGTTTCTCAGAAATAGTTTTCCCCCTGTATCAGTATCGGGAAAGAACAAGAGCTTGAGGAAGCTCTGAAATCTCCCAGCACCCTCCAGCAGACCTCTCTCACTGGATTTAATATTTAACGCTGACCTATTTTAAAAGCTGCGGGGTAGGGTATTTTGGTCCTGCTCAGGGAGCTTAAAGTAGCCTGAGGAAAAAAAAAAAAAAAAAATAGAGGAGGCTGAGACTGACTGTACCATTCTCTCAAAGCTCTCATATGGAGTGGAAAAAAGTGACAGGGATAATTAGAAGAATCATACAGTACAGACCAGACTTCCAGACTTCAGGTTTGCTGATGTGTGCATAAAGCATATTGGAAATGACAAAAAAAAGAAAAAAAAAGAAGGAAAAATCAGCCTGTTGTGGTGGTATGAAGCTCAAGGAAGTAGGACACAGCTACACACAAGCACACTGGTGTGCAAAGAATGGCTTGTTTGAGACCATGGGTCTGTATAATGGGGCGATTCATTCATATTAGCCCAAGGAGAACACAATCACCATAGCAACCTCAAAGAGGTGTATAATTGTCCTGAAATGCACCGTCACCTCCTAGCTGCAAAAAAGTTTTTCCTTTTGCCCCCGCCATATGAAACATCAAATATTACTACACTCCAGTGCTATTACTTGGTCAGCAGTTGGTCCTGTCTACGCCTCTCTTCAAGCATCACTGAGGATTAATCCTGGCAAATACTCAGTGAAACCTGAGTGTGAGCCTCGCCGCCTGCCAGCCTTTAAATTACGTTCTGTCATATCCTGTTACCTCGTTATTCAGCACCACTCGTGCCACTGTAAACACCTCAGGGCTGAAATACAGAAAACAACAGCTAGCCAGAGCGAACGGAGACGCACTCACCACTTTGAAGTCTTCAGGCCGACACGGTTTCCCCCTGAAGTGGCACGAGAGAAGCATGTCTCTGATGTCGTGGCCCGTTCGGTTATAGAACTCGAGCATGTTAAATGGGCGAGGCTTAAAGTTCTGGAAGTCAGCTTTGATTTTCAGAGCCTCCAGAACGCTCTCCTCGACCAGGTGAACATCCCGAATCTCGTATCTGAAATGAGGGAGGGAGAAAAATTCTGAAATTAATTTGCAATCTGAAAGTCTGAAAGCCCCAGGTTGGGCAGGAAGCCTCAGGGTGGGTAGGAAGAAGTGTCAGGCTGGGCAGAGAGCCCCTGGTTGAGTAAGAAGCTCCTGGTTGGGTAGGCCCAATTAGATTTGTGAATTTTGTGCCAAAAGTATTAAACAACATTTTATGAAATACAAAATTCAAGTGGAACTGTGTCAGTATGAATGAATGAATGCATAAATAAAATATTGGGGGGGGGGGGGGGGGAGAGAAAGAAAGTTTTCAGTAATTATGGTGATTGAAGATGATTTGATGCCTTTGACAAATTAAGCAACCATGCACTCTTCCCCCCCACAAAGGCTGAATAAAGATAAATTATATAAATTCATAAAGTATTAGACAAAATGAAGAGAATGTAAGAGAGTGTGTGCGTGTCCCTTGGTATATCCGTGTATCTGTGAGCCAGGCTACAGCTACAGGCATGACTAAAGTCAAATTTGAACCCCAGTCACACTGTTGCTCCAGTGTACCGCAACACTGCAGTAGAGAAAACCGTTCGCTCTATATCCTACTGCCAAATGGCAGCTGATGTTAAAAACAGAGCCAAAAATAACATCTAATCTCAAGATTCTGTGGGAAAAAAGTTTCACTTCAGCAACCCTGAGGCCTTGCCTATCCACCCTGAGGGCTTTACCTAGAAAAAACTTGCTTTCTGATGAACGTTTGCTCCTCAATTCTATGGAACAGCAGCGGGACCCTACTGGCTTGACTGGCACTGCATATATCTCTCTGCCAGAGATGCACTCACACACACACACACACACACACACACACACACACACACACACACACACACACACACACACACCCTGCTGTGGTTGCACGCTGACACTGGATGCTTCTCATGTTGTCGGTGTTGGATTTGACCGCAATCAGGCTGCAGTGTTAACCTCATGGTGAGGCACACACACACACACACACAACCTTGTCAGGTTTTCTTTTTACAGCACAGGGTCAAATAGTCAGCAGAAGTTGCTAAATAATGTCAAGCACTAATCTGCGTATTCATGGAAGTCCTTGTAATCAGTGGGATATCAAAATGTGTTAGAAGCAGGAAACAATTTTTCCGAAAGGACAATTAGAACAAAATTAAACAATAGAATAGAATAACAGAATCTGTTTTGGGGGGTTTTGTGTGTGTGTGTGTGTGTGTGTGTGTGTGTGTGTGTGTGTGTGTGTGTGTGTGCGCGCGTGTGTGTGTGCGTTAATGTCTATTTTAATTTTCACAGAAAGATTCTTTGGTAATACTTCGGTTTATAGTCTTGATATGGTCATGCCAGTTATGATCAATTGATTTCGAAGGGTATGAATCGAATAGAATCGTATAATTAGAATAGAATAAAAATAAAAGTGAATAGAATACAGCATATCGGTATCAAGCTGGAAAGAATGGAACATTTTGTACAATACAAAGTTTATTAGAAAGGATTGTTTTTACAAAATATAGCTCACAATGGAATAGAATAGAATAGAATAGAATAGAATGGAATAGAATAGAATAGAATGGAATAGAATAGAATAGAAAAGAATACTGCTTTGGGAGAGTAGAATAGAATAAAATGGGATAAAATAAAGCTTTGTGAAAATAGAATAGATCGGAGTTTTGAATTGAAGAATTGAATAGAGCTTCATGAGACTAAAGTAGAATCGAATATAATAATGCTTTATGAGAACAGAACAGAAGAACTAAAGCTTTGTGAGAGAAGAACAGGATAGAATAGAATAGAATAGAATAGAATAGAATAATGCTTTATAGAATAGAATAAAGTTTTATGAGTAGAATTGAATAGAACAGAATGAAGTTTGAGAATGGAACAGAATAATGGTTTGTGAGAAATCAGTAGAATAGAATAGAATGGAACAGAATAGAATATAATGAAACTTTGTGGGAAGAAAAGAAAATGATAGAATTATGCTTTACGAGAATAGAATGAAGCTTTGTGAGACAAGAATAGAGTAAAATAGAATTGTATAGTATAGTGTTTTATAGATGCAGAATAAAATCGATGGCGAATAGAATGAGTCATTATCAGAACAGAATACAATAGAATAGAGCTTTATGAGGGTAGAACAGAATAGTTTTATGAGAGTAGAGTAGAATAGAGTAGAATAGAAAAGAATCAAGTCACCTGGAGTTGAGCATTGCGAGCAGCTCCCCTGCGTGGTACAGGTCGTTGCGCGTGACCTTGCTGAAGCGGAAGGCGTTGAGGTTGCAGATGGTGACGGCAGGGAACAGCATGGCAGGAGCCACGATCTCGTCCACTTTGGTGACGTACGGAAACTCCAGGTAGAACTGAACTCGGTCCACGCAGACGTACAGCAGGAAGCCCAAGGAGCCGAGGAAGAAGAGGAGCCACAGGCAGCATCTCGCTGTCACTCTCTCTTTGGAGAAGATGTGAGCGATGCCGTGCAGCGTGGACGTGAGAGCGAACACCTGGAGAGGAGGCGGATGATCGCTGTCTGTCTCTGCAGCTGGCTCCACTTTCACATCCATCGTCTTGCCGGCGTTCATTCAGAGGGATTCCTGCTTCTCTCAGAAAGGCCAAAAAACTCGCCACTTTAACGTGCCTACAGCGTGCACATGATCCTGAATCCCAACCAGTGATATTCCGGTATGAACAGCTTTATACAGACAGTGTCGGGTCTAACACTTGAGCTCCATTCAGACAACAACTAATCAATACATCTCTTTATCAGTAGTGGGCACGTGTTTCACCCTTCAAGCCAATTATATTTAGATTTTTGCATTTTAGATTCAGTCTGGTGGATCTATTCAGGGTTCTGGAAGCAGCTAATTGGATCCTCACTCACAGTCGGTATAATTTCACGGATGCTCTCAACAATAAGAGCCACTCGACATGGACCGGCGCTTGGGTTTAAAAGTCTAAATTTGCATTACGTTTTTTAAGCAGCAATTTCCTCCCTACGCAAAAAAAAGGGGGGGGGGGGGAAATCACTGGTTTGATCTGGAGTTCCCGCGGAAAACAGACTGATACTGTAATTCAGTCCTCATGAACCGCTGGTCAATCCTTATTTATGACTTTGTGAGTCAGTTACGCTTGGCACGCGTTAATATAGTGACGTCAGAAGTAAACAAAATGAATGGATGCTGTAGTTTTTGATTTATTGGCTTTAGTGTTATTGAAATCTACTGTTCGGTTTACAGCTTTGGGGAAATCTTTTTTTTTTCTTCTTTTTAAAAAAAATCAAAACTAGTGTACTACGATTTTAAAATCATGCCTCAACAAACGGCAAAGGATTTTTAAATAGGCTACGTCACAAAACTCGCCGAACTCAGCGATCTTTGAAAATGCCGAACTTCAAAATGATGTATTAATGAATTTGTTGGTAGGCGTAAAGTGTATTTAAGCTATGAAAATGACGGAGGTGTTTTTAAAATCGTTCAAAAGCAGGGACACAATTGTTTCTCAAAGCCTTGTGGGTAACGTTAGAACGACAATTTACACGGAATAACGCGAGTGTTTGTAAATCGATCCTCCTGTGCTTATACTTATGCGCTTTTTTTTTCATAAGTCGTCATTTCTATACTTACGTCATCACGTCAGAAATGTTACGAAAATAAACGTTGGCTTGATTTTCCGTCATTGGGTTTTGGAGAAATTGCTATTAAAACGTATTGTACTGCTATGTTTATGTTACTGTTTGCTTTATGTTGGTTACGAAGAAATAAAATTGTTGTTAGTATACCATGCTTATTATGAAAACCTCAGAGCTACAGCTACTATTTTAGAAATCTTCTTCGGACGGTTAACGTGAAATATTCGTGAAATAACTCGTTTTATCGTAGGGTTCTAGGGGACAAACCTTTCAGGTGCTCGATCTAACCTCTCTGATAGAGTGTACGAGACAAAACGAAACTTCTGTCAGAAGATTACACGAGTTTACGAGTCGTTTTTACGAGTTTGTCGGGAGGCGTGAGTCGCAATTTGGCGGTTATCGTTTTCAACATCACGAAGCAATAAAATCGAGACTTGTGTATAAAGCAAAGATACAATTTACACCTTAGACACCCTTATCCTTAAATATTGTCGTAATTTTGAGGTTCATGTGGTCACGTCAGGAATCAAATGCTACGGGAGGAACATAACACTGGCTGTGGAGAAAGGTGTTATGAAAGTGCAGCATGCAGTTCTGTTCAGTTTTCAGTTTTCTTCTGCTTTATGCTGGTTAAGAAGAAGTGAACCTTTTATTACAATACTATGTTTACTACGACCATGAGGAAATCACACCACCACTGATGACTGTCAGTATCAGTTGTTCTAGCTTCCTACACAGGTCTTACTTCAAAATGGAAACCTTTTGCTGTAGGGCTCGAGACAACCTTTAGGGTTCTCCCAGAGAGATGAACTAAAGAACCCTTTATGGTGCGAGATATAACCCTTTCCCTAAGATTGCACGTGACAAAACTTGAATTCTATGATGGAAAATGACAACAAGTCGTATTTAGTCGTGTTCAGTTGAAGTCGACGTCACGAAATCGGTCAAACGCATTCATGTGGAAATCATCAGCACTTGTTAGAATGTGGAAAGGCTGAAAAAGCCAGAGAGAGAGAGAGAGAGAGAGAGAAAGAGAGAGAGAGCACAAACAAACCCAAACAGCACCCTCGTGAGCGGCGTGACAGATCTCTACGGACAGTAATCAGAAAGAAATAAGCTGGAGGTTGTTTGGCACGAGGCTGCTGCTCTTCACCGGGAGCACAGATCGCGCGCACGGCGGTCGCGTCGCTTTGCGCGGACTTAATGAAGATAGAACGCCGCGCGCGAGTGTGACAGCTGCTGAAAAACGAACACGTCCAGATCCAGCGATAAGAAATCGGCCCGACCTGCCTGATCCTCCGCCTGGGTGCGTGTCCTCCTCACAGATCTTCACATCCTCACGGAAAACGTGTTGAACACGGCAGCAGGACGTGTCGTGATGTCCACCTTGTAGCGCGTGCACGAGCCTCCTCTCCTCCAAGCTCTGAGAGCTGAGGATGGAGCTCACTGTATCTCTCTCTCTCTCTCTCCCTCTCTCTCTCTCACTCACTCTCTCGTTTGCTCTTCTCTCTCTCTTACAGTCTCTCTCTTGCTCTTTGCTCTTTTCTTTTCTCACTCTTTCTCACTCACTCACTCTCTGTCTGTCTGTCTGTCTGTCTGTGTCTTTCTTTCTCTCTTTTCTCTTTCTCACCATCTCTCCTGTCTCTTTATCAATCAATCGCTTGCTCACTCTCTTATTCCTCGGTGTCTCTCTATCTTATCTCTCTCTCTATCCCTCTCTCACTCATTCTTCTTCTTCTTCTTCTTCTTCTTCTTCTTCTTCTTCTTTCTCTTCTCTTGCTCTGTCTCTCTCATCTGTTCCTCCTTGTCTATCTCTTGTTCTTGTTCTCTCTCTCTCTCTCTCTCTCTCTCTCTCTCTCTCTCGCTCTCTCTCTCTCTCTCTCTTGCTCTTTTCAATTCAATTCAATTCAAAGTATTTTATTGGCATGATTGTTTACATACAATATTGCCAAAGCATCAATATAAATAAGAAAGGAGAATGAAGAAACAATAATAATAATAATATAATAAAATAAAATAAAAATGGTAATAGGAATAATGATAAAAAATAGAATTAAAAATAATAAATAAAAATGAAAAATAAAGTGACAAAATGCAAGGTGCTAGTGCAGGACAAAAGTATAAAGGTTACAATAATTATGTACATTAATGCAGTAAAATAAAATAAAATACAGTAAGGTAATTTAGAAGTAAGTAAATAAGCAGTACGAGTGTACGATTGTCCAGTGAGACGTGCTCAGAGCAGCAGTTGGTTTCTGAGCATGTGCAGCTCAGAGATGAATTTTGCTGCAACAGGTGCGTGACTCCGCCCCCAGTAGCACCTGCAATTGTTTCTTTATCCGCTCTTTTCTTTCTCACTGTCTCTGTCTGACTCTTTCTTTCTGTCTTTTCTCTTTCTCACTATCTCTCTCCTCTCTCTCTATCAAACTCTTGCTCATTCTCTTCTTCCTCGCAGTCTCTTTATCTTGTCTCTCTGTCTATCCCTCTCTTTCTCACCGCCTTTCTTTTTTCACTGTCTCCCTTCTCTTTCTTTCTCTCTGACTTTCTCCCCCTTCTCTCTCTCTCTTACTCTCTCCTATTTCTCACTGGCATACTCTCTCTCTGTTAATGTCTCTCACTTATAGTTCCTTTACTCTCCTTTCTTGCTATCCCTCTGTTCCGCTTCCTTTCTCATTTTCCTCCATTTTCTTTGTTTGTTTCTTTGTTTCTTTCTTTCTTTCCTTCCTCATAAACTTGTTTCTGGGTGTGTATATGTAAGTAATAAATCATCACGGGGTGTGCAGTTAAACAAAAAACAATCAGTGATCATTTTCCTATTACTGCAAGAGCTGGAGTGTTTTATTCCACTTATACCACTGCCAATAATCTTAAAGAACACTGTATCATAATTTTCTCTTCTTTATAGTTATATTTATTGTTTTGGAACATCAACAAAACCAGTAGCAGATTTAAACATCATTCTCTCAACAATATTTACCTCTGTCTGGTTTCTATTTTTCCTTCTCTTGAATACAGAATACTCTCCAGAAAACAGCTTTACATTTGATTATTAGTGATTGCTGCCACTGGGCTTTTTTTATAGCAAATAATAATATATTTCATTTATATAGCACATTTTTCAAACCCAAATTCTCTTTACAGAGGAAGCAGACAGCTTTACAGCAGACAAAAAAAAAAAAAAAATCATTTATTGTTAGGCTATATGGCGTGGTATCTCTTGTTACACGTAGAGTTTTTGACTCGTGTTGCTGCTCAGTAAACAGGTTCCATTATTTTTGCAGTTTAGTGCATTCATACACACAAGATAAAATGTTACAGCTATGAAGGTGACTGACTGTGAATAGCTACTAAATTTCACTACAGAGGACTATGGGCAAAAAAAACCTGTCTCTCCACATACCCCATATATACAAACTCTGCTGCATCTCATACATCATCTCCATTTCATCTGATGGAAACATAACAGCCCTGTATAATAGAGTACAGACACAGCAAAGCAAAACACTACAGCCATATTATTCTTATTTGTATGCATGAAACACTGATGTCTAACAAACATGGTCCTTACAGCTACTGTAAATTAGTTGCAACAATAGAAACAAAACCGATGAAACAATTTAATGCTTCATGATGTAAGAATTTGGAATTTCGCCCTCTGGTGGAAAAATGCTTTACGTGCGGAAGAATATTTCGCAGCATGGGTTTGTTATCAACGTACACGTCAGTCTCACAGCTGCAAGTGTGCCTGTTTCGTTAGCACTCAAGGTTGTGTCCCAAATCACAAAAAGCACACTAAGAAGTATGCCAAAAATAGTAAAGAATCCAATGTTGTACTGACATTACTATTTAGTATGGTAGAATCCTGTTCGCTTTGTTTTTAGTCTCTTTCTCCATCACTTTCTTCTGATTGGCTGCGGCTCCTGCCGATCACCGTGTAGCCGGACTTCTTTTGTGCCTGATGATGTTTTACTGTATCTGAGTACAAATTCCTTGCCAATTTTGAGCCGACATCTCTGACACCGCGCTGACGTTGAATTACTATTGCACCATTGTCATACTATTCAATATTTTTGATTGGCTGACTTAATAATCATATATATATATATATATTTTTTTTTTTAAAACATATTTTTAACAAGAAATCTATGCCCTCTAGTAACATATTAATTAATAACATTTTAGGAATATTGCATGAACATGCTTGTTAGTGTTGATTAATGAACACCTTCTGACCAATCTGAATAGAGAGGAGAGTACAATGTGTAATATATTTCTGTCCCTCCCTTTCAAGCTGTTCCTCCTTCTCCCCTTCTCCTCCATCTTTCTCTCTACCCCTCCTCTCTCTCTCTCTCTCTCTCTCTCTCTCTCTCTCTCTCTCTCTCTCTCTTTCTGAATATGGGTTAGAAATGGCTGGCCATATGGCAGTCGCAGGTGTAGCAGCTCTAGCGCTCTTTCTTATCCAGTGTTTTCAGCCATCATGCACAGACAGTCTGAAGGACATTACATGCTCTTTGTAAAAGGCAGTGAATGCTGTTGAGCAAATGGACTATAAAACCTGAAGCACCCATGATCAAAGGTGAATGTAGCTTTTTTCCCCCTGCATGTTCGGTGTGTGCCAGAGCCCTTTTAGTATTTCTGAACAAATCTGTAGACAGAGAATATTAAGACGGAATATTAAGAAGGGGATAATGATGCACAAAATCCCCTTTTCATCCTCACTTGAAGGCACGCCTCATTTAGTAAAAGTGTTCAGCGAGTGTTTGACATTTAATTATCTCCACTGATTGTCGTCCTGAAATCATTTACAGTCTCATTTACAGGAACGACATCATGATATAGTGTCATAAAGACAGTAAGAAATGCTGCATGTTGCAATGTAGCAATTAGGTTTCATGAAAAAATAAGACATCACAGTTTAAATCTTTTTTTTTTCATTTTAAAGGCTGTAAATGGCTGTAAATTCACATTCCGTAATCTGTAAAAGCTTTATAACATTTCTTCATGCGTTTTAATTCAATACAATAGTGCTATAATGATGAGCATAAAAGTCATCAATAAGATTCCTCCACATGTAACCGCTTCAGACGTTAAAAAACGAACTTGCCCCTTTGTTGGTTTAATCACATTTAATTGGCTGTGGTGAGAACTCAAATTATCCACGGTCCTGGATTTTTTTCCCCCCGCTTCTTTAGCTAGCTGTTTGCCCACATTTCTACACTCTGAGCATAGGGATATTGAAGTGAAGTGCTGGAGGCACTGCTCAGATTAAGCATCACATCTGGGGATATTCATTTATTTTAGCTGACTTTTATGCGAGCGTATATACGGTATGAGCGACACACGATTTATCATGTTCCCTTTTCCATTTAACCTCACGTAACTTTTTTTTTTGTCACAAATGTGCACAAAGCATGATGAACTAGCTCAGCCTTTAGCAGTGTTAGGAAATATTCATTAGGTCTTATTAAATTTTCATGCTAACTGCCTTTAAATGCAAAATGTGGAAGAGTCCTTGCATCACGAGCACATAAATTAGAGGTAACATATTCAGACACACACACACACACACACACACACACACACACACACAAAGCACAGAGGACATCTGAAATGTCAGTGCAGTGTATGTGTATGTGTGTGCTTATCTTTAGGAATCTACCGAATCAGTGATAAAAACCCACTTAATGATCCCGTGATCGTGTCTAAAAAAAAGAATTAGCTTTATAACATGAAGAAAATCCCATGTCTCATGCAAAATAATTAAGATTGATTTGTTTTTACATAATGGAAATAGAGAGTTGTCAGTTGGTCCTGCCAGAGAACTGATATAAATATTGAAGTCAACTTGTTTCCCCTCCTTCTCTTCTCTTGCTACCCCAAGTATGAGAATTATAAACACCTGCACACGTCTAGTGTAACATGAACTCGGGACACTTTCCTTCGCTGCTATCAGAGGTCGCAGTCACCAGATTACTAGTACAACCTCTGCAATCGCGTCCTGATTTTCGACTGTTTTAGCATTTTATGTGCATTGACTCATCATGAAGTCTTGCCATCGATTAATTCTTTGGATTATCATTTGGCCTTGTTTATGTTGCTGACTGTGTTTTTGACCCTTGACCTTGATTTTGGATTTTTCCCCACTCTATTTCTGTCTCTAGATCTGTACTAAATACCTCTTTCCCGTATGTTACATCCACATCCTGCTTCTGCCATCCTGTGGCCCACAGTCTTCTGCTCTTATCATCCTGAGGCCCATAAATGCCTGCTCTTACTGTCCAGATTTCCACCAACACCTTCTCCTGCCACTAGGAGGCCCATGAAGGCCTATTCCTGCCATCCTGAAAACAATAAGCTTCACCTCATACCATCCTGAAACCTATGAGTTACTGCACCTGCCAACCACATGCACAGAACATCCTTCTTCTACCACCCTGATGTCAACAAACTCTTAATCCTGCCATCCTGAAGCCCACAAGTTCCTACACCTACTATCCTGATGTCCATGATCTCATACTCCTGCCATCCTGAGGCAAACGATCTTTTGCTTCTACCATCTTGAGGCCAACAACCTCTTAATCCTGTCGCTCTGAAGCCCACATACTCCTGTTTCTATCATCTTTAGGCCCCCAAATTTCTACTCATACTATCCTGAGTCTGACAAGCTCCTGCTCATGCCATCCTGAAGCCCCATGAGCTCCTGTCCCTGCAAGTATGGGGACCAAAAGGTCCAGCTCATACCATTCTGAGGCCCACAAACTCCTGCTTTTACAATCCTGAGGTCAACAAACTCCTAATCCTGCCATCCTGAAGCCCACAAGCTCCTGCTCCTACCATCGTCAGGCCCCCAAATTTCTACAAACACTATCCCACAAGCTCCTGCTCATGCCATCCTGAGGCCCACAAACTTGTGCTTTTGCAATCCTGGGGTCAACAAATTTCTGCTCCTACCATCTTCAGGCCCACAAGTTCCTACACCCACTATCCAGAGGTCCATCAGGTACTGCACCTACCAAGATTCTATTCCTGCCATTCTGAGACCCATAAGCTTATGCTCCTGTCATCCTGAAGTGAACAAGCTCCTACTCCTATTATCCTGAAGCATACAAGCTCCAACTCCTGTCATTCGGGGGGTTGCATGCTTTTGCTTCTGCCATTATGAGGTCCACAAGGTCCTATTCCTGCCATCCTGAAAAAAACTAACTAACATTCCTGCTTATGTTACCATGCTGAGGTCCACAAGCTCTAGTGCCCATTTCTCAATATGGTTTAATATGTTTCTATATATAAACAAAGCAATGAAAAGCAGTATATTATTGTTGAGTGGTTAACAATATGATCTGTAAATTGAGATGAACTGTATACAAAATTAATAAATGTTGTGAATAAATAACAAACAATATATGCCCAACAGTGGAATTGAATATATGGACTTCTCAGTGCACTTTAAACCATTGAATCAGTACACAAACCTTTGTGTGATTCCAGTATGAAATAATGTTTATTAAGTTAGCCAATTCATTTATTTTTTATACAACAGTGTGAAAGGATGAGACGGGAAAGTGGCTAGAAAAGTGTAGAATCTCGGATGGTGTCATCAGTGTATGACTGTTCAACTCCGAAACCCACGACAGCAGGCATAGTGGGACCGAGAGGCTCCAATTAAGAACTGAAATGCGTAGGACATGCGGTTCTTATTTTGTCGCTTCAGCTTTGTCTACCACGAGAGCCTCTGTATTTGCGGTTGCAGGATCCCAAGAGCGTCTCCAGGGCCAGCTTCACAAAGGCCTGGAAGTTATTGCTTCTCTCCCTTCGGCTGTCCTGCGAGAGAAGACATAAAGACAGATACCTTCACTGGAAACACAAGGCAGGTGCAAGAAAAAAATATCCTGCATAACCTACAGCCTGAGAAATTTTCAGCTAAGGTATTGTATTATTGGTTTGCATCTTCCATCTTCCACTAATAATCCAGTTACTTCTTTGCTTCTGAAAGTCATTTTAAAGCATTAAAAATCATCTATGTTGAATAAAATAATGCAAAGAAATATGGATATACATCAGTTTGCAAAGTGGAAACTCTTCCATGTCCATCTTGCAACTTATGACTACCACAACAAAATCGTTAAAATTGTTAGCATATTAGAATGGTAAGGTCAGTTATTTACATTTACTACAGTGTTTAATGCTATAACTCGCTGCTACAGTAAAACTACTATGCTGTAATTTACAGTAAGTAAGTAAGTTAACATGGAGTTAGCCAGCTAGTTGGTTGCTAGTAAACTTATTAGAGGCAGTATCAGAGTCTCTATTTGCATCATCGTATTGCAAGAGATTTATTTATGAGTAGCCAAACCTTAATCAATACCATAACAATCACAATTTTGTTCATAACCAACAAGTTAGCTAGCTATCTAGCTTAGCATGAATGTTTTGTAGCTAGAAAGTTCCAGTTGCTACATCAAACCCTTTAATAATTAGCAAATTTGACTTAGTCAAAGCATTTGAGCCTATTTTGTGACATTTTTATGAATGAACCAAGAACAAACTGTGGTAAAAAGAAAGAAAGAAAGAAAAAAGATCTGTTTAATCAGAATAAGCTATTTCAAATGAGTTAGCCATTTTAGAATCAGTTGTAAATCCCGAATTACACTACATATGTTTTGCATGTATTATTTCATGATTATGTATGAAGACTTTATACCAAGTCCTAGGTGTCGTTTGTGAACGAGTCGACTCATTGAGCCGACTCTTTTAGCTGAACTTTGAGAGCCGCATACACTCGCATATACTGTATGAGCCACTCTTTTCTTCTTTTTTGTACATGTAGACAAAACTGTTATTCTTGCAGTGGAATTTAATCAAAATGCTTCTTTGGAAACCTCTTTTCAGTGTCTGAGCTGTTTGTTAGCGTGAATTCATTCCCCTTCGGTTTGAAGGTTGAAGTCACTTTTGTTACTTAAATCAAATAAAAACGATTCACTGATTCTTCTGCCCAGACAGTGCATTTGTGTCCTCTTCAGTCATAACACGTCATCGCAAACTTTGTATAGTTGAGGACAAAATAGCAGTGAGTCATTTGGGAGTCGAATGAGTCGACTCTTAAGCGACTCACTGAAAAGAGCTGATATTCCAATCACTAATATGGTTAACCCTCAGGCTTAATAATTTCCTATGATCTGCTGTGTTGCATAGAATGAAGTTCATATTATATTCATATTCATATTATATTATCGATTTGTTGTAATAAGCAACCAAATGTAGAAAGCAATATATATATATATATATATATATATATATATATATATATATATATATATATATATATATATATATATATATATATATATATATATATATATATATATATATATATATGATGTGCTGCAGTACAGTCAATACTTACCTCCTTGCTTCTTGTTGTCTTGTTGATCTCCTTTCTGATCACCTTTCTTCGGCTGATCTTTAGGACTCTGAGGTGGCTGTGCAGTGAAAATAAGGACACAAGCTGCTATTTAGCGTCACCAATAAATGTTTCTTTTATATAATTGTGCATGAGCATGGGAGTGTTCAGCATGGCTGGCTGAAAAGAGCTGACTCTGAACTGCTGCCTTCTAAAGCAACCTGGGGATTAATTTAACACTGGTGATGAACTATTAGGGAGAATCTGCTGTGTGGGCAGAGACGTTTAATATGCTGTAGCTGTTTACCTTGGTGGTGGATTTCTTGTCTGACTTGTTACCTGTAAAGAATAATAATTTTTTTTTAAAAATGGCATGAGATCTTGTGAAGCTCAGATTGTTTATCATCCATGGTTTAAAATATATGTATCATTATGAAAAGTTATGAAGAGTTTCCTCATAGTCTAAAAATAGTCCCCGAGTATACCTTTTCTAGGCATTTTGGCTATGCTCCAATGTTTGTACGTTCCTCTTTGAAAATGCAGTACCAGCCCTGACCTGCTTTGCACATTTATTGCTTTGGACGGTGAATGGCTCCGCTCCCGGGGCCCCTTCGGGAAAATGCTCAGGGAAAAAAAAATCAAAGAGAAAAAGCACGGCCCTGGCTCTTTCCTCTGCTGAGCTCAGGTCAAACCATGCACGCCCGTCCAACTATTGTACACTTAATCCTTTTTTATTGTTATTAACATGATGGATGTTTCATTCTTACTGCTTACATTGTACTGAAAAACAAAACAAGGTGCAAAATATCAATTAGAAAGAGATGTCCTAAGGGGGGAATGTACGTTTTATGCACCTTGATACAACAACACTGTTTCTATAGCAACAAGATTTTAACTTTTTTTTGAAGGAGTCTCCAGTGTCAAAGGTAAAAGTTGTAACTTTACACTAAAATGACTGTTTATAGCTGCCATAGCTTAAGTGATAACAGGAACGAACTCGTTTCACTGACGTTCTACAACATTAAATGTGACTATAAACGGATGAAAAGCTTGATATGTGATGTGATTGATGTGACATGAGAGATTAGACACTTCAGGACGGGCTGTTATTGGGAAAATAATCGACTTCGGTGTGGTAAGAGTAACTCCGCTTCTCATCATTGATTATTTTCCTATAACAGCACTCCTCTAAAGTGTTTATTATAAATCTATTATACTATCCTGGATATTTAGTACACTAGTACAGTGTATGTTTTATTAATATTTTGGCTGAGCCTTAAATGATCTATGAGCTATAAATAGTTATATATAGACCAGGACAGTGTTTTTGCCTGGCCAATGGAATAAACGCTGCAAATAAGTCTTTTAACATTTATTTAAGTCACTGGGGTTTCTATTGTGACATCCACGCCTTGTTTATAGCTAGACTTACAGGACACATATTTGAAGAGGAATTCAGGGTGCAATTAATTTCTAGGCCTTAAAAAATATATATTGACTACAGATGTTTTAATGGCTCAAGGTGGGGGACACCCTGGACGAGGTGCCGACCCATCGCAGGGCACACTCACACACTAGTGACAATTTGGAAATGCCTACAGCCTACAATGTATGTCTTTTGGCTGGGGGAGGAAACCGGAGTACCCAGAGGAAACCCCCGAAGCACTGGGAGAACATGCAAACTCCATGCACGCAGGGCGGAGGCAGGATTCAAACCCCCAGCCCCGGAGGTGCGAGGCGGACGTGCTAACCACTAAGTAAATCATCGTTTTGTCATATTAAAATTTAAAACAAACATAAAGTGATCTAGCATGTCCTAGGACAATCATTTTAACCAGATTCTCTCCTTCCAGATTTTCCTTGCTGATATTTGTGCTGTGAGCTTGTAGTGTTTATTCACGTTATTGTTTTTTCCCCTCGTTTATAGCTTGTTTAACAGCCTACTGGTGACAAATTTGCACAGAGATCCTGCGAGTAACTGCAGTGTAATGGGGCAACAAATTTAGGCTTTTGGGGGGAGGGTGGTCTTGATTAGGCTTTATAATTTTATAGCTGCTGCTCACCTTTTAAATCTCTTTTATTTTCTGTCTGATCTGCAGAACGACATCAAATCATCTGTCACTTTAGTGGAATTGCAATTACTGCTCTGTTAGTCACTTGTAGAGTTTAATGACTCATTTGGTTTCACCTCACGTAGGATTGAAAGTTTTCACGTCATATTTATCACGTGCCAAGTTGTACACGATGGTATGGGTGCCGTGCGTTTTTAACGTTTATTCAAATTTTCCTCAATTAGCCTATGGAAGGATTATAGCATGGACATTTAAATAATAATTATTTTAAAAAGGTAATAAATGTAAGCATCGGAAGATATTTTTCATTTTGATAGCAGATTCTTACATTGTTTTAATAAAATATATTTTACTGTTTATGAAATGCGGTATGAAAATGTAATATTACTACATTATATTAAGTCTTTCATATTGTAAATACTAAAATATAACATTTTTAACGAAAAACAAAACCCACAGTAAACAAACGGTCAAATGAATAAATAACTGAATAAATAAATATTGCAGTATTTTTTATCATTTATTTCTACAATATTTATTGTAGATTTTGATGTTTCTTTGTTGTTAGGTGCTGTAGATTTATTATTTTAATGTTTATTATTATTTTTAATTTGTATTTATGTATATGCAATTATTTTTTATACTTATACAACTCTTTGTATAACTTTTTTTTTCACTTCTACTTTCTATTTAACCTTAAATACATTTATATATTTATATTAAGTATTACAAAAATACAGTGTAATTGGTAATACGTGTATTATAAATGTCTGTACTTTCCAAATACTATTGTCTTATATGTTATTTAATGTATTTTAATTTTAAATAATCTTAAATCATCTTATTACTAGAAACAAATTGCTCGTAGAATTCATTTTTCACATTAGATTTGAATTTTTTCTGAATTTGTCCGCACTATTTTCACGCTGGTTAATGCGCACTTATAAACAGTGCGTATGTAAATTAGCACTCCGCCTGTAGCGCACTGCTCAGTACGGTAGTATGCGAGTACGGCCGTTGCCATGGTGACTTTCGCAATTCCAGGCGTAGGGAGCCTGTCCGCGTCACGTGACCTCCTCCGTCCGTCCCGTTCCTGGGGGCGAAAAATGTTCCGGTGAGGAATTGAAGGTAGGCGTTTATTAGCAAGAAAAATAGACGGTTTTTTTTAATTCGTTTTTAAGTCTGTGGAAACGAAGTGTATATATCCCAAGTGATGTCATGTTGTGTGTTTGGGTAGCAGACATCATTTAGTCGCCTGGCTTAGTCGCTGACACAGCGGCTAAGCTAGTTAGCGTCTCTGCTGGTTTCCTTAGCATTGAGCTAAGACTAGGTTCAGAGCATCACTGGAGTGTTTTTTTTTTGTGGAGGTTTTCTGATAAATAAAAACAGCGCCGTGTGGATTAATTACTGCCTCAGCATGAGTGACTCGCCTGTACTGCAATGCGTATGAATTTATGAATTTACTTTCTTTACAGCTAAGCTAAGACAAGCTAAGCTAAACTAAGCTAGGACAGCTGTCCTGCCCTTTTTGTCGTATACGGAAAACAGGAAGGATGTTATAACACTAAGAGACACCTTATATAGCTGCGGTTTTAGTATTTAAAAAAAAAAAAAAAGTAAATATGTCTTTTTATGAGCTTGTTTTAATCCTCTTTCTCTTTAGGTACCCCTCAGTGTGTGTGGTATGGCTGCAGTGTGGCAGCAGGTGCTGGCAGTGGACGCAAGGTGAGCGCAAATCATTAGGATGGACCCTATTCAGGGAAAAGTAGCTGAAACCACGCGCGTGCTCATTTGCATATTAAATTACAAATCAGGATGCATGAAAAAGGGAGATTTTCTGAAGATACTTAGAATGGAATTGAGGTGTTTCTCCCCCCCCCCCCCCCCCCAAAAAAAAAAATGGAAAATAATAACAGAACGAAGTTGTTTTTGGTCACGGCACCACCAACTAATCAGTGATTTCGCAGTGGGAAAAATGATAAATCAGTGATTGGTCAGTGGAAAGAGTGATCAGTGATTAGTCAGTGTGAATAATGATGATCAGGGATTGGTCAGTGTGAAGAATAATGTTCAGAGGTTGGTCAGTGTGAAGAACGATGATCAGTGATTGGACAACTTGGCTATGATATTAATGACAGTGTGTGTGTGTGTATATATATATATATATATATATATATATATATATATATATATATATATATTCAGATGTTTGATTTTAGTTAGAGGGTTCTATTCTGTGTTTCTTTTGTCTGGATGTTATTTTAAATCTCACATTCTCTCTCTCTCTCTCTCTCCTTCTTTCTCTTTTTTTCTTGGTCTTCCCTAATCCAGGTACAATGCTTACCGCACTCCTACGTTCCCCCAGTTCCGCACGCAGTACATCCGCCGGCGTAGCCAGCTGCTCCGCGAGAACGCTAAGTGCGGCTTTGAGCCGGTGCTGCGCAGGCAGTACCTGCGTCTGCGCAGCCAGCTGCTCGCCCTGCGCTACGGCCCGCTGTCCGAGCAAAGCAGCTTCAGAGCCAGCAGCGTGCGCAGCTCCCGCACCACACTGGACCGCATGGAGGTTAGGCTCCTCATGGCCCACTGAGAACCTGACAAAGCATTCATTTAGGAAAAAAAATACGGTCCAAACAAACACAAATTAATTAACTAACTTGACTAACACAGTTTAAACATATCGCTCAGTGCTGAGACAATTCGGAGTCGGAAATTTTATCCAGCCATTACTTTATGTATTAAATTACGTTGAGCGAAAATGCAGCAGCTGTTCATCTTGTCCATGATTGTCCAGTGTAATCACATTAAAGGGGAACGGTCACGCTGATGATGAAACCACACTGAGGGATGCAGTAACAAACATGACCAACATTACTGTCATGGTCTGCATGTTTAAAGAGGATGGGCCAGAGCAGCGCTTCCCAGAATGCATTAAGGTTTCCAGCAGAGGTGCCAAGATTTACAGTTTAGCTGTTATGTTTATGATATCTGACCCTTTTCTACAACAACAAAGGAGACACCTGAAAACTAGGCTGCTTATTTCTGAAAACTTCTGCTTTCTTAGTTAAAGCAGCAGTCAGAATTCACTCTTCCAAGGTCAAATTTAACGTGTCAGTTCACATACCGATGGCCTTCTGAGCTAATAGAAAACAAGAAAAATCTTAAATCAGCATCAGCCGAATCTAAAGTGGTACATATTTGAAAATAGACATTAGTAGAGGCTCCTGAGTGGTGCAACAGAAAAACATTCACCCTTGAGACGGCGTGTGTGAATCTGGATGATCGCACGGGAGTCCATGAGCGCTAAATTGGCCATGCTCGCTCTCTCTCTCTCCCCTGTCAATCACAGCGATGCTAGCCAGTCGTCGGTGTTTGTGAGCTTATGTATGAGGAAGACGGCAGATCTCTCTTTTTACATACTGACTGGAAAAAAAGTTGGGATAGAGGATAGACAGTGCACACCATGATAGTTGTTTCTTGTCATTTATTCCTTTTGCATATTTTCCCCCCAACATTGCTTTAATGTGAATAACACAATTGTTTCAAAGTTAGAAAAAGCGTGACTGGTCCCCTTTACGCTCTGGGATGTTGCATGGGTTTTGTGTACAGGTGTGTGTGTGTGTGTGTGTGTGATAAGCAGTTTTAGAGCTTTCTGACACTGCTGGTGTAGTCAGTAATGTTTGTACCATTTGCATAATTTAAAGTAAACATAAAGCACCAAAGAACTCTCCATGAATCTTTTTTTTCTTTT
This sequence comes from Cranoglanis bouderius, assembly GCA_023630585.1. Lineage (NCBI taxonomy): Eukaryota > Metazoa > Chordata > Actinopteri > Siluriformes > Cranoglanididae > Cranoglanis > Cranoglanis bouderius. The sequence goes on along the minus strand of CM042556.1, from coordinate 17,028,620 downwards.
CTTTTTGTATTGCTTTTGAGAATTCTCCTTTTGGAGAATGAAGCAGTAAAATAAACAAGCAAATAGGAAAAACACTTCTTTTTTTTTTTTTTCTACTTTAGTGAAGCTTCTCTTTCCACCTGGCCTAACCTGGCCTACTTCCCTTGCTCTCTTTTATTTGCATGTCTACACTTCCCATGTCTCTCTTTATTTCTCTCTCTCTCTCTCTCTCTCTCTCTCTCTCTCTCTCTCTCTCTCTCTCTCTCTCTCTCTCTGCTCCAGGACTTTGAGGAGGACTCCAGGGCTCAGGGCGCTCGAGGTCACCGTCGTTCAGTGAGCCGTGGTTCATATCAGCTACAGGCCCAGATGAACAGGGCAGTGTACGAGGAGAGGTACAGTACTGTTTGATCGCATAGTTCTGCATTCAATGGGACATAGTAGAGGTCGACCGATTGATAGATTTTGCCAATTAGCCGGCACAGATAACCGATCGCTGGAGCTATTGTTATCAGCAAAAATCCATGCCGATAGTTTTTCCCGGTTGCGCCCATTGCGGGAGCGGCTGAGAAAGGTCCTCTGTCATTATACAGTACGAGAGCGGCCTCTAGAGGCAAAATAAAAACGAACACTGACAAATTTTGTTGTTTTATTTGAAGTGTTTTTGATTCATTTTGGATGTCTCTATTTTTATTTGTTATTTGGAGTGTTGCTTTTTGGTTCAGTTTGGATGTATATTTTTAATTTACTTTAATATTTATTAATAGTTAATATATGTTTATATTTTATATTTATTTCATTTAAAAAAGTACAGTACATTTTCATGGTACAGTCGGTATCGTTTATTTTTGTAATAAAGTTCAGCAATATTTTACTTTGAGTGTTATGTTTTCATTCTGTATCAATTTAAAAAATTGATTAATCGGTTATCGGCAGGTACCGCCCAACTCAATTATCTGTATCAGTAAAATCCACTATCGGTCGGCCTCTAGAACGCAGGAAAGTTTGTCTAAGAATGTTATGAGATGGCTAGAAATGGGCGATATGATAAAAATGTTGTACCGCGGTTACATGAAGACATTTCTACAATTAACCATAATATGTATTCTTTCTTAAATACTATAATTTAATTATACTTTTTATGAAAGTGTACAAAATGAAATTAAACACTGAAAACTAGGGACAATATACAAAACAGACTCGCCAACCTTCATGCGTAGGAGCTCCGTATTTTAACATCGGCGTACGCTGCTACGTGTTATGAGTTAAGTCTTTTTTTTTTTTCACCAGTAAAAACTGCAGATGAGCCAAACACAGTATGAATCTGGAATGATTGACAGTTGTGTAGGTGTTTTGAACTCTCAGATATTAACCGATCCCCTGGAAGCCCTGCCCCCTAAATGGAGACTGTGTTCCTGTGTTCAATAGTAGTTAGTTATATTTACTGGGATTGCACAGAAATGTTGGCCACCAAAGATTTTCAGCTGAAAATGATCGAAAATGGCACAGCCGAAAATTTTGCCAGAAAAAAAGACTAGGCCTAGAACGAAATGTCAGAGCTAAGACTTTACAGATAATTTGAACAGTATTGATAGTTTGTCCTACAGTTAATGTTCATCTCACATGTCTTGTATTCACTGTATATGCACCTATTGTCTAGATCTTTTGTCTACTGTCTTTGCACTGCTGTGTTTGTCTGTTGTCTTGCACCAGAGAAGTAGCCTTCTAGAGTTTTGTCATGCTGTAAACCCTTGTATTAGCATAATGACAATAAAGTTGAATTGAACTGAATTGAATATCATCATATTGCTCAATACTAATGCATATGCTAAAGGAATTTCCTATGTTTTACATGGCTTTGTACTTGTATTTTCAGGCCTCCAGGCAGCCTGGTGCCCACCTCTGTGGCCGAGGCGAGTCGTGCCATGGCAGGTGACACCACTCTGAGTGAGAACTATGCCTTCGCTGGCATGCATCACATCTTTGACCAACACGTTGACTCAGCTGGTAAATAACACCAGAGTTGTCAAAGTTTTATTTTGCCCTGATCCATCAGTGTGTGGTTGTATATTCTATTCTATTATGTGTGTATCTGCTCCCGTTTTGCCTCCTCAGTCCCTCGCTTGCAGTTCGCCAACGATGACAAGCACCTCCTTGCTTGCTGCTCCTTGGACGGGACCTTGTCAATCATGACGCTGTCTCCACCTCCCCCGACCGTTAAGGTGACGCTGAGAGGGCACGCGGGTCCTGTGACTGACTTCGCCTGGTCACTTAGCAACGACATCATCGTGTCCACGTCGCTGGACGGCACGCTGCGCATCTGGAACACGGAGGACGGTCGATGTATCCGTGAGGTCGCTGACCCGGAAACGAGCGAGCTCCTTTGCTGCACCTTCCAGCCCATGAATAACAACCTCACTGTGGTGAGTGCTGAAGTTCAGACGCAAGCTGTAAGTTGTATAGATCCCACTATAAGAGAAATAAGTGACTATCTTAATTTCTGTTTCACTTGCTACAGTTCACAGTCATGGGAAAAAGAAAGTACACCCTCCTTCAATTCTATGTCTTTGTTTATCAGGGCCTAATTGTGTGGTCCTCAACGACTACTATAAACAAGTAAATAACTTCAGGAGACAAAAAAAAAACAGATTTCAATATGTAGTCTTTTTTTTTTTTTTTTCCAAAAGGTAAACCAACATTAAGTACAATAAGTACACCCTATAAATTCAATAACATGTAGAACCACATTTAACAACAATAACTTGAAGTCAGTGTTTTCAGTTCATTGATTTCAGATGTTTGAAGGCATTTGTTTATGCACAGCTCACTTAAGATCGGCGGGATCTCAATGAGGTTCTGGACTTTGAGTTGGCCATTCCAACACCTTGATTTGTTTTTCTTCTTTAACCATTCAGATGTCGATTTGCTGGTGTGTTTGGGATCATTGTCCTGTTGCATGACCCAATTTCTGCCTAGCTTAAACTGCTGGACAGAATAGTCTGGTACAAAGTGGAGTTCATCACTGTCTCAAAGACTGCCAGTTTCCCAGGTCCATGGCTGCAAAACAAGCCCAAATCATCACCCCACCACCACCATGCTTCATAGTTGGTATGAGGTATTTGTGGTGATGTGCTGTGTTTGGCTTTTGCCAAACGTGGCACTGTGTATGATGACCAAACATCTCCACCTTGGTCTCATCAGTCCAAAGGATAATGTTCCAGAACTTTTGTGGTTTGTTCAGATGCAGTTTTGCAAACCTACGTCATGCTCTATATTCTTTTTGGAGATAATGGCTTTTTCCTAGCAGCCCTTCCTTGAAAGCCATACTTGTTCAGTCTTTTTCTTATTGTGCTGTCATGAACATAAACACTTAAAGTGCTTACAGAGACCTGTAGGTCACATGACGTACAGTTTTTACAGTTTTTCTTTATTCTTCTGAGCATTTGCTGGGACGCCCACAACTGGGAAGATTGGCAGTTGTCTTGAACAGTCCTTCTCACTGTAGAATGATGAATTTCAGATTGTTTGGAGATGGCCTTATAACCCTTCCCAGATTGATGAGCAGCAACAATTGCTTCTCTGAGGTCATGGCTGATGTCCTTTCTTCTTGGCATGATGTGGAGACACACCTGAATGCTGAACTGCCAAAAGGTCTACTTTTATAGAGGTAGTCACACTTCTTGATGATTAAGTAATCTTGTGCAGTTCATTAGTGACACCTGGCTGCTAATTATTCTCCTAATGATTATGGAAGTAGGAAGGGTGTAACACCCCCCCCCCCCCACACACACACACACACCTGGTTGCTGAATGTTGGTTTACTAATTGGGAAAAATATGACTACAGATTAAAATCTGTTGTGTTTTTTGTTGTCACCTGAGGTTATACATTTGTTTATTGAAGTTGTTGAGGATCACACAATTGTTATTTAGGACCTGACATTTAAAAATCTAAATTTGAAGGAAGGTGTACTTTCTTTTTCCCATGACATCACATTTTTTAAATTTACCATGCAAGTGGTTAAAGCTGTGGTGTGTGTGTGTGTGTGTGTACTCAAAAAAATAAATAATAATAAAAAAAAACACTCCTTTTTTCTGTACAGGTTGGAAACAGTAAGCACCTGCTGCAGGTGGTGAATATCTCCACGGGTAAAAAAGTCAAAGGAGGCTCGAGTAAACTGACCGGCCGCGTGCTGTCGCTGTCGTTCGATGCCCCGGGGAGGATCCTTTGGGCCGGGGATGACCGAGGGAGCATATTCTCCTTCCTCTTTGACATGGCCACAGGTACAGCGACCTGCCCTTTAGGTTCTGCAGCATGATTTTGGGGACCCAAATGTTTTCTCTCTATACATGTAAAGGGGTATAGAGAGCTGATAAACAGAATTCGGTGTGTTATCGGGAAGGATGATTTGAACCAAAACTAAAAAAAACCCAGAAAAAAAATCTGAACATGTAGAACATGGTATGTCTAGGATTTAGGACTCAAAAATATTAACACTGACATCATCAGTGAACGAAGGCTGGAGGAGGTGAGTGAGCATTGTGCTGTTAATTTCTTGCCATGAGATCCATTGTTAATATAAGATTGTTAGTTAAATTGTGTTTATGATTATGTATAAATATTGCTAGGGATATTTGCATTTCCTTCACTTGTTTTCTCCAGATCTTGTAAGGACCTGTAAGTATTGTCTCTCTGCAGTACGGTATAACTGATACTGTCTTGTACAGGATCCGCAGTCTCTGCGGAGCTCTGTAATAATAACTCCCAGGTTGTCACCGGAAGGAAATGATTTAGGACTCCATTCCTTTTTGACAGGTTATATTTCCCTCACAGAAAATGAAAGTTCCTCGTAACATCCTCTAGCACAAACTCTTCAAGTTTGTGATTGGATTTTGGCGTCTCGACTGAGATTAAATCCTTGAAACAGCCAATGACACAGCAGGATTCTCAGGGTTTAATAACCGCAGGAAGACCCGTTTCTGGTTGGATATCTTCTGAGACCAGGGTGTTTCAGCTCTTCGAGAGCTGTCAGTAACCCCTCTGCAGTATGAGCAATACGAAATCATCAATCATCGGTTAATTCTTTTGTGCTTACATGCGTATGTTGATGCCAAACAGCTGCATTCAGGGCACTGCTGATTTACATTTAGTCACGCCGACCAACCGCCATAAAAGACAGCTGAATGCGACTAAACGTCAACTAAACAGTGAAATCAGATTTTAGCCAAAATCTAAATCTTCCAGTAATGTAGCTCAGCCACTGCAGCGCGTCGGCTAACATCGACACACACTGACGCTTCCTCTTTTTATAGGGTGCTTTTACTGTTGTCCTAATTGAATAGCTAGGCTTATTTGTCTTAATTTATGGATTTGTTTCGGATCACTTTCTTTCCAAGTCATTAATATAAAATGCGTTTCACAAAATCTTTATTAAATGTGTGTGTTACATTGAAATTCATATGCGATTTAAACAGTGCAAAACTTATATTAAACATAAAACATATATTAAAAATCGCAGTAACTCATCACCAGTTATACAATTTGAAGCCGATCAATCGATGTTTACATTAGAGCGTCTCCTTAAACATAAATTTACACAAAAGCTCCTGCGAACAATTTACGAATAAATTCATTAATTCGTATCCAGCTCAACGCGAACATGCATCTTATCTGCTAATTGGGAAAATGTCTTTATATTGTTGTTTATGATCACTGTTAATGTATAATCTAAGCTAATCTACAGTAAGTGCTATCTGGCTAAACGAAGCATCTGTGAAGTCTGTGAAATACAGGAGGAGAATGTTCATGAAGATGAATTTGATTATCACATGACAAAAGTGTACAAGTGTGAGAAGTAGTCCAAAGAGCTTAGTCTAAAAATGACATTGTGGTGATGTTTTTTCAAATATGATATGAGTTGCTGGGTTAGTGTGTTGTTTGTGTGCTGAAGTCGTGTTGCTGCACAGGGAAGCTGACTAAAGCTAAGAGGTTGGTGGTGAGTGAAGGAAGCCCCATCTCCAGCATCTCGGCACGCTCGTGGATTAGCCGAGAGGCCCGGGACCCATCTCTGCTCATCAACGCCTGCGTCAACAAGCTGCTGCTCTACAGGTCAGAACGTACACACACACACACACACACACACACACACACACACACACACACATTCAAACATATGATTCAGGATTAACAGAATGTTTTTTCCCCCTCTAAGTCAATCAACAGAAAGAAAAATATGCATATAATAAAACAATACACGTATAAATAACTGTAACGTTAATGGTTCGTGAGATGATGATGAATGTGGTTATGGCTCTGCAGGGTTGTGGATAATGAAGGCACGCTGCAACTGAAGAGGAGTTTCCCCATCCAGCATGCCTCGCAGCTTCTCCACAGCATCTTCTGTCCACTCATGTCCTTCAGGCAGGGGGCCTGCGTAGGTAAGGATTACCGTACAAACATCTGCACCTCCATCAATACACGCATTTAATTAACTCAACGATAACATCTGTGCATTTCTTTATTGATCAGAACATTATTATCTGGGTTCAGTCACCAGTCACATGTTCTGTTCTCCAGTTATCGAAACACCCTTGCGGTGTCCTTCCATTGTGAATCCATTTACTTTTGCACTTAAAATGTATGACTTCTGTTTCCCTGCTAAGATCTGGATATAAATAAATGAATTATGGTGAAAACTACAGACTTTCCAGAACTGAATACGTTTCCCTTTTGCATGCATTTCTATCAAAAGTAGCTATGTAGCAGTTTGATTGAATCGTGGCGTTCACCGTGTGAGGAAATCGCACTCAGCTAGTGAGGTTTTAGACATCTGACTGTTTTTATTGAGATGCTCTAGGCAAGATTTTTTAAAAAAGTTTAAGGAAAGTTTACTTTTCCACATGATTTTGGTTGAGGTGTCAAAAAAAAACCCCAACAGTTTAGTCGTTTGCCAGAATTCAGTCACACCTCATAACATCCGAAGGGTTTTCCCAGACCACCACACATATACACATTAAACATGTTTTATAAAAAAAAAAACAAAAAAAAAAAAACAGGTATAAACCATATTTTGGGGATTTTGGGCACAACCTTGGGACATGTGGGTTGTGGAGTGTGTAACCTCAACCATCATTTAGTTGCTCGACCTCTTGTGTAGAAACTGCGCCAAGAAAAAAAGTGATTCTGGTTGTCCAAAATGGCCGCCTCTATAATGTTAGAGCGGTCGGGCAGATGGTGAGGTTTTGCTCATGTTTATACAGCCGTGGCCAAAAGTTTTGAGAATGACACAAATATTAATTTTCACAAAGTCTACTGCTTCAGTTTTTATGATGGCAATTTGCATATACTCCAGAATGTTATGAAGAGTGATCAGATGAATTGCAATTAATTTCAAAGTCCCTCTTTGCCATGAAAATGAACTTAATCTCAAAAAAACATGTCCACTGAATTTCAGCCCTTCCACAAAAGGACCAGCTGACATCATGTCAGTGATTCTCTCGTTAACACAGGTGAGAGTGTTAACGAGGACAAGGCTGGAGATCACTCTGTCATGCTGATTGAGTTAGAATAACAGACTGTAAGCGTTAAAAGGAGGGTGGTGCTTGAAATTATTGTTCTTCCTCTGTTAACTATGGTTACCTGCAAGGAAACACGTGCAGCCATCATTGCTTTGCACAAAAAGGGATTCACAGGCAAGGATATTGCTGCTAGTAAGATTGCACCTAAATCAACCATTTATCGGATCATCGAGACCTTCAAGGAGAGAGGTTCAACTGTTGTGAAGAAGGCTTCAGGGCGCCCAAGAAAGTCCAGCAAGCGCCAGGACCGTCTCCTAAATTTGATTCAGCTGTGGGATCGGGGCACCACCAGTGCAGAGCTTGCTCAGGAATGGCAGCAGGCAGGTGTGAGTGCGTCTGCACGCACAGTAAGGCGAAGACTTTTGGAGGATGGCCTGGTGTCAAGAAGGGCAACAAAGAAGCCACTTCTCTCCAGGAAAAACATCAGGGACAGACTGCTATTCTGCAAAAAGTACAGGGATTGGACTGCTGAGGACTGGGGTAATGTCATTTTCTCTGATGAATCCCCTTTCCGATTGTTTGGGGCATCTGGAAAAAAGCTTGTCCGGAGAACAAAAGGTGAGCGCTACCATCAGTCCTGTGTCATGCCAACAGTAAAGCATCCTGAGACCACTCATGTGTGGGGTTGCTTCTCAGCCAAGGGAGTGGGCTCACTCACAATTTTGCCTAAGAACACAGTCATGAATAAAGAATGGTACAGAAACATCCTCAGAGAGCAACTTCTCCCAACCATCTAAGAACAGTTTGGTGATGAACAATGTCTTTTCCAGCATGATGGGGCACCTTGCCACCGACATCGACATTTTGGGTCCATGGCCAGGAAACTCCCCAGACCTTAATCCCATTGAGAATTTGTGGTCAATCCTCAAGAGACAGGTGGACAAACAAAAACACGCAAACTCTGACAAACTCCAAGCATTGATTATGCAAGAATGGGCTGCCATCAGTCAGGATGAGGCCCAGAAGTTGATTGACAGCATGCCAGGGCGAATTGCAGAGGTCTTGAAAAAGAAGGGTCAATATTGACTGCAAATATTGACTCTTTGCATAAACTTCATGTAATTGTCAATAAAAGCCATTGACACTTATGAAATGCTTGTGATTATACTTCAGTAACAGTTGGTAACATCTGACAAAAAGATCTAAAAACACTGAAGCAGTAGACTTTGTGAAAATTAATATTCGTGTCATTCTCAAAACTTTTGGCCACGGCTGTAGATTACAGTGAGAACTGGATGTGGTTTAATGTGGATATTTACAGAAAGGATTTTAGGTGAGACAGACTTCCATTACTTGTCCTGGCCGAGTGATTACGTTTAATATGAATTTTAAATGATCTTTAATAAAGAAAGTTTGCGTCGTGAACCATATACTACTGCATTACATTGTGTGCACAACGCATTTATGATTCCCTTCCCCACACAGTGACCGGCAGTGAGGATGCGTGCGTTTACTTCTTTGACGTGGAGCGCAACACTAAGGCTATCGTAAACAAGCTGCAAGGTCACAGCGGCCCCGTGCTGGACGTCAGCTTCAACTGTGACGAGAGCCTGCTGGCCTCCTCCGACGCCACAGGCATGGTCATCATCTGGAGACGCGAGCAGAAATAACTCCAGAAGCTTCCAACTGCAACAGCAGCTTCAGTCATGTGCAATGTAGAAATTTACAACCCGGCCATTACAGAGCCGAATCTGCTGTCTGGTCTTGTGCTGATTTGTTAGAAATCATACAGAGCTTTTTTTGTGTGTCTGATGTTTCGCTATCCGTCATCCCTGTGAGACGTTTTTAGATTAGACTGAGTGTGATGCTTGCTTGAGACACGTCCATCAGAATGTATTGGGGGGGGGGGGGTATTTAATACTGGTATGCTGTGGATAATGTGATCTGTGATTGTGTGTGTGTCCTTGAAAGAGAGATTATATTAATGTTTAACACTGATGAGCTCGTGCTGGCTTACAAGAAAACACTATTGTATTTATGCCTTGTTATGAAGTAATACATTTCATCCCGTAGCCTGATTCAGTTTTGTATTTCCTGCTTATTTGTGATATCGATAATATAAACACTCTTGGTCATGCTGTTAGAGGCAAATAATCAACGTCGGGGTGGTGTGATGAAGTGGAGTTACTGTTACCACCCTGACGTTGCTGTGATGTCATAGCACATCCATTTGGCACGTCATACTATTTATCCGTTCGTAGTCACGTTTAATGCTGTGGAATGTCCGCAAAACGAGTTAGTTCCTGTTATCACTTAAGTTGTAGCAGCTATAAGCAGTTGTTCCCTCAGCAGCCTGTCTTTTTCTCTCTCTTTTGAAGATAATAAGACCAAAAAACCCAGCACTGGACACTGGAGACTCTTTCCATAAATGTTAAATAAACGTCTCCTTATCTTCATATCAACAAATATAAAAAAAAAAATGTCATTAAACAAAATCACATGTTTAATGTATGTATCGTAAGTCAGATTATCTGGAGCGTCCACCATACAAGTACTTGTGAATGAGCTGTTGCTATGGAAACGATAACCTGTTCGAACAAGTGCATTAATATAAACATTGCAGGAACTACTGCCAGAGTGGCTTCCATTAAAGTGATCCCTTTCTGTTGATGAATGGGGTAAAGGGTGTAAGAGCTAACACATGCACAACAGGAGAAGGGCTACAGTTAGTATGTAAAGGGGACCTGTATGAATAGGTGGACCTGATAAAACAACAACAAAAAGTCCATGGGGTGGAGTCGGACCTGATCCAGCTCCTCCTACCTGGGCAGAGTCGAACAGTCCAAAAGTGCAGCAGGTGAAGTGTATTTCAGAGTGGATAAATGTGTTTAATGTGTTGTTTTGAGTTATATAGTCTCGTGTTGGTTAGGAATATGGGAGGGGTTGGATCAGATCCAGCTCCACCCCCTGGACCATGCAGTGAAAACTATCTCCTAAACATATTTGTTCCTTTAAAGAGAGTCTCTGATTTCACAATGATTAAACCAGATGTTTCTGGAGTGGTAAAAATACAACAGTCTTTGGTTAGAAATAAATAAATGTCCTCTTCCGCCATCTTTCCTGTGAAGTTGTAGGTTTCGTTCAATCAGAATTCCCGGATGGCATGGCATTATTATTATTTTTTTTTATTTACAAAAAAAAAGTACTAAATCACGTTCAAAATATATTCTTTTACCACGTAGGCTCATAAAATCAATTAAAAATTATTTTTTTTCCACAGGTAAAATGTGTTTGAAGTCAATTTATTCGTTTAATTGATGACGTAGTATGACCTAGACGGAAGTAAAAATAAGCCCGGGAAGCGGTGCGAATTTTAAACAACAACATTTTTAATCGACTTTCCATGAAAAATAATATTTTTTTAGTACGTAATACAATTAACTCGGATGTTATTTCACAGTTTTATATTCGAAAAAAAAATTATTTAGTTAACAGTTCGGGTTAGAGCTCGTTTACTAAAATACCCGTTAGCTAACTTCTTAAAGGATATATTTCCTACCCGTATACCGACGAATCAGTTGTGATTGTATGATACATTCTAGTAGGACTTTCTGATAGGCTGACTGCGTTTGAGTACAAACTTCTAGCCAATCAGAGCAATCGGGAGGCGGGATTTGTCAGAATACGGGTGGCGGCTGGAGGATAACGTATGTTACAGTGTAACGACCCATTCTGTAGGTCTGTGTTGGAAAAATTTATTATATACAACTCAGTTAGCATTTATAGTTCATAAGCGTTGGGAAAAGTGCTAGCTAGTGAACGAATTAACGCAGAAAATGGGGAGTTTGGTTCAGGAGGTGAAGCGTTGGGCGACAGAAGAGCTGGATTTGCCTCCTCACTACCTCCCACACGACAGCTACATTAAAACGTAAATAAGAATTCAGTTATTATAACTAATGTCGTTATAACTGATGATAGTTAATTAAATAGTGCTTATTTGTGTTGTAATTGTTGTTTAAGGTTGTGTGTTGGTACAGGAGCCTCAATTTGGAAATATGTCATACAGCATGTTTACAGTGAGAGGTAATGTGAAGTCTGGCCTTTTACATCATCACTCTTATAACATTTTACCATATCATTTCATTTGCATATTTCATTCAGGACACGTTTTTCTTCTACAGGAAGGTGCGACTCATGAGAGGGAATCTTCAGTGGTATCCTACTTGCTCTCAGACTCGTTTTAAATGCTCTGTGATGACGATTGGTGGCTTTTCTTTTCATTTTTAGTAGAAAAACCTCCTTCAGACACACTCCACTAATCATCCCACCGGTCCGTTTTCACTACGTTGCTACATAGATTTAACTTTGAAGCATTCCAGGCTCGATTCCGGCTCTTTTCATCGAGTCAAATCTTTTGATTCGACGCAAGTCACCAGGAAGAGTCGACTCTTTCAGCTCCCAGACGGCTCGCTGATATTTTTTTCCCTGTAGCTTGTTCCAGACAGTACGATTTTCAATCGTGTTCTGTCGTCGTAGATGAAAATCGCAAAAGAATCGTAAAACAATTCTTAGGTCGTGAGTTGAAATGAGTCTTTGGTCTCAGAGCGCAGGTGGCTCAGGTGGTAGAGCGGGTTGTCCACTGATCGTAGGGTTGGCGGTTCAGTTCCCGGCCCACATGACTCCATGTGCCGAAGTGTCCTTGGGCAAGACACTGAACCCCAAGTTGCTCCCGATGGCAAGCAGGTAGCTCTGCTGCCACTGGTGTGTGAGTGTGTGGGTGAATGAGACACAGTGTACTTTGTGAACCGTAAAGGTTAAAAGGCGCTATATAAGTGCAGACCATTTGCCATGTGACGGGTTCACTGGCATGCCTTTGACCCCAAAGATGGCCGACGACAAAGTTTTGTAGGTGTCATAAGTCTTAGAGTCAAGTTCTTCATTTTACTGTTTGTCAGCGTTACCTTTTACCATTTGTTAGATGTCTTGTCCACCGGAGTGTCATCGGCCACCTTGAACTTTTTTTTTTTTTTTTCCCCCCTCATCCAACGTCAGCGCCTGGTAGCCCCTCCCCTCTTCCGCGCCTTTCACTGTTTGAAGTGTCCAGCGTCCCACGGTTCAATGAGTTCATCATCAGGGTATTTGAAGTGCACTTCATCTTGTTGGAATTTTTACTCACAACTTAGACTGCAAAATGGTGGTGCATAAGTATGCGATTTGGGAAGCACCTTCTAATAATTTAAAAGTAGACTTCAAAGACGCACCGGTGAGCGACAAGAGATGTTTGGTGCGGGTGCATGGTTTTGCTTAGTTTTCTTACCCTCTAGCTTCACCCCTTGATGAATCCCAGTGCAAATGTGTGCATGTCGTATGAGACACGAACACGACTGTATGGAAGCCTGTTTCCGCCATGGAGAAACAAAATTTTAAAAGGTAATTGCGACTTTATATCTCACAATTCTGCCTTTTTCTCCTTCAATTGTGAGAAAAAAAGTCAGAAATGTGAGAAATAAAGTCGCAAACTTTTAAATGACCTTTTTCATATTTTTTTCCTCTCCGTGGTGCAAACGGGCTTCCATACAACTGTTATCAGTTTTCCTTGACGTTTTGATTCCCAAGGTACAAAATTCTACAGGATAAAGAGGTAAGGAGTTAAAGATTCTTGGATCTTGGATTTTTGAGTGCAAGAGATTACAGTGGGATTAAATGACCTGTCGTGTGTGTGTGTGTGTGTGTGTGTGTGTGTGTGCGTGCGCATGCGCAGCTGAAGCAGGTGGAGGGACAAAATAAAGACGCTCGGCGTGTGGAACTGCAGAGGGAGATCTCCGAGCTGCAGACTGAACTCCGTCACATAGACCAGAAAATCAGCACAGCCGAGGAGCAGCTCGCTAACGAAGGTCAGGATTTCCTCCGACTTATTTATTTTCTTACATCATCACTTACATCATATCTACTCGATCGGTGAAGATCATTAGATTTGCATACGTATTCACCCCCTGAACGTTTCCACATTTTGTACTGTTATCTTACACCGCAATATATGTGTGTGTGTGTGTGTGTGGGTGGAGTAGAGCAGAGTGTCAACAGACAGTGTGCTCAGTATGAGGAGAGCCGACTGAGGGAGCTGATGCTGGAATCGTTCAGGGTGCGCTGCGCTGAGGAGCGAGACGCCCTCCAACACGACACGCAGACCATCAGCAGCCAGCGGCAGGCTTTAGAACAGCTCTCCAGGTAAACTTATTTAATCGCGCACACATCTGACAGACGGCGGTCAGCACGGTGTTTGACAGAAATACAGAAAGAGCCGCCGTTTTTAGATACTGATACTGATACTGATACCGAAACCTTCAGCATCAGCTGATAATCGATACCCATTTTCTTTAAAGACTACTAAGCTTTAAAACTTTTTAACTGAAGCACTTCACAGTTAAACTCTTACAAAAGAAAAAAAAACAAAACAGTTGCGTTATAGATATAATAAAGTATAAATATAATGAAGTTAATCGTAGCAAAAGAAATAAACAGTCGAGGGTCTTTATATGTAAACGTAAATTTTATTTTCCGAATCCGATTTCCAACCTTTTTTTTTTCGATTGTTGCAGGATCCGATATCTGATATCTGTTTCCTTCGATATATCCGATCCACCGTTTTTTGTTTTTGTTTTGCTGGTATATACTGGGTATCAGCTCTCTGCCATCTTTATTTGTATCATATATTTTAAAGTTCAGTTCTGTTCGTTTAGACGTTGATTTAAATGGCAAATTTATTTATTTATTTTTGCTTTGTTTTTGTTTACAGGAAAGCCGAGGTGAAGGTGGCGTTCGGAGGATCTGACGGCAGAGACGGCGGCACGGCCGCAGAGCCTCTGGTTTTAGTAAGACCCGATCTGCTCCTCTGTGGCAGATTTGACTTCTGAACCGTCAAGAGAAACGCCTTCGCTCTGATTAGCACAGTGTAAATTAGGACTGCAGAATACATCAAGGTTCTTGGCTTCCACTGTTATGTAAGGAATAAAATACTCTCGAGATATTATAGGAAAATAATCACTGACGGAGAGGTGTGTTGTGATGAAGCGGAGTCACTGTCGTTACATAAACATTGATTATTTTCCTATAACGGCACATCCTGGAGTGTTTTATTCCTCTTACACCACAGCAGTTTGCCCACGATTACATTTGATTATTTATTAAAGAATGACGAGTCAGACTTTTTTTTTTTTTAATCCGTTTATAGTTCGTTCCTGTGCTCACTGATGTAAACAGTAGACAAAAACCATTAGAGATTTTATTTTTTTATAAACAAGACAGTATTTCACAAAGAAAAAGAGATGGAATGAAACAACAAATAGTTTTTAATGTCGGTTCCGGTACTTTTGGCAGCGAGTAACAAAAGAACGGACACACGACCGTAATGACGACACCGAAAAAGTTATTATATCACAATATCAATATCACGGAGGAATAAGACAGTTGCACTGAGGAAAAGACAGGAGGAAGAGTTCGAGGTAGCAGAGCTGAAGATGTTGAGGTTCTCTTTGGGAGTGACGAGGATGGATAGGATCAGGAATGAGTACATCAGAGGGACAGCACATGTGAGATGTTTTGGAGACAAAGTTAGAGAGGCCAGGTTGAGATGGTTTGGACATGTTCAGAGGAGGGAGAGTGAATATATCGGTAAAAGGATGCCGAGGTTAGAGCTGCCAGGCAGGAGGCCGAGAGGAAGACCAAAGAGGAGGTTTATGGATGTAGTGAAGGAGGACATGAAGGTAGTCGGTCTGAGAGAAGAGGATGCAGGGGATAGGGCTAGGGCTAGGTGGAGGCAGATGATTCGCTGTGGCGCCCCCTGAAGGGAACAGCCGAAAGGAAAAGAAGAAGGAATTGTAATCTACCTAGTGACGGAAAAACGATACCAATATTATTCATCATCGTTGCCTTGGTGATCGTAATGGTTTTAGTGTTGAGAAATTTCATTCCGATTGTGATCGGTTAGATAAAATGATAAATTGTTCCAGGCCCAAGGATTTGTAATCAGAAAGCAGCTGTTAGATTAAAACGCACTGAATTTTTTTCAGTTGGTTGTTTGCTGAGTTTAGTTCTGTCTTTTTCCCCTCTTTAGAGGAACGTTCGAGATCTGTGCAGGGAGCGGGTCCTCTTCTTCCAGTCTCTGCAGGACAACATGCTGAAGTCCACTTCTTCAGAGTAAGAGCAGTGTCTCTTAAAAAGAAAAATGTTACACAGGAACAATTTCACCTTCTTTCCTTGTAGATCGTTTTCCTGTTTAATTAGAGCTGATTATTTACTTCTCTGCAGATTTACTGCTGATCAGAGGAATGCAGCTTATCAGCACTGGCTTAGTGCTGTGGAGGTGGGGCGAGTGTGTGTGTGTGTGTGTGTGTGTGTGTGTATGTGTTTTGTGTGTTGTTTTTTTTTCCTGATCAATGCATTGTGTTTCTTTTTTGTTTTGAAAAAAGTATTTATTCTGCCATCTTGCTATGATTTGGGGGGGGGGGGGGTCTGGGGAATGTAATTCAGTGCAAACGAGTAATTCGATGATCAGTTCTGTGCTGATTTTAATAACTCCAATTCGATTATCAAGTTCAGTTCACTTCAAAGCACATATACCGTTATACAGTATAGCAACAATTTATTGCATTTACGCAGGATGCGACGATTATCTTTGGTTTAAAATAGAGATGAGTGACGGCGGCGTGTGCCGTTTTTAAGGTACGTTCATACAAACCGCGACAAAGCGATCGGAGATTCATTCATTTTCAATGAGAGCCTGCGACCTCCGCCGTCATGAGCGACAGGGACCGCTGGCGACTAGAAAGTTGAGAAAAGTTTAACTTTATGCACATTTGGAGTAACTTGGTGCAGCGGCCACCAATGGGAGTGCGGACAGTAGAGCGCACGTGATCCGTGATCCGCCATGCCTAGTCCGAATTGTTCAGTGGAACCGGCGCTTGTGCTCTCGCCGTAGATAGATGGCCGCAATGGTTAAGAGCACACACTCCTTCTCCTTTATCTCTTACCAATATTGGCACCCTTGTTCATATTGGCCTATGTGTTACCTCATATTTATACCCCTGTGAAACAGGAAATCATGGTTGAACAATTTCCTGTTCCTAGTCACCCAGGTGTACTAAAAAAAAAAAAAAAAATCAGTGGGAATATACTTCAAATATATTTCTCATATGAATTCATAGGGGTGCCGATAATCGTTGCACACCTATATTTAAAGATTTTATTTTATAAACCCGTGTTGTGTTTGCAATTGTTTGACATCCATGAGAGCAGAGTATTTCTGTGAATTCTTTTTAACAAAAGATCAAAAGGTTAAACAATAAAGACAATTTTTCACAGCCTTCTTTGCTCATATCTACCAAGGGTGCCAATATTAGTGGAGGGCACGAACGTAGCTTTAAGCGTAACCTCCGAATAAACATTTACCAGAAAAGGAATTTGAGAGGATTCGTGACTCTTAACCTGTTAAAATCGTACAGGCTACTTGACTTTAAACAGTGTCCGCGCGAACACCTTTCTATTAGAATATGTATTTAAACAATCAGATTTTTACTCGTTATAGTGTATACACTCACACAAGTGCACATATACATAATCAGATTATTGCAAAATGATTTTTTAAAAATAAGGCATCAGATTATTATTTCATAAAACTCTCTTTTCTTGGCTTTTTCAGGAAGTGCTGCGATCTCACCCGCCAAATCACCTCCTTTTAGCTCTGCAGGCTTTGGCCTCCAAACAGCAGGTGGCGCTGGAGGAGAAAACCGCAGCTTTGGATGTGGAACGTGACGTTTCTGCTCTCGGGTAGAAAAACAATTTAAGTTTTCTAGTTACGTCGTAAAGATGTTCTTTTTTTTAAAAAAAAAAAAAAAAAATTTGTTTTATAAACGACAATCTTTGACGGCTGTAGGTTTCGGTATGAGAGTAATCACCTGCTCGACGTGTCCATGGAGGAAGAGGAGGACTTGCCGTCGGTGCGCAGTCTGTTACAGGTGAGTGAGCTTGTACTTTAAATGTATACATGGTATTTGCTTTAGATCCATCTACATACAGACAACGCTGACTGTATAGGATGTAAATATACACCACTCATGACCCCCCCCCCCCCACACACACACACACATACATACATGTTGTTATATACCAACTTTCTTTCTTGAAGTTAACAATACAAGTGCTGACACTGGAGACTCCTTCCTTACGTCTCCTTACAGAAAACCTCACCATGTTTACAGTTATACACTATTTATGTGGAAGTCTGGAACTACTCTCAGAGCTGCTGTGATGGAAAATTAATCAACACCTTCTGTCCAATCAGAATATCAGAACAGAGCTGTGGCATAAGACGTCCTCATGTTCAATATATTGTGTTTGTGTCTAATTTTGTGTGTGTGTGTGCATGTTTTGTATAAATCCTGTGTGTGTGTGTGCGTGTGCAGTCTGCGTGGGAGGAGGTGGAACAGTGTTACATGCGCTTGGCGGAGGTTCGGAGTAGAGCTCGGAGACTGCACGCTGATCTCGGCGCTCTCACGAAGGAGGTCCAGCTAAGAATTCTGGGACAGGACGATCTCGTTGACCCCGTGGCCCGGCGAGTTCACGCTCCTTACTCATAAACGCTGATGATATGCTGACGTCGTTAGCAGTAAAAGATTGAAATGGCCAGATAGCATTATTGACTTTGCAGTCACGACTCAGACGCGCGCTTCATCTCCGTCAGAGTCTAAACACACCTCGAATAAAACACCTCGTGGCGTGCGGTTACAGGAAAATAATCAACGACGGCGTGAAGTGTGATGCATGATCATACTGTTACCACGCCAGAGCTGATTATTCTTTCATAACCGCACATCCTGAAGTGTTTTATTCCTTTTAGACCACAACGATTACAAAGTTTTATGTATTAAAGAACGACAGGTCATACTTTTTATCCATTTATAATTACATTTAATATCGTGGAACGTCTGCCAAACTTATTTATATAAACACAGATGATAAAAGTGTCCCTACCTGTTTAAGATGCCTTATATCTGATTTGAAATATTTTGTTTTTTTCAATGCAATGGATCTCGCTAGATCATTACTTTTGTTAAGCTCCGCCCCCCCAGATCTGCCTAATAAATAAATAAAACCTCTGTCGCGCTGTGTGTATCTCAGGAGTGTGTTTGAGTTGGAGCTGCAGGCGGTGAGACGGGCTGCGGTGAGAGACAGCGTGCGAGAGCAGTGTGCACAGCTCCAGCTGGAGAACCGAGAGAAACGTGAGGCTCTGCGCAGCCTCCACACGCAGTGGCAAAGCATCATGGACTTCAGGCAGCTCGTGGTACGTCACCGTCTAAACTAGCGGTGTCCTAATAATAATAATAACTCGAATTACACGAGTCCGTTTACAAACATCACTGTAATTACAGATCTCATTTTATCACGTTGTAGATTATGCACTGAGTAGGTACTTGGTCATCTAGCACCAGTACTGTTTTTTTAAGGTTATAACATTTCGCATTAAAGCAGAACGCCACACCGTTCCTCACATCTTCGAAACGTGTCAAAACAGGAACAACCATCGGTTTTTGTAAGGGGGGGGGGGGAATCATCTTAACTTAACTTTTTGCTCCTAATTTGCTGTTGCAGTGGTTCCTTCTTGTCCATCATGTAAAGTGGTCAGTGTTCTGTACTTCATTTTCTGGCAATTCTAAGAGGTATCACTCAAAAATATGCCAGAAGAGTCAGAATACACCAGAAGCACAGGCTTCTTTATTCCCATAACTAAAAAGGGCAGATATAATTAACACGTGATCTTCAGTAGAGGTCGACCGATTGATCGGTTCTGCACAAAAATCCACACCGGTAGTTTTTCCCGGTCGCGTCCGTTGCAAGAGCGGCTGAGGAGGGTCCGCTGTCGTTACACAGCGCGAGAGCGGTCTCTAGAGGCGAAATAAAAACCATCGCTGACAAATTTTGTTGTGTTATTCGAAGTGTTTTTTGATTCATTTTGGATGTCTGTATTTCTATCTTTTACTTTTTGGTTCAGTTTGGATGTATGTCTTTTATTTACTTTTAATATTTATTAATAGTTAATACACATTAATATTTATTTCATTTTAAAAAGTACAGTACATGTTCATGGTACAGTCAGTATCGTTTATTTTTGTAATGAAGTTCAGCAATATTTTACATTGAGTGTTATGTTTTCATTCAGCATCAATTTAAAAAAACTATCGGTCGATTAATCGGTTATCGGCAAAATCCACTATCGGTCGACCTCTAATCTTAAACAGTGTCCAAGATCTTTCCATGTTTGCTGTCTCCACTACTTCTGATATCTCTGTGTGTGTGTGTGATGTGTGATGCAGGATATTAGACAGGAACAGATACGGAGTCTGATCAAAGGAAACTCCACCCTAAAGACTGAACTCACACGTGTTCACTCGGAGGTACGAGGGTCTGCAAAGCTTTCCTTCTCTTTACTACAGCTTTTCTTTCCCTTCTACAGGGGTTTGTCATCAGTGACTGAACTTTCTTTAGAATGTTGCTGTAAGAATATTGAATATTAAGAATATTGCTGTAAATCATTTGTCTTTGACATGTTGTCTAGTCTAGGGGTGGACGATATTGCCCAAAATTGCCTGCCAAAAAAAAAAAAAAAAAACCCCAACATATTACGATACTTAAAGACATTTCTGCCATATGATACGCATAGTGATATATAGATTTAACATATTGTCAGCAAAACAGTTTTGCTTTAAGAAAAACCCTGCAAAAACATTTATTTTATGATTTACTTGAAAGTGCAATAGTCAATATATTTGGAGAATATGTAGAACATCATAAAAAACCACTGGATTAAGCCACGGTCTTGGCAAAATGTATTAAGTCACTGAAAAAAACACGTTTGGAGAACCGCTTTCCGGTCCAGAATGCTTGTGTTTCGATTCGTCATTCATTTTATAGACACTCTACTCTCTCACTAGATACTGGGGGCGGAGCTTAAGGAATATGGACGCCATATGGGAATCATTAGGTCTCTATTAGAAACCTAATCTTTTACCTAATGCAACTTTAATGTCTACCAAATAAATTATTTGAACAAAAATCAGTAAGAATTGTGGTTTAAAGATTCAAAACAGTACAACATTCCTAAACATCTACTCGGATGATTTCAACCAGAGTTCGTAACGGTCCTTGTGATACCTGTAATATCTCGGGAAAGTGTATCGTGATCTGGATATTGTTCCATCATATTACCCAAACCCTAGGTCAGAGTTCTGGCTTTGAGATGTTTTGATGAAATCTGTCGCTGATTTAAATGTTGTTTCTTTGTCCTGTCAGTTGAGGGAGTTTGTGCGGGAGAAGCTCAGTCCACAGTTTGGGGGTGTGATCCGGTCCGCCAGCGAACTCCATAACTCCGTGTCCCAGGAGGCCAAGCTGTTTAACTCGGTGTCTCTCACTGCCCTGGACCGCAGGACTGTAGACGGGTAAACGTCGCAAATACATCAGTTTACATCAGCCGTTACGTTGTCGCTCGTACATCATGATATGTATGACGTAATATTCTTCACTTGTCCTGCATTAGTGTTGGGAAATGAACCCTGATTCGAATAAACATCACACGGGATGTTCTGCAGCTTTTCTTTTCTCCTGTATGTTGTAGCGAGAGAATCCCGGCGGATCAGCTCTCCTTGTATCGCGTGAACTCTCCGGCGCTGCAGGCCGTCCGTCAGGGCCTCTGCACACCGCTGTACATGGTGAGTCTCTTACAAACCACAGGATTGTAGTAATGCGCTCTTACCGTTTCTATAGCAACACCCGACGCAGGGACGTTCCACGTAAACGGATTGAAAAATAATCGTAGATTTGGTGATGTAAGGAGACTTTTCTTTTTAACGTTTATGGAAGGAGTCTCCGGTGTCAGAGGTAAGGCTTTATGTTTTCCGACATCTTCAGGACAGAAGGAGTTTGCCGTTTTGCGGTAACATGACAAACTGCGATGAATTTTATTTTTTTATTTATTTATTTTTTGCCTCATTAACTGAAAACGGAGGCCGTAGAGGGAACGACTGTTTATAGCTGCTGTAACGCAACTGAGAACAGGAACTAATGTCTCACGGATGTTCCACGTAACTGTAAATGGATAAACATGCATGACTTGTCGTTCTTTAATTAATGGAGATTGTTAGCATTGGTGATTCGCAGTGGTGTGAGAGACATGAAACACTTCGGGATGTGGCGTAATCCTCCGTTTCATAACTCGGGAACCATTTGACACTTAAATGAATCATATTTGGATCATTTAAGTCTTTCAAGCATCGAGTCATTACGAGTCCGGGATGCCGTTAATGTAACCCTCAGTGCTGGAGTCTTTGTGTTTGTATTATACAGGCGCCGGAGTTGTTGTTCTCTCAGGCGGTGTCTCAGAGGCTGCAGCTGCGTTTCCTCCGTCGCCTCCTGCAGCTGCGCACGGACTCTCTAACAGACATGCAGAACCGAACATCGCAGCTGCCTGCTCCTAATCAGCAGGGTAACACACACACACACACACACCTCCCTGCTCTATATCCATAACCGTAAATTGCACTTGTATTAGTGAAATGTGTTAAAAAGTGTAGCACACTCAATCTATACTCAATCTGTGACTGCACAGTGTTTTAAAATCTTAATCTTTTAAATGTTTTGTGTGTGTGTGTGTGTGTGTGTGTGTGTGTGTGACAGCTCTGCTTCAGCGCGTGAAAGTGGAGGACGCAGACTTGCTGCAGTCTCTGTTGCCTCGTGTTCAGGAGCTCACACAGAGATGCTCTAAAGGCGTGGCCTACGCGAGTCAGGTCAACGCCACCATCACACACTGGTGAGGAGACGGCTCTTAAACCTACACCTCACACGGGCACATTTGTTTTTCGTTTTTTTTTTTTTGTACAGGGACACCGAGTGTGATGTGGTCATGCGATTACATCTACGTACAGTACATTAAAGCTGACAGATATTAGCGAATATTTGTTTTATTTACATTCATGGGTTTCAAAAATGAAAAAGTAGCACCAGTTTACTAAAAAAAAAACAACCCAAAAAACCTCAGAATTATTCATCTCATCACTGTGGCATAGGGCTACAAATCAATAACCGCAAGAAAATTAATGCACCGGAGATCAAATTTCAAATCAAAGAGCCATCCCTTAGTGTCAGATACTTATACGATACTGTATGCTTGAAAGTTTGTGAACCCTTTTAGAAATTTTCTATATTTCTGCATAAATATGACCTAAAACAACATCAGATTTTCACACAAGTCCTAAAAGTAGACTTATAACATGGAATATTGGATCATTTTCCACAATAAATAAATGACCAAGTACAATATTTTTTTGTCTCATTTCTTTAATTTGGTTCTCTTTTTCTGCTTTTAGGACTTGTGTGAAAATCTGATGTTGTTTTAGGTCATATTTATGCAGAAATATAGAAAATTTCTAAAAGGGTTCACAAACTTTTCAAGCACCACTGTAGATCTCGACCTTGATCGTAATCGTCCACTTCAATGCTCCCTAGGATCGTATAGGCCCCACCCCTGGAGGCGTGTCTTGCTGTACAGTAGCAGCTCGTCAGCAGTAAACATGGTTTGTTATCGGTGCGTTTTTGGCTGTGGCTGGCTGTTCGGTTTTCTTTTCTGACCATCGCTTGGCTGAGTAGTTTATCTGTTTGGAAGAAGGTGGAGTTTGTATTAGATTGCGGTTTTGTGACAGGAAATCGTGTTTTTTAGTAGTTTTACCAACTTGGGGCTGTTCACTACTGAAAACGGAGCGAGAACACAATTAGTTTTTTTATACACCGTCGGAGAACAGCGAAGAAATTAACGAGGGCCTTGCGTTCTCTTCAATGTTCCCCATATTTGCTGGGGGGGGGTGGTGTTTCTTGAACGCTATTGGCTGTTCAGCACAACAGCAACACTCTTCCTGTTTCAGAAGGAAATACATCAAGATACAGACTCAAATCACAGCTCAGAGCGAATTCCTCATGAAGATGTAGGCTGGATTATTTATTTTTGAGGCATTTATTTGACAATGTAAAACAGATTTGTTTTTAAATTGAGCTAGAACTTTGACTTGCTTTTTATTTGCTTTAATTCGAACTTTCTGGTAACCAAAATGCACCACACAAACATGGCACCCCTCATGAGAGACTTAAGTGTTGTAACACCACGTTTAGACTGTGGTATCTTATGTACAGGGCATAAGAATGAGATTTAAAAAATGGGGAGAATAGATTTAGATAACCTTCATGTAAACAGTCTCATGCATGGGGTGGGCTAATCGTTTCTTACTGTTTGTAGTTTCCAAAAAGATTAGTGCTATCATTATGGAAGATAATTGGCTAGATACATCAGATTATTTTTAACACTTATATAATGAATGTGTTTTTCTGCCTCTTGCTTGATGCTGGTCAGCTGTTGTGTGAAACCTTGTACACCGAAACAGTTCAGTCACATGTATTTAAACGCCTTCATCTTCACGGTCTATATCTGGATCGTGAAACTTGAACCAGGAAGTAACGGGAGCAGATTGCTTTCACACGTTGAAGAGAAGTTCAAGACGCTTTAAGAATAGTGCTAATTAACAAACCGTAATTAATGCGAGTTGTCGCGGTCTGTCACAAGGTGTTAAAAATAGGTGTGTGAACAGCATCCTAAGAGTTTAAGCGTTTCCATGTGAACGGTCCCAGCAATGATATGTGTGTGTGTGTGTAGGTGGGACCAGCCGGCTCAGTTTGCTCTGCCAGACATGCAGCAGGACGGACTGACCTTCCAGCAGTGGCTGCAGAGATGGAAACTGGCTACGAAGGAACTTTAATCTCACATGGATTTGTGCTCTGCATCACCGCAAACAGCATCTCTAAACAATGGTCCGTTCACTTTAAGGAGCGGTTTGTAATTTTTAACGTAACGGAAAACGATCTCGTAGGCTTCAAAGAAAACATTGTTCTCGTCCCTCCTTTTCTGCATCGTCGATTTCCTTTTTAGGGAAAAAAAAAAGGCTGGACTGAGTAGCTGTGGCCTAAAATGAAGCCTCAAGGAATAAACCGTGTGGGTTGTGGTGTTCTAGGAAAATAATCAAGCAGCACTGCTCTTTCAGGGTATTTTGTATTGTTAATCTTCATCAGCTCCATTTATGGAAAAAATGGCATTTTTTAGACTTTTAGACAGGCATAGTGCTGCTGTATATTCATGATTTTTTTTTTTTTTTTTTTTTTTAAATACACATTTTACAATTTTCCTCCCAATAAACGATGATGATGATGAAGAATTCACTTAACACACTTTTCCTTTACACCCTTTCCCCCCCCCATGAACGTTGGTTACAGTATGCTCTTAAGGCTTGCATCGTCAGACACTTCATGGTAACATAAAAACATGAACTAAACTGTACAACAAACATAAAACTAAATTAACACGATCGCGATGACACAAAATTCAGAACGATGGCAGTACTGCGGCACGTCCGAAAGTCCAAAACTGTACAGATGAAAGATTTACGCGGCCTTCTCAGCTTTTCGCCGTCCACCGTGGGAGGAAAAAACGACGTTCCGTCCGTGAGCGGCCGATGAGAAGCGCATGTAATGGTGAGATCCTGTAACGCAGCCGCGCCTTTACCGTATTCTGGTGAACAGGTTTAAGACGGACACCGACTCCTGAAAGCAAACAAAGGCAGATTTTTTTTGTTCTCATTACGTTAACTGCCTTTAAACAAAGATTTCAGTGTTGAACCGTAACACACCAGAGCTAACTGGCGAATATGGAAAAGTGTCGTAACGTTCTCGGAATTACCTTCGTTGATCGAGTTTTGCTAAACACGTTCCAGAAACGTAGTGTCTCGTCGCCTGCTCCGGTCACGATGGCCTCCCCGTCCGGAGACATCGCCTAAAAATGGAGGACAAACGTCAATTTGCGGTCAAACAAAACCGCTAATAAGAGCTGAACGTTTCATTTGGCTCACGAGTTAATTCATTAAAACGAAACGAGTTTTCAGAAGGTGTTGACTCATTTTCTATAACAGCAGCTCTGACAGTAGTGCAGCTGCAAATCCAAGGTAATGTACGCGTGTGTGTTTTGCTGATGTGGTGTTAAGTTTAGTGTAAGGAGATGTTTAACATTTATGGACAGAGTCTCCAGTGTCGGCGCTTTCTGACACGGGGGTTTGGGGGGGGGAATTACAGTATTTTGTATTATTTTAGTAATTTTTGTCTTGATTTCAAGAGAGAAAATGGACAGAAATGGATAAAAAGTGGTTCAATTGATGAAACATTATAAAAGTTGGCGGGAAGGAGTCTCCAATGTCAGTGCTTTGTATTAGTAAGAGAAAAAAAAAAAAAATTGTAACCTCAGAACAGAGGAGTTTACACTTTCCAATTTGAATCAATCAATTTGTCTTATCAACTTAGAGAGAGGTTCTGTTTTCACTTATGTTACAGCAGCTATAACTTCCACAACGTTCCAAATCATTACACGTAGCTATAACCGGATAAGTTTTGTTCTTTAATTAATAAAGAACTGTAATCTTTGGAAGGCTGCTGAAACGCTTCCAGGTGTGCTGTTATAGGAAAATAATCAACGGTGAGAATGACTCGGGCTCACGTCACACATACCCTGCTGTTGATCATTTTCCTATAACGGCACATCCTGAAGTGTTTTATTCCTTAGATAGTCAGTTTGGTTCCTATGGTTTGCTTCTTCCTATCGAACGTTGTTACAGCTGAATGTGTTAATAAGAATAAACTCCTGAACCTTCTTAATCTACAGTCAGAAGGAAGATACTCACCAGATAAAGCACTCTGTATGAGTGACCGGTCAGTTTGGCTATCTGAGTAAGAGACGGGTATTTCCACACTAGGATCTGGTTCTGTGAGTAACCATGTGTGCTGACCTGCAGAGGATCACACACACACACACACACACACACACACACACACACACACACACACACACTAAGAACACGTATACCATCTTACGTAAGGTTCTGGCACGACTGCGTGTACTTCATTCATATCTTATTCATTAAATGATGAATCAGACACATGATGCTGACAACGTGAGACTATTCAAAGAATGTGAAAATTCTGACACTTCTATGGCAATAAAAATATTCAATAATAATAATAATGGAGCACTAAATCCCCTGTCAGCTGAGACATTTGTTTGGTGTTCAGCACCATTTCTTTTGCCATAACTGAATGATTCGTTTTGTCTTATTGTCAACACAGCACTGTGTTGGCTCTCTTTGTTTTTCGTATTCTTTAATTTAATTATATAACACGACTGCTTCTCGATGGTCTCGGAAGTCCCTCACCTAGTGAACTAGCATGAGGATGTGCTTCAGATAGACTCCAAAGCTCTTCTATAAGTTGCTCTGGATAAGCTAAACGCTGTAAAAGTTATTTTTTAAAAATAAGCAGTTTAACCTCGACAGTATATTCCAGATATAAAAGTTCAGTAATTCATGATAAAATATGATGTTAAGTCGATCAAGCCGAGGTTTACATTAGTTAGTCTTCTTATGCGTACATTTACACAAACTCAGGAGCATGAGTAGGTTACGAACGTGTTTCCAGATTTACAGGATTTTTATGAACGTACGTGTGATTTAAGAATAAATCTGTTTGTATCCAGCTTTATAAATGAGACCTACTGCTTGTTATAAGACTGAAAAAAGATGCCAGGAAATGGGGAGGAGGAAGCGATACTATAAAGCGTAGGCATGTCTCTAGCTCAGCACTTAAAAAACAAAAAAAAAAAAAAGTGTGAAAGTTAGACATGAATTACTGCTATAATATAATATAATATAATAAAGTGGTTCCTGTACTCACTAAAATCTTGCTACGAACCGACACCATTGACCCATGAAACTATTTTCTTTCTCAGCTAAAATTGCTGGTCTGAGGATGATTTGAGGATGGTATGGTATGGTATGAGGATCGCTGGTATGAGGATGCGATTTGGCGTACGTGTGTGTACATGTGTGCGCACTCTTACCAGTTCGTTGGTGTGTTTGGACCAGGCCAGGTTGCAGACCTGAGAGCCGGTGTCGATGCACTGGAGCGGCTGAGCCGTGAGCGTGTTCCAGAAGCGGATGCAGCGGTCGGCCGTCCCTCCTCCGGACGCCAGGAGGCCGTGTTGGTGAGGAGACCATGCGATGGCCTTCACTGCCGCTAAATGCTCTGTGTACTGCTGAACAGGCGCCACGCTCGAGTGATTCCACACCAGCAGCTGGGTGACAGACAGACAGAGAGAGAGAGAGAACGTTCAGAGAGACGGCACATTTCTAAAAATGTAACGTCAACGCTACACTTCATTGACAGCTACCTTGTTATCGTTTCCTCCGGAGGCAAGAAGCTGGTGGTCGGTGCTCCATTTAAGGCCACACACTTCCTGCCTGTGGCCTTGCAGTCTGCGCTCGGACTGCAGCGGCGGCGTCCTGATGTCCCTCTGCAGGATCATACGGTCCCGACTGCCCGAGGAAAGCTGATCTGCGTTCCACGCCAACGCGCCTGACGAAAACAACGTTGCCTTATCATCATATCATTTTTCCCCCTTCATATTCTTTTTGAAAGATGAACAAGGCTACATGTTTTTGCATTTTATGCACAACATTATACTGCATTGTTATTATATACTACTGCATATTTGTCCATATTGTGCAGTCCTACGTCAATGCATAAATGGTATAACTGAATATATGCATATGCATGTTCTTACAGTCCAAATGAGGGATGTAACGAACCGTAAGGAAAGAAATCTGTGCGGTTTAAGGATAATACGACGTCACGTGATGCGATTATGTTCCATTCGGGATTGTGAGTATCTTACCGACTCGGGCCGTGTGTCCCTCTAGCGTGAACAGTTTCTTGCCGGCTGCTGCGTCCCAGATCTGTACGAATCCTTTGTGTGTTCCCACTGCCACGTGATTCCCCTGAAGCAGAAAGATCCAGTCACATATCCACAAACAGATACTTAATAACTGTCAGCGTCTAAAAATTATAACAGAAATAAGTTCTGGGTCCTGCTTACTCGCTCTGACCAGCCGACCGACGTCACCGAGTCTCCCTCTACGGACAGGTCGCACAGCCGCGTTACCTGCGCAAAGAAACTTTTAGGACTCCAAAGAACAAACACATGAACGCTCGATTAGGAAGAAACGTTCAGAAACGTGTAACATTCTGAGCGGTATTCAAAAATAAGATTCCGACTAAAACTTAAAACTTGTCTTTTTATGCTACGTCTGTCCAGAGACAGACAGAACGTTTGGGAGAGATCCTCCGTGACGTGACGACATACCTGGCTTGTGCAGGCGCTCCACAGGTAGACGCAGGTCCCCAGTCCGACGCTGAGCACGTTTAAGGAGGACCAGTCCACCAGGTTGAGGTAGAAATCGTCTTGCAGCTCTGGTGCGTCGAGCACCTTAAATGGGATCTTTGAGATTTTCCGAGTCGGCTTCCTCGGTGAACGGAGCAACTTTTGGCTACGGGGAAAAAAAAGACGGGGCAATTTAAACAGTCGGGACTTTGACCTCTCCTTAGTTTTCTCTAGGTTCTTATCAGTGGTGATGTTTCGCCGGTTACCTTTTGCTGCTGACGGGGGACAGAGAGTAAGGAGAGACGTTGTTGCCGTCGTCAGGCGTGGCTCTCTTGGCGTTGAGAGTATACTGCAAATAGAACAACAGCAGCAAAAAGATTATAATCATAGCAGGCAGTGTTACACATCTAACTCTATACTAATCAGTCACAGTGTTGGTATCAGCATTTAGATAATGGAGTCCACGAAACTTTACTCACTCTCTGAAATGGCTTTAGATAAAATAAAAAAGTGCCTACTAATATAGACTTCAGTTCTACATTAGGCAATCAGCACTCAATTACCTTGTCTATGAAATTCTACTCTGTAAATAAACTTCCCTTGTCTAATGATTAACACGAAGAATTTCTAAACACAAGCAAAAGTGGATAAAAAAATTAAAAAAATCAAGATCAAACACACCTTATTACTGCTGTCATTACTGATATTTAACCGATAAGGATAGATGAAGGACCTCGTTACGGTCACTGTTTCACAACCCACTATGTTGAAGTCACATGCTCTACACGTGAGAAAAAGCCTGTAGATGATCAGCACCTAGAGCTCTACGTTTAACCTTTCGAGGCCCAGGTCTAAAAACCACGCCGTAGCTCGAGGACAGAAGACGCTTACGCTAAAGAGACTTCTTTTCTCCGGCGTCGAAGGCTGCAGCCTCCGGTCTTCGGTCTGAGGGTCCTGCACTTTCTCGATCCCGGCTCCGAGCAGCTCGTTCTTCAGGAGCGCCGAGTACGCCAAACCGTCCGCTGCTAAAGAGATGCCGGGCTCAAGTTCAAATCAGCCTCCAAATCCAAATCAAGTGGAACCATATATCAAGCTGAAAACTCACCTTTGCCGGTATCCGAGGTCGCGTCCTTGGTTTTCTTATTCTGGCTTGGGGACTTCTCGTTTTCCTGCACCAAACAGAATGTATGTAAATAAATAAATAAATAATCAGTACTCGTTACACACCATCTCAAAAAGGTATTACAGGACCATCTTCCTGACGACAGGTCAAAACCTGAACTGTTGTTCTGGAGAGACGATCCTTTTTTTTTTTTTAAACTCTAGATAGTCTGTACATTAAACTGAGCATTTACGTTGATCCTGTGGAAGTTGATACTCCAGTTGGCGCCTGCTCGCGATGGTATGAACCGATCTCCGTGCTTGCTGGGCGAGGACATCGGCGACTTGGTGGGTGTCAGGTGATGGATCATGTCTGTGATTTTCTGTACGTGTTCAAAAGAAGATGAAGGAATAAAGTAATTATACGACTTCCAGAACAAATTCGTTGGATTGGTCTTCAAAGGGTGGAAAGATTGTGCTGTCTAAAAAACAGCTCAGAAAACCAATCAATAAATGAATTAAAGTACACAGTTTTCCCCTTAGTCAATCAGCCAATACATGTGTCATGTTTGTCTGAAGTTTGCTCGGGCGCTAATAACAAGTAAGAAACACAAATGCCTAAATCTCACACACTCGGCTCACTGGGGGGTTGGGGGGGGGGGGGTAAATAAATAAGTCTGCACCACCTTCAAGATGGCTACTACATTTTCTTTTTGCCCCACAGTGTCCTTTTGTCCATTGTTATAGATAACAGTGTATCATGTTAAAGGAATGAAACATTATTTTAGAGCCGTTATAGGAAAATAATCACCGATGGTGTGGTGTGATGAAGCCGAGTTACGGCTACTAGACGTCGACTGATTGGTCGGTTTTGCTGATTAACTGGCACAGACAACCGATTGTTGGAACCGTCAGGTATCGGCAAAAATCTACACCGAGAGTTTTACACCCGGTTGTGTCCGTGGCTGAGAAGGGACCGCCTTCATTATACAGTACCAGAGCGTCATCTAGAGGAGAAATAAAAACTATCGGGACTAGGGCTGTGAGGGTGGCCATGACAACCGGAGTGCCACCTGAGGCAGTGTCACATGACACGCCACGTTAATGTGAGTGGGCACTATGACAAATACAAAGTTTTGTATACAAGTGTAATAATAATAATAATAATAATAATAATATTATTATTATTATTGACAACTAAAACAACAACAGTTACAAAATTAATTTGTATTTATAGCCTACCATATAGCGGGAGATTTTATATTAATACACAAATTACGTAATCATAATCAAACTCCTTATATGGTGCTGTCCGTTAGTTCGGCGCTGGTCTGTTTGAGCGTGGCAAAATCCCGTCAGGCGAATTCTGCAATTTCACTTCGGGGTTCTGCTGCTGCGATGGATCTTGTTGGGAAACCAAATGTTACGTCGGTGATCTCGAAACATTTTAGATTCGTGCCTAATGAGAGAGAAATGTTCTGTGTTTCACTCCATCTCTTTATTATCCACTCCTTCTCCTTCTAGATAAAATATAGTGATATCGATTATATGATTATTTAAAAGTGATAAATGATAAATTCCACTCCACTTCATTTAACTTAAAAGTTACAGCTTGACTGTTACAAAGCGCCGACACTGGAGACTCCTTCCATAAATGATAGAGTTATTCCTATTATAAGATAGGTTAAACATAATTAGACAGGTCTTGGTTTGTGTCTAGCGTCCGTCGTACACTGGAAGTCCGTGTGCAAGATGTTACTATAGTAACGATAACGTATCCGAACGAGCGTGTTAATATAAACCCGAGATTTGTAAGAACTACGGTTAAAGAAGACTAATCAACACCCTCTGACCAATCGGATTAAAGAACTCGGCAGCACGGTGGTATAATGTGTCGGGAGCAGGTTTGCTTGGGGAAACTCGAAACAGCCTGAGAAGTGCATTTCTGCATAGTGCTAAACTGGCAGCCATCAACGTCAGTACAAGTAAAGTTCTTGGTCTTGGTTGATCCACTATATTTAGGCGTTTAGCGAATAGGGAAACAGTGTACACGGTGTTGAACGTGAGGCGATGAAGGCGTGTGCAGAAACGCGGCACTCACGACAGGGCTGGCGTTGTCATTTTGGATGTTGATCTGCCGCAGAAGTCGACGCTCGTAGTCCTGATCCATGGAGGTGGTCGGTCAGGGAGAAGGTGGTCCGCGGTGATCCTGGTACCAAACTGCCGTTGGATGTAAAATAAATAAATAATAATCATCATTAAGAGGCCACGCTAACGTTGTACATAAGACACATAAATCACAAACCAGGATTAAGACCAGAATTTGCACAGGATCTCAAAGCACGACTGCAGGTTTGCGCAGGTCTGATTAAAGGAAATAATAAAAATCCATGTGCGATCTTCAACAACACCCGAGATTTATTGTGTTTCAACTTCGACGTGTTGGTCTCTGTTCACTTTGGTTAACAACATTACCCACAGTGCCGTTCGACTGCCTGCTGATAGCGGTGCGGTGGGATTTAGCCCTCGTTTCATCTCTACCTAAAGAGAGTGATGCAGCGGCGCTTTAGTCATTTAGTCTGTCCGGGTTCTTTCCGCTCACCTCCTCAGCTGGACACTCTGCACAGGCATCAGCTCCGACCGTCACGCTAACTTGCTTGCCCACTTGCGTTCTGGGAGTTCAACGTTTGCACCAACATCCCCACCACTTCTAAAGCTGGTTTTCTTACTAATATGACGTTGGAAAATGTCACCGCAGGAAAACGGCGTGCAAACAAGTCCTTCACGAGTCGTACAGTGACTGCGAACTAGCTGTAGTTAGGCAGTAAAGTTGTGAGTGGGGAACTGAAGAAACGTCGGACCACGCGTTCGAGTTTGACACCTTGATTCTAACATGACTGAAATCGCCTGTCGCTTTGTTGGTTGTTTGAACGTAGAGCGATGGGGGGGGGGACCCTTCTTGCTCGTTTTGTTTTCAGAAACTAAACAGCGTGTGACATCAGCACGGCACACGGTCACCAACTTCTCACAGGAATAACCAAAATCCCTCAGTGCACCAGAAATATTTCAGCACGGACATATGCAAGGTGTCTCGGGGTGGAGTTTTCCTTTAAGAGCTCACATACAGGTGCATCTCAATAAATTAGAATGTCGTGGAAAAGTTCATTTATTGCAGTAATTCAACTCAAATTGTGAAACTCGTGTATTAAATAAATTCAATGCACACAGACTGAAGTAGTTTAAGTCTTTGGTTCTTTTAATTGTGATGATTTTGGTTTACATTTAACAAAAACCCACCAATTCACTATCTCAACAAATTAGAATATGGTGACATGCCAATCAGCTAATCAACTCAAAACACCTGCAAAGGTTTCCTGAGCCTTCAAAATGGTCTCTCAGTTTGGTTCACTAGGTAAGCCACAAACATTCATTGCCAAAGAAGCTGGCTGTTCACAGAGTGCTGTATCCAAGCATGTTAACAGAAAGTTGAGTGGAAGGAAAAAGTGTGGAAGAAAAAGATGCACAACCAACCGAGAGAACCGCAGCCTTATGAGGATTGTCAAGCAAAATCGATTCAAGAATTTGAGTGAACTTCACAAGGAATGGACTGAGGCTGGGGTCAAGGCATCAAGAGCCACCACACACAGACATGTCAAGGAATTTGGCTACAGTTGTCGTATTCCTCTTGTTAAGCCACTCCTGAACCACAGACAACGTCAGTGAGTCTTACCTGGGCTAAGGAGAAGAACTGGACTGTTGCCCAGTGGTCCAAAGTCCTCTTTTCAGATGAGAGCAAGTTTTGTATTTCATTTGGAAACCAAGGTCCTAGAGTCTGGAGGAAGGGTGGAGAAGCTCATAGCCCAAGTTGCTTGAAGTCCAGTGTTCAGTTTCCACAGTCCGTGATGATTTGGGGTGCAATGTCATCTGCTGGTGTTAGTCCATTGTGTTTTTTGAAAACCAAAGTCACTGCATCCATTTACCAAGAAATTTTGGAGCACTTCATGCTTCCTTCTGCTGACCAGCTTTTTGAAGATGCTGATTTCATTTTCCAGCAGGATTTGGCACCTGCCCACACTGCCAAAAGCACCAAAAGTTGGTTAAATGACCATGGTGTTGGTGTGCTTGACTGGCCAGCAAACTCACCACACCTGAACCCCATAGAGAATCTATGGGGTATTGTCAAGAGGAAAATGAGAAACAAGAGACCAAAAAATGCAGATGAGCTGAAGGCCACTGTCAAAGAAACCTGGGCTTCCATACCACCTCAGCAGTGCCACAAACTGATCACCTCCATGCCACGCCGAATTGAGGCAGTAATTAAAGCAAAAGGAGCCTCTACCAAGTATTGAGTACATGTACAGTAAATGAACATACTTTCCAGAAGGCCAACAATTCACTAAAAATGTTTTTTTTATTGGTCTTATGAAGTATTCTAATTTGTTGAGATAGTGAATTGGTGGGTTTTTGTTAAATGTGAGCCAAAATCATCACAATTAAAAGAACCAAAGACTTAAACTACTTCAGTCTGTGTGCACTGAATTTATTTAATACACGAGTTTCACAATTTGAGTTGAATTACTGAAATAAATGAACTTTGCCACGACATTCTAATTTATTGAGATGCACCTGTATTAACAACGTGACCCAACATTTACATCCGAGCTTAAGGCCAGAATTCCCAAAGCTCATTTCGCGATCGTTAATATCCACAGGGTGTCCCAAAAGTCTCCATACGTAGGGGAAATTAACACTTTTCTTTTTTTTTTTTAAGCAAAATGTCTTCCAAAATTCTTCATACTTAGTTTATATTATATATTGAAATCATTCTAATGGCTGGAACGGGAAGCTGTCTCAAGGTTGCGATGGACTTTAACAGGAAACATGGCGAGCACATCACACACACACACACACACACACACCTGTTCAAGCAGGCTATAAACAGTGTGAGACAACTGTTCGGACCGGCTGCTTCAAATCAGTCACTGAAAGAAGGAAAGAAGGCTCTGTGTCAGAATGATCACTACTATATTCTCCTGTTGAAATTATTCAACTTTAATTAAACAGTGTGTGAGAAATGAGGCAGAAATACACTGACAGCACTGTGGAGAACACACAGCTGATCACCCATAGAAGACAATGACTCAATCTTTGTCTACAGCTGTTTCCGGTCAGAAATTAATAATTTGACGTTAGGCAACAACTAACAAACCTCCAAATGACAAAACCCACTTACTGTTAATGTTGACTAGTTAAGTTAACCCTTTAACTAGCCTTAAAACCGGCGACTCTTTTGTTAAAACCGGTTTTATTTTCAGCTTTACTAGCTTACTAAGCTAACTCAGCATTATTAACAAGGCTCGGCCGTTTTGCGTTTATAATGTATTATTTCAGCTAAAAAAAAAATAATAAAAAATTCGACACACACATACACAACATATCGAAACCATGAAATGCATTATAATAAATATACATATCAGCTGACTAGCACAGCTAATCAATCGGTTAGCACGCTAATGCTAGATAGCTAACCATTTCAGACAACTCACTACTTACCTCGAGCTCTCGGTTCGATTAATATTCACTGAAAACGTTGCGTTTTGAAATGAGTTTCTTAAAAAAAAAAAAAAAAGTTTTTTATCAGTTTGCTACAAAGCTACAAAGCTCGCTTTGCAAGTCGCTATCTCTGTTAGCAAAGATAGATATGTATGTTTTTTTTTAATTGACGTCGTCGCGAAGGATTGTGGGTAAGGAGGATTTGAACGGCTGACGTCACGACATTTGAATCAAAACAAAAGAGGTCACGTTGCCATGGATACGTGAATGCTAATTAACTCGATGCTATATCTTTACATGCTAAAGATAGAAATGTAAATATACAATATATAATATACAATTAAAAAAAAAAGTAAGATAGTATGAACAAGATGAAGTCCTTTGGGAATTAGACTAAAATACTCGTTTTATTTTAAAGCGTTTAAATGATGTATGTATAACAATACATTTTTACTCTCCTTAAAGGTGGCTCTGACTTAAAATATCACACACATATCTAACAAAGAACATGAAAATTGCGTGAAAGGAGGTTAAAATGGTTTTGTCAATCACAAAGCGGGAGTGTAGAATTTGACGAGGGAGTCATTGCAGAGTCGGTGAACCGAGCCAAATGATTCGACTCACTAGTCATCACTAGTGGACATCACTCACACATAGTATCACTCATCACCAAGAGGGGGCGCTGCCTTACAACACTGACGGGTTTAACTCTGAATTCGGCTCTGACTCATCCATTATAGAAAGACGTTAAAATGCAATACATCTATCAATAAGTTGTGGTTTTCTTATTATTGCAAGAAATGCTTTTGATATTAAATGTAGCTTAGAAAAATATGCTAAATTGTTTGTTATGCATGCTTTATTATTAATTACTTTGTGAAAGTTTTAACAAAAATCCATACAGCACATATTCATATAATGTAAAGAGAATGAAATCAAATTAATAAGTTCAAAAGAATTTTGTTGCAATCTATTTTCATATCTGCAACATCTACACTCTTTATAAAACGCAGAGCAATAATTCAATAATTCAAATTGTTTATATTAAATTTTCAATACATTAAATTCCTCAACCCCATAATTGAACGCCGTATCGTCGCCACCTAGCGGCCTGGAGGAAATGTACGTTTTTCTAATATTGTAATGACAGAAAATATTGCTACTTTGAGACTAAGGAAATTAAGGAATTAAGGAAAACATACTACTACTACTACTAATAATAATAATAATAATAATAATGGTAATAATAATAATAATAATAATAATAATAATAATAATAATAATAATAATAAAGCAGAATTTTTTTTGTCATAACATGACTTTAGTATTATTTACCATTCCTCCAGGCCGCTAGGTGGAGAAACGGCGTCAAGGCGCGTTTAAACCTTTTCTATGAAGTCACGAATAAAAACTTTTCCTTCCTGAAGTGACAGCATGGAGACATGGATGTTAACAAATGCTAGTGGATAACTCACGTTATTCTCAGTGAGTATTTTATTAATATGTTACAGAATATTAACAGCAGCTGTTATTAAAAGCTTGTGTTTGTTAAATTATGAGGAAAACGATGATCGTAAGCTGGAAACGATGTTAAATTCTCGCTTCAGCTTCACAAGGCATGTCTGTTACAGTAAACGATCTGATATTGATGTTGATATAATAATAATAATAATAATAATAATAATAATAATAATAATAATAATAAACTTTTACATTAACTCTGGTTACACTTATGTTTTTTTTTTAGTTAGGTATACAGTATCCTACTGACCTCCATCTTTACTGTGCACACCTCGTCATTCTTCAACCTCCAGTAAGTTTAAAGATTTAAATTAGTTAGTATTGAACACGTGACACGAAGTGTTATTGCGTAATAAATATATGTATAGGATATGAGCACATTATGCAAATGAAACACTGGTTTAGGTGACGGCAATGTATTCACAAAATCCTGATTTCTTTATAACAGTAAAGGTGACATCACTTCCAAACTTTTGTTATTTTTTGTGATTTTTTTAAATTAATTTTTTTTAATTAATTTTTTAAAGTTGTCATGACGAGTGAACAGGACATAGCGGCGGTGGGACGCATCCTCGTGGACGGCCAGCAGGAGCTTCCCGCTCGTTTCCGGGCTCTGTTCACGCTTCGGAACCTGGGCGGAGCCGAGGCGGTGAGATGGATCAGCGAGGCTTTCTCAGACGAGTCCGCGCTTCTCAAGCATGAGCTGGCCTACTGCCTGGGGCAGATGCAGGACGAGCGAGCCCTTCCCGTCCTGGAGACGGTGCTGAGAGACACCGAGCAGGAACCTATGGTCAGGCACGAAGCAGGTGAAATCTTCAGTTTGAAGATCTGGTTGAGCCGCGTGTTACGCGGTGTTCTTAGAGGGAGCGCTCAAATGAGACATGCCTTCATAGGGATGAACTTTAAAAGGCTTGATGAGACTTTTTTTTTTTTTCCAAACACTGATGAAGGATGTGAGTTATTAACAACTTTGTCCATGTTTGTAGGTGAAGCTTTGGGAGCCATTGGGAATCCAAAAGTGTTGGATTTACTGAAACAGTACTCAAAGGACCCGGTCGTTGAGGTATAATTGTGTTTTTATGACAAAAAAACATTTGAAAAACACTCCTCTTCTTATTATAGACTTTCACTGACATGTACTGAGCTCTGTGTGTGTGTGTGTGTGTGTGTGTGTGTGTTGATGTGCAGGTGGCAGAGACGTGTCAGCTGGCCGTCAGGAGGCTGGAGTGGCTGATGAGTGGTGGCGATGCTGAGAAATCAGAGGCTGCAGACAGTAACCCTTACTGCTCGGTGGACCCCGCCCCTCCCGCGCAGAGGAAGAGTGTTTCTGAGCTCAGGACGCAGCTGCTGGACGAGAGCCTGCCCCTGTTCGAGCGCTACAGAGCCATGTTCGCTCTCAGGAACCTCGGCAGCGAGGAGGCCGTGCTCGCTCTGGGAGACGGTGAGGGCTCGAGGATTTGATCCTCAGGAAAAAGAAAAGAAAAACCTTTAGGGATAAACGAGGTGAAAATTGTCTTCCAGCCATCCGGTGCTTATGTGTAAAGTTTGAAAATGCGAATAAAAAAAGACTAGATGGAAAAGACACCCAAAAAAATCCACATTTGGGAAAGTGTAGTAAGTGTAAGAGTGATGCTTTGCTTTTTGGTAACATGATAAACTACATATTTTTTGTCTTATTAAGTTAAAGAGAGAGAGAGAGAGAAAGAGAGGCTGGTGAGGGGACGACTGTTTGCAGCTGCTGTAACGTAACTGAGAACAGGAATTTTTTTCACGGACGTTTCACGACATTAAATGTAACTATAAAAGGATTAAAAAAAAGTGCAACTTAATGGCACTTAAGAGAAATAAAGCACTTCGTGACATACCGTTACAGGGAAAATAATCAACGCCACTCCACGCCGGTCCACATATTTTCCTATAACACCACTCCCTTAAGCGATTTATTCCTTATTTAATTGATCGTTGTGAGCTTACAGAATATAATTGACAAAACGTGACCAAGACAAAAAGACAAACAGCAAATTATTATTGTATAATTATTTCACTAGACGAAAAGAGAGAAAGAAAGAAAGACAGCTGTCCCTGTTGAAAACTAATTGGTACTTCTTCTTCTTTGTCTTCCCCCCACCCGTGATCTCCAGGCCTGCAGTGCAGCAGTGCTTTATTCCGTCATGAGATCGGCTACGTGTTGGGACAGGTGCAGCACGAGGCGAGCATCCCTCACCTGCGCGCCGCTCTGGAGAACGAGACCGAGAACGCCATGGTGAGGCACGAGTGTGCCGAGGCGCTGGGATCCATCGGGCAGGACGCGTGTCTGTCCGTCCTGCAGCGGTACCGCGAGGACGGCGAGCGCGTGGTGAAGGAGAGCTGTGAGGTCGCGCTGGACATGCTGGAGTACGAGAACAGCGTGCAGTTCCAGTACGCAGACGGACTGCTCCGAGTAAACGCTGCTCAGTGACGCTGAACGATTTAGGACTCCTTATTCTAATCTACACCGCCTTTACCCACGACCTACACCTCACCTCACGTTTTAAATCTGTTTAGACCAGTTTCCGAACCCGTGTCATGCGTTTTTTTTCTGGGTTGGACGTGACGTCGTTGTGGTCACGATTTTAAAAAGACATGAATACATGTTTTGGAAGGTGTAAAGGTAACACTGGGCGTGAATACTAATCCCCACTAGGTTCGAGATGCTTGAGAATAAACAAGTTAACACGCGCGACAGTGTTTTCCACGAAGGTTTTCTCCAAATCGTTCAAATGCTCTTTTTTTTTTTTCCTTTTCTTTTTTAAACCAAACTATTTTCCTGTTAATGTAAAGGCTGAAGTATGTAAAGATTAAAATAAAAGTCCTCAAATTCAACTTCCAAAATCCTCCATAAGTCTCATACTGCAGCCTGATAGATAATCTCGTCCTTGGATATTTCCTGCAAGTTATGATCACACAGAAATCCAGTTATTTATTTATAAAGCCAGGAGCATGATATTCCTCGATATCGTAATCTGGTTATTTCTTTTGTTTTGGTCGTGCGTCCTGTAATCGCAATAAATTCCAAGCAAACATCTACTCTGGTGCCGCTTCTTTTATTTAAGCTCCTATAGTTGACACAGAAAACGTTCCACACTGAAAAGCACACCCTGCATTACATCGCTGTTACGTCGTCTGATCCCTTTAATGGAAAACAAACAGCAGGCCATTGCTTTGTGAGAATGAAATGCTACATTTGAGAACATAACTCATGGGTCCTGCTGTGAGCTGTATTTTTTTCCCCATGTAGTGATTCTGAAAACCTTTCTCTGATTACCACCACGCCCCTGAGCACTGTGATTGGACAGCGATTGCGTCTCAGTGCGGCGATGAACGTGAAATGCAACTGCAGCGTCGGTTTACGTTCACGTTTCGCTCTGACACGAAGTCAGTGTCTATTTCTTAAAAAAAGCGATTGTTGTTTCTTAATTAACGATATGAGAACACCGTGTTTGTTTTGCTTTTCAGTGTGTGACGTTTTCTGTGTGTTACTGATGGAAAGCAATACAGTGTGTATACAGTATCGCTGCTGTGACTGCTTTTCTGTCTTGAACAGACAAGCAACGCAGTGATGTGGATTCGGTTTAAAGGCGGATCTCGTTCACTTCTCGCACTGATTCGGCGTTTCATTCTTTAAAAAGAGCGATCGGTTTTCATTAAAGTGATCGAATGGCGTAAGAACGACACGTTTACATTTATGGCATTTGGCAGACGCCCTTATCCAGAGCGACTTACATCTATGTCACTTATACAACTGAGCAGTTGAGGGTTAAGGGCCTTGCTCAAGGGCCCACAGTGGCAGCTTGGCAGTGCTGGGGTTTGAACTCACGACCTTCCGATCAGTAGCCCAACGTCTTAACCACTGAGCTACCACTGCATTCTGATACCGAAACCTTGAGTATCAGCCGACATGATACTTACACGAAATTTTTCTGTAAAAAACGACCAAGCTTTAGATTTATGAAGCACTTCACGTTAACAAAATAAATAAATAAATACACACGATTTGCACAAAACTGCAGCTTTGTTTACAGGTTAAACTCTTTCCCACAGAAATCACGTACATCACAGTTCCCCAAATCCGATTCCAAACCTTTCCATTTGCTGCAGAATCGCATCGAATTTGTTCTTTTATTCTTTTATTTTGCTGCCATCTTTAAATACTTGTTAGAGAGCTTTGCTTTTCAGCGTGGCACGTTTTCTCCGTGTCACTAATATACAGCAGTATCGCGACACCCCGTTTATTTCACAGACGTGACCGTATTCGTCTTTGGACGGAATCTTGTCTGTATAAATGCGGTTGGTTGGATGCTGAGTAATAAAGATGTTGTGTATCGTTGTGCTGACTCACTAAACCCGGGGAGACCAAATGTGCTCACGCAACTCAAAGGTGCTTATGATCAGGGATTTTTATTTTTTTTCTCTCTCGAGCGGGAGGATAAAGCGGGGTAATAACACTAGATAATCCTGCACAGTGAGTGGTCCGTCTCATCCGTTAAGATTTTTACGTCCATAATGAACTCTTAGCTGGCTAGCTAGTTAAAAACAATTCATTATTGTATTATTTAATTAACTTTTCCACAGAAAAAAAAAAAAAAAAAAAAAGGTTCCAAAAGAGTAGCATTATTATTATACTCCTATATCCACTTAAACCAGGTTTAATACAAGTGACACAAGATACCTTGTAACACTGATGTTTCTTTTTACCACGAGGCAAGAAAGGATTTATTCAGTACTCAGCATGTCCTGGGCTGAACCTCTTAAAATCATAAGCGCTAGAAAGGAATTAAGTTGCACAAGAAGCTGCAGAGAAACTGAACCCATCACAGAAACGGGAGCTGAAGCTCGGACTCGGACCGAAGGAACCATGCTGCACCCGATGATGATCGGTATCATAATCATCAACACTTCCATTACTGTTGTTTACTGGGCCTACATCCTGACACAAGCCTTCTGCACGAAGACTGAAGACGATGACGATCCAGAATAAAAGAACCCTCTCAGAGTGAGGGCTGAGAAGAGTTTCAGAGTACATGAAAGAGTAGTTTTTAATATATATATTATTTTTTGTTTTCATATGCTAAGCTTATTTTTATCGTTTAACTCATTTAGTTTATGTGATTTAATCTTCAACGATTCAGCTTCAGGTAATTCATCCTCAACATTTTTAACTAAAACCACCTGCTTTATATCAGCACACACACACACACACACACAATATTGTCTGAGCTTTATTTCCCCCTCTTGCTCAGAGTATTACAGCTTATTTGGGCAGAGGCGAAGATTAAACTGCACAGATTGGGTACTGCACAGTGACTTTTCCTTACAGATGGTGTTTGTTGTCTCCTATCTCATTCCATGTGTTGACAGATTGTAGAAAACGCCTTTTGTCCACACACCGTCCACAAGATCTCCTCCAGATCAACCTTTCAGTGCTTAATAACGTGAACGAGACGACGGAAAAGGACCGAAGTCAAACAAAAACAAAGCAAAAAAAGGTAACGTTGGCTTCTGGCCTTATTTTCTTCCTTATTCATACACACTGCAAAAAATGACGTGCATCAAAAGTTATGTAATATTTCTCATTATACCACCGTCAAGCCTATTTCTAGACGTCTTTACTCATCTCAAGCTTGAAGTGGTCTCTTTGTACTGGCAGATAATTAGGCTTCTTCATTATAATATAATAACAGGTGTGATAATCTTAGATTTGTTTAAGAACAAGAGAAATATTAGTCGAACTTGTCTGTATTCACGATATTTAAGCTTGCTAAGACATTTGGTAACACTTTACAACAACCGAACATGGATAATCATGCACTAATACCTGAATTAACACTTACTTAAATATGAACTGATGATGAGTTAAGGCACGTACCAATCACGAACTGATGAAGAGCTAACCTTAACCTTAACGACGTGAGTCTTATGAATTCATGCGTGAATAACAACCATGCACGTGTCTGTTAGTTCATGTATTCATTAACACGTTGGGATAAACTAAATCAAACCTGCTCTACGAATTAAACGTGCATCGTTTCAGATTGTTTATATAATTTGCCGTATGCAGCTGCGTACACAAACATCACTGGATGGCGTTGGATTACTTTCATAATTTACACTGATCCACAGCGTCATCTACGACTAAAACACGGGAAAATACTCTTATAGAACACTGGGGGATTTGAAGAGAAATGGGTGGAGGATGACGCAAAACAGGTTGAGATGAAATTATTGGTGTTTATTATTAGTGCACCGTTTTCTACGTTCGATAAGGAGGATCGGTGTAAATTATGAAAGTTGCATATGGCAAATTATATAAACAAATTGAAATGATGCACGTTTAAGTCATATCCTTTCTTATAGAGCGTGCTTGATTTAGTTTACTCCTACGTGTTAATTAATACATTACCTAACAAACGTGTACTAAACATGTACTTAAGGCGGTTGTTATTCGTGGATGGATTCATAAGACTCACGTCGTTAAGGTTAAGGTTAGCTCTTCATTAGTTTGTGATTAGTACATGCCTTAACTCATCATCAGTTCATAGTTAAGTAAGTATTAATTCAGGTATTAGTGCATGATTATTCATGTCCTGTTATTGTAAAGTGTTACCAGATGTTTTTTTTTTTCTTTTTTTGCAATGTGTAGAATCGTTTATAGAAAATAAAGCACCTTAAATCTTGAATTAAATCAGCAGAAGTTTTTTTTAGGTGTCTATAATCATTTCACTCATCTTGTCTTTCACCACCGCAGTCTCTCATCTATCATTGCGCGCTTGCATTCTTGCCGCCCTTATCTCTTTTATCACGATCTCGCTCATAGGTGCTAAGTCCGA
Organism: Cranoglanis bouderius; assembly: GCA_023630585.1. Classification (NCBI taxonomy): domain Eukaryota; kingdom Metazoa; phylum Chordata; class Actinopteri; order Siluriformes; family Cranoglanididae; genus Cranoglanis; species Cranoglanis bouderius. The sequence goes on along the minus strand of CM042556.1, from coordinate 16,984,740 downwards.
AGGATTTGTTTCTAGATAAGATCCGATAAGACAATTGTCCAAGAAAGTGCACAAAACTGTTTCCTCAGGCTCGTCCAGTACACCAAAGAAGAGAACAAGCACGTAGAGTAAGTGCGTGAACGTCTAGTGGAGCAAGGCGCGTTTTAATATGATTTTTAAAAAAGGAATGCGTCTGTCCACGCCATCTTTAGTGTACATGTTACTACCATGGGGAACCTTTCTCCGTGCTGTGAGAAGAAACGGAAAGAACACTTCTGTAGGTCACTCTGGATAAAGGCGTCCGTTAAACGCCATAGATGTAAATGTAATGGAACAGAACGAAACGTAGTGAAACGTAGTGGGAAGAACAACACGGAACAGAATGAAGAGAAAACAAATGTTCAAAAAGTACAGATGGAAAGAACGAAAAGAAAGGAACAGAAAGAATGAAAAAATTAAGCAGAGAAAAAAAAATGAATGGAAACGGGGATAACCAGAATTAAAAGAACAGAAAAAGAAAAGAAGGGAACGAAAAGAACGGAACACGATGGGATAAAAAAGAACAACAGACCAGAAAGAATGGAGCGAGAAAGATCAAAATTAAAAGAACAAAAAAAAAAAAAAAGAAAAAGAAAAAAAGAAAGGAATTGAAAGAATACAAAGAAATGAATGGATATGAATGAATGTGATGAGAGGAACGGAAACAAATGGAACGGAATAAAAGACGGAAAAACAGAAAGAATGAAACAGAATGGAAAGAAGGGAGCAAAAATATAACAGAATCAAAAGGATAAAACAGAAAAGAATAAAACGGAATGAAAAGAACAGAACAAAACGGAAAGAATGAAATAGAATGAAGAGAACAGAACGGAAAGAATGGAGCAAAAAAGAATGGAATTAAAAGAACATAATGGGGAAAAAAGAGGAATGGAACAGAACAAAGACAACAGAATGGAAAGAATAGAAGAGAATGGAAAAACAAAACAATACAACACAGATACAATAATACTTTTGGTACAGAAAGAAAATAATGAGAAGAATGGAAATAAAGGAACAAAAAGAAAGGAATGAAACAGATTGAAAGAATGGAGCAAAAAGAATAGAATTAAAGGAACAGAGAAAAAAAAAAGAGAGACGAATGGACAGGAATTAAAATATACAGAATGGAAAGAAGTAGAAATCTACGGCGATGCACCGCCACCACCACCAAGTCGAGTCCGTTACTAATGTGTGTACGCCTGATACTTCAAACAGGAAGGAAGTTATTGAAGAAAAAAAAAAATTATTTCAGACATTTGACCTTGCTGTGACCTTTACCCTAGTTACCCAGATGAGGATGGGTTCCCTTTTGAGTCTGGTTCCTCTCAAGGTTTCTTCCTCATATAATATCAGGGAGTTTTTCCTCACCACCGTCGCCTCTGGCTTGCTCAGTAGGGATAAATTTAAAATTTAGATCTGAAATTTATAGATTTCTGTAAAGCTGCTCTGACGAAATAAGACTGAATTGAATTGAATAGTCAGTTCATCTGATTATGGTGATAATTCCTTATAAATCCTACATACATTCAACCAGTCGTTCTGGAGATTTTGCACTAACGAGACTCTCAGACGGACGCACGGAGGCATAAAATGAACAGGCCATAAGCTTGCGTGTATAATGTTAAATAAACATTAAATACACGTGACTATTAACCCTTAACAATACGAGTCTGTATGTGATAATGTGGATTAGCGAGACTCGCGTGCACACAAGAAGGTCAGAAAGTTTGGATGACTAGGTTAGGTGGAGATTGAGGTCGCCTCTGAGAGGATAAGAGATACCCGAGAGCCTATAACACGTCCGTGAACACGCCGCTGTGTCCGGAGAGCTGGTCAGTCGGGTTGTAACGTGCTGAGAGTAACACCAGCATCCGAGTTTAGAAGAAGAAGAAGAAGAAAAAGAAGAAGACTGAGATGCATCCTCTCATGGTCGCCATCATAACAACCAACACGTCGCTGTCGGTGATTCTGTGGAACTTCCTGTTGTCCCAGGTGTTCTGCAAGAGGATTAAAGACGCACCCAGATCTGAGGAGGTCGTGCCTGTCTGAGTGAGCAGCATCTTCTTATGTACGTAGATGCATTTATTAAAGAAAAGGTGATAATCATTTCTTTTTTAACTTGGTGGTGGAGTGGAGCAGGAAGCGTTGCGGACTCACAGCTCCAGGGTTCCTGGTTGAACCCTGAACTCGGGTTACTGTCTGTGTGAAGTTTCTGTGCAAGTTCTCCTTGTGTTTTTAAAGAAGGGGTTTCCTCCGGGTTGTCCAGTTTTCTCCCAACTCTCAAAAACATGCCAGTAGGTGGACTGGCTAGGCTACACTACCCCAGGTGTGAATGAGTGTGTGAATAAGTGTGGGCATGATGTGTGTAATGCAGTGCCACTATCTGAGTATCTGTTTACTGCTCCAAATATTCACATCTGTATTCAAATTGAAACTTGAAGTGGGTGGCGTCTAAACAGGAAGGTTTATTATTTATTTATTTATTTATTTATTTTTAAACAAAATATGAGCCCTACCACTCTGCCCTTTGAAACATTGGAAAACACTAGAAAAAAAAACCACTGAGGTAGAAATGCCAGCATTATCAACCCCATCACTCGGGTTTATAATTGGTCTCAACTACAGCTGTGCAAAGGACTGTTTTCAATCCTGCTCATGCAGTCATTATTGCCTGAGACATTGTCTCACAGCAGATCCACGGAAATACGGATGTAGATAGAGATCCATGACGAATGGCAGGAACTCGTTTTGAGAGGAACCAGACTCAAAATGGAACCCATGTACTGTAGATCGTGTAGAAAAGTAAAGAGAAGAATGACAAGCAGTAGTGAGTGTGTTTACAGGATGTTCAGTATGATCCTCTATGTTCATAGTGTGAATCAGAGTCCTGGGATGAGCACAGGACAGCCTTTATGATTACAGCAGCAGCTCTTAGTTACAAATCCACAGTATGCAGGCGAGACTAAAAACTCAAGCAAGGGTGAGACTTGAGAACTGTCAGGGTTCTACGGCAGCAGGAAATGAATCACAAGTGTAGAAGCTCCAATCAGAAGTCAGGATCAATCGGTCATCCTACATCCTACATCCTACATCCAGGCCACAAGTGTCACCTCCACCATCATCTCCCCGTCGTCTCATTTAACATCCAGGACATGAATGATATCCAATGACTAAATGTTGCTTAGGTGAGGAGCAGGGATCTGCCATCAGCAGTGCTGGAACCATGCCAAGCCCAGAATTCCAGTATAAAGAGCTCCAGAATGGTTCAAGAGCACATCCCGTTTTGAGACATCCCCTTCAGGAGGCAATAAATCAGGATGAACGCTACTTCTCCGACTATATCCTACCTGCCCAAGACACCATCATCACCATGCCCAAATACCTGCTGTACGTCCTGATAGGGGCAATCATGATTATTGTGGGAACGTATAGCATCACCAGTCACCTGATTAAGGATCTGTTCCATGACCTGGCAGGTAAATTAAGAAGAAGAAGTCTTTTATTTGTCACATATACATTACAGCACAGTGACATTCTTTTCTTCATATAGCAAGTTGGTGTCAGAGCACAGGGCCAACCATGATACAGTGCCTGTGGAGCAGAGAGAGAGGGTTAAGGGCCTTGCTCAAGGGCCCAACATTGGCAGCTTGGCAGCACTGGGGCTTGAACCCCTGACCTTCTGATCAATAACCCAGAGCCTTAACCGTTGACACGTAACACTTCTCGGATTTGCGTTTCAAATTAAGTGCTCTCCTGCCAATGGCCACCATCACTTTCAAGCAGAATCAGCATGTAAGCTCTAGTCCGATGAGGAGTTTGGAAAACATTTGTAGGATATTAGAATATGTACAGTAGAGTTATATTTCTTTCAGAAGTATTGAGTGCAGTTTTCCAAGTATCAAATGATTTCTTCTTCCACCGGCAGTGATAAATCTAAATTGGCGCCACTGGTGCACTACTTCCTGAAAATTGCAAACCTCATTTGTCAATGAAAAACACGCCCACTTGAGAGGTTTGTGTCAGAATTGTAACGGAAAACTTCAGCAGCATAAAGAAAAAGTGTAGGCACAAAACTAAAGCACGCAATACTGTAAACAAAGAGAGTATTTTGAAGAACAAGTCCCATATTTGGGTTTGAGGTCTTTATCGTAACTAAAATCACTTGGGGACACTTGCTGTTACAGGAAAATAACGACAACGACTTGGTGTTGGAGCAGGTCCTGAAGTAATTTATTCCTTTTATACCACAGCAATTTGCCAATGATTAACACTTTGGTCAATTAAAGAACAAGTCGCTTTTTAAAAAATCCATTTATAGTTACAATTAATGTTGTGGAACGTCCATGAAACAGGTTAGTTCGTGTTATCACTTTCATTATAATAGCTATAAAGTTATTCCCTTAAAGTTAGTCTCGAAGTTAATAACGCTGAAAAACGAAACTTGTCATGTTACAGAGAAACCAAAAAGCGTAAACTCCACCGTCCTGAAGATTTCGGAAAACGAAATAAAGTTACAGCTTGAACTCTGACTGTTACAAAACACTGACACTGGAGACTCCTTCAAGAAATACTGGATAAGTGTCTCTTCGCAGAAAACTTCCCCCTATCAATTCTTTAGCCTGTTTATTATTAGGCTGAGATTAAGTCCCAGTGAGTTAGCTGTAAATGATAGCGTATTAAAAATGAGTGCATCAATATAAACCTGTAATTTGCGGCTGGAACTACTGTCAGAGTTGCTGTTATAGAAAATTAAACACCACCACCTAAACAATCGGAATCGAGAATCGCCTGTATGTAGGGTAAAAATTCTTTAGAGTAAGCTACATAAACTAACATTTAGTCTCTCGGCTGAACAATGATACAATTTCACCTTGATGAAAGGCAACAGCACCAAATACTAACCCCGGAACATCAGCGTCAGCGAGATGTCCAACATCTTAGCCTCTGTCTTAGATTAGGATTAACCGGGTTAATGCTGGGTGGTTCGGATTAAATACTAAATTACCGCATGCTCACCAACATCTCATTGATTTGTTACTTGGCATTGTGTTATGATTTTGAATCTCATAATTTATTTAGATGTAGATAATACATAGTAATTGACAATAAGAGTTTATTACTAAATTTCAGCAAGTTCTTCCTACTGGCTGGTTTAAGGGTTAACCCTTTCATGCATAAATTATTTAAAAACAAAAACAGATTCCTCTTGATGTTTTCTATTACTTAAAATTTTATGTTATATAAATTGTGACTTTTCTTAAATATCCCTTTTTTCCTTTCTTTTTAATGTACATAGACTGTCCATGTGTTTTAAATTTTGATTTTACCAAAATATAATGGTAATACTTTAGGACTGCTGCAGATGATTCACAGATGAAACAAGCAACATTAACTTAATTTGGGATTTGGTGTGGAAAGTTTGTACAGGTATACCAAAGACTGCACTGAGAACTTGCAATGAATCCAGAGAGCATCAGAAATGAGGAAACTTGTTTATATTAAACTACAATAATGGTCTCAAGTGATTTGGAGGGGATTTATATTTTCATATATTTTCCTAAAACTGCCATAAATGAGGAGACTACGCATGAAAGGGTTAAAGCGCCAACACTACGATGTAGATCTTTCCTCGGTGACTGTAATGATGATCATCTCCATTTCCTAACAGACTGGCTACTCGGCCCTGACCCAGAGGAGAATGAGGAGGAAGAGGAGGTGGTGGAGTCGTCCGGACAGGAAGACGGAGCAGGAGAGAGGAAAGGCAAAAAGGAAGAGAACCACAAAGCCACCAGCGTAGACGAGGACAGTCCAGGATTTAAACTTTCATTAATAACCTAATGACAGTCCCTTAAAACACCGAAAACACCACGAGAACCGACTGGTTTCAGATTTCTCTTGTTCCCAAACTCATTAATTTTAACGATGTGCATTTAAACCGTCTGATCTTTAAATAAAAACCGTTACCTCCAGCAGTTTCACCATTCGAACAATAGTCAAGGTCTAAAGTGTAGTCTGCCCTATAAACGATACATTTTCAGCAGTTCGCTTTAAAGTTACAGACGGTTAAGGTGTGCCATAAGCAGTAGCACATGAAGCGATCAAACTCCAAACGATGTTTTACATCCGTACAGTAATGCTTTCCTATAACATCCACAGATCCACAAATAGTAGCATTAGACTAATACTTAACTAATGATGAATTAATAATCTACTAATCCTTAGTACACGAGGAACTAATGATGTGTATAGATTAACAACCAACTGTAGCCATTAATAATGGTAATAGTTAAGCATTAACATCTTGTTAAGCTATTCTGTTAATCAATATCACGGCTTTGTGGAACTTATATTACCAAATACAAAATATTACCAAAAACACTGTGGCGTAATGCAGATTAATAACTCCTCTTTATTAGTGCTACGTGATATCTACTTTAAATACAGTAAATTAACTACGTTTTGAACAAATGGATTGCGCTTCACAGCTAAGCCGTGTATTTGTGTCTTGTACGTGTAAGCTTGTTTGATTTGTGTTGTTTTTTTCTCAGCAATGAATAATAGCGTACGTGTAACTCGATATGCGGGGAAAAAAATGTAAAGCAATTTTAATAGTAATGTTTTGTGAATAATTTGTATACCAGCTATAGTCATCTCAGTTCGATCTACGAGCGACATTTTGTGGATGATATACGTATAACTAGAAAATGTTACGGTTTATAGTCTAACCTGTGCACTAGTTTTACGTGGTACCGTTTCGCTATGTTCAAGCTAGAGCCATGCTAGTCGTCAATTTCGTGCTTATTTTTTTTTTGTTTTCCTTTGATTTATTCTCTCAAGAACATGAAGGCATGATTAATTACCGCTGCTCTGACGCATGTAATAAAACACATAACTTTTTACGTGACTCCACGTGTCTTGTTTTCTATACTATAGTTATTAAGCAAATCCTATTAACCACTGCTAACACTTTATTCATCGATCATTGAACATTTCTGATGAAATGATCTAATACGAGGATGTAGTGATGCTTGTGTAGAAACATACAGTATGTGTGTGTTAGATAACATCTCATGGACCTAGATGTCGGGTTCAGAGTGAAGTCTGGGTTTGGGAGAGAGAAGAGGATTAGATGGAAGGATTACACGCTGCCGTCATCAGACTGAATTACAAGCTGGACACACACACACACACACACACACACACACACACACAAACACACAAACACACAAACACACACACACTCTTCATATCCAAGCAGAAAGGCATTAAAAGTAATAAAAGTAAAATCTATCATTCAAGATTTCACATTTTATACCACAGCGCTTCTGAAATAACGATCCTGATGGCTCAGAAGGTGTTGATTAATTTTCTTTAACAGCAGCTCTGCCAATAGTTCTGGATGCGCAACAAATCACAGCTTTATATCAATGCACTCGTCGTAATACGTTGTTTGTTTCTATAGTAACAGCTCACACAAGGACTTGGACTTCAAATAAATGGATTTTTAAAATGTATATAATTGTTGATGAGGCGAAGTTTTCTTTAAGGAGATGTTTATTTAACAATAATGGAAGGAGTCTCCAGTGTTAGCGCTTTGTAACAGTCCCACACGAGAAAGACTTCAGGACAGAGGAGTTTACGCCTTGCGGTTTCTCGCTAACATGACAAGCTGGTTTTTTTTTTTTTTTTTTTTTTTTTTTCTCTTATTAACTTCAAGAGAGAGAAAGAAGAGGGGCTGGTGAGGGAAGGGCTGTTTATAGCTGCTATAATGTAGGTCAGAACAGGAACTAACTTGTTTCACAGACGTTCCACAACATTAAATATAACTATAAATGGATAAAAAGTATGATTTCTTGTTCTTCAATAAATAAAAATTGTAATCAGTGGTAAATTGCTGGGGTAAAAGAGGAATAAAACACTTTGAGTCGCGATGTTATTGGAAAATAAACTCCACTTCACACCACTCCATCGCTGACTATTTTATTATAACGACACACCTAAAATTACTTACATATTTTGTATCTTTAGATATTTAACTAATCATCAGCATGTTACCGTTGCCTGAATATTCTTAAAGCACAAAAGATCCCCTTATAAGATCTCACAATACTGATATATAACGCTGTTATGCATTGATTGACTGATTTATCTTAAATCACATACAACTCTGCTTCAGTAATTAATCAATTAAAGAGATTAATAAACAATCAGAAGCAGATGAATTCATTTATGCTTTGTTCCAGACTCCCAGTCACGTACCAACGAACACTGATGTATTATGAAACTATTAAATGCAAGTCTGCTCATAGCAGTAAAAGCTGAACTATTTATCTTTACAGTGTAATTACAAGGAACTTGATCAGATTAGCTTGTGATGTGATGTGTGTGTGTGTGTGTGTGTGTGTGTGTGTGTGTGTGTGTGTTGTAAGAGTGACGTGCAGTGGGGTGCTCGAGTTCTCGCTATAACTGCACTTTGCTCTTTACAGAGACACAAGCACATTTACTGCTAGCTTACTGAAGTCAGTCAGTCAGTGAAGACCACAAAGCCATCATGTCGTACCTCAGGAGTGTCCTCGCTTGCTTATTGCTCCTTGTCTCAATTTGCCAGGCAACCACTGGTAAGAAAACTCATCTTTTAATTTTTTCAAATAGTTTTCTCGTTTTCTCGTTTATATTATATGCATTTAATGGTTTTACAGTTTCCTGAGTGGCTCTGATCATATATACTTTCATGTAAGGTATACCACGGCAATCATATTTATTAAATAAACACACGTTATACTTTTTATCCGTTTATAGTTACATTTAGCATTGTGGAACATCTTTAAGACAAGTTACACTTACGATACAGCTTTACCTCTGACTGTTACAAAGCGCTGACACTGGGGACTCCTTCCGAAAATGTTGAATATACATAAAGCTCCTTACATAAAATGTCACCAAATCAATGACTACACACGTATTTCTTTTGATGTGGAGCATCCATCATACTGTACAAGTCCCTGAGAAAGATGCTGTAACTATAGAAACGATAATGTATTAGAACGAGAGCATTAATATAAACCGTTCTGACCAACCAGAATAGAGATTATGGAATACGTTTAAATTATTTGCCAAACAGCTGTATGTCAGTCAAAGACCTTTTCATGTGTGCGAACCCACGCAGGCGGTCTGAGGACCAGCACCAGCACTCAGGGGAAAGGCTTGCTGTCCAACGCGATGGTGGGATTGGCGGCGGTGGCAGGCTTCCTCTTCATCGTCTTCATCATCCTCATCGTGAAAAGGGTCTTTTTCAAGAAAGAGAAGTGAGTATACTGTACATCATTAGTCTGAAAGGTTTATTTTTTTCCCCCCAGAGAGTGCTTTAAGAGTTCATTTAAGTGTTCTTATTTCCCCTCAAGGGTTCTAGTTTGAACCCTTTCTAATAAGGAAACGGTCCATAGAATGGTTTACGCAGTATTTTAATGGTTCCCCAAAGGTAGAACCAAAGACAACGTTCAAAAAGAGAGACAAAAAAAAAAGACACTCTGGTGAGGGAGCGACTATTTACAGCTGCTATAATGCAAGTGATAACAGGAACTATCTTGTCTTGCGGACGCTCCTCAACAGTAAATGTAGCTACAAAGGATAAAAGCACTATGTGTCGTTCATTAATAAATTAGAAAATGTAATTACTGGCAAGTCGGTGTGGTTTAAAAGGAAATTACGTACATGGGGATGTGCTGTTATAGGGGGAAAAAATCCACTTTGGGGTAGTAACTACATAGCTTCATGTCATGCCGTGTCACTCCACCATCCACTGCATGCCACGCAGTATTTCATTCTTTATTAAAGCATCTGCATTAAGAGCTTAAGAAATCCCTCGATTAGCAGAGCAACGAAATACTAGCCGTTAGATTTCTTGTCATTATACTAGTCACTAGAAGCATAAACTGGAGGTTCAAGTAAAAAAGTAATAAAATGAAAATAGGTCACAACTTCAATCAAGATCTGAATAAGAAATTCTACCAAACTTTCTAAACACAAAGACAAACAGAGTAGAAAGAAAAGAGCTCTCGACCTGTACAGCTTCCAGGTTAGTCTCTAATTACAGATATTTACAAATGTACAGAGTACACATAAGGTCCAAAACCCCACCCGTTCTCTACGATGATCTTTTATTTATTTATCTTTTAGATTTTGAGGAACCATATTACAATGATTGATTCCCGAATGGCCAAGCTGTTCTGCCGCTTATGAAGCTTTTATGGCCTTTTAGGTGATACGATGTTATCTTTGCACATGCTCAGACGCCGTCCCAAGGTCTCACACAGGCGCCACAATCACGTCCATAACACACGTGTCTATCACTCCGGCCAAAGCACGCTGATTAACACAATGATTAACCAGCCTCCAAGGTTCCAGTGTTGGCAGAGCGAGAGTGAAGTGTTGTAAATTCCTTATGTAGATTTATTGTTTATACCTGAGACGTGTCTAATTCGAGTGACGTTTTCCTCAGCAGGGATGAGGAAGAGGAGCATGAGGCAGAGGTTTGTGTAGCATACGAAAACAAAGCTCTCGAGATGGAGTCACCAGAAGAGGCGAAAACCACCAACCTGTAATTTTAGGAGAACACCCACAGGACTCGGAGTGGTTCATTACGCCGTCTAGCTGATGTAGTCTTTGTGGATTTTGTGCAAGCACTGTAAAGTACAAGGCTGTTGCTCATTCAAAATCATCATCATGTGAAATCGATCTGTTCTTTTATACATAGTGACCTCCAGCGACTTCCTATCCATGTATACAGCTGAACAATTGAAGATTAGTGGTCTTACTCAAAGATCTAACACAGCAGTTTTGGGCAAATCACCCCAAGCCTTGATCACCCTACATACGACTATTGTAACATCTGAACATTTTTATCATATGTCAATAACAAAGGTGTGAAACATACACATTTACGTCATGCCTATTATGTCGCACTTGTAAACCCGTATTCAATAAAAGTTTCTGCATATTCTCGTGTTCATTTTCACGTCAATCGACGTCGCAGAAATGTTTTCATTTTCAATGCTGAACTCCTACACTAGTGCAGCATGTCGGAATAGTGAAAAAGACTCAAATAACACGTACACGCTTCATTTAAATGTGGCTTGCTTAAATGTGAACAGTAGCACACTAAAATCTGTCATCACAGTTAGAGCGATATTCCGCAAATTAATTTGTGAAATAAATGATTAAAACAAAAGACTTCCAACCCTATTTGCATCCAGGGATTTGAACTCAAACCCTCCCGAACACTTGAGCTACCGTCATCCCATTGCAGTTGTTCCTGATAAGGTCCACTGAGCTCATCATATTTCCGTAATGCTAGTATTTAAAAGGCTTTGCATAATAATATGAATGCAAATGTTAATGTAAATGTTAACACAGAACGGATGCACGCTACACAGTTCATTAGTTATGCCTTAAAAGCGAAGCGAAGTTGGATACACTCACTGACCAGTTCATTAGGAACACCTGTGCATCTGTTCATTCATGCAAACATCTAATCAACCGATCACGAGGCAGCAGCTCAGTGCATCAATGCATGTAGGCATGGATCAAGAGCGTCAGGTAGTATTATGATCTAACATCAGATTACGGGGAAAAGTGACATTCGTGACCTCAGTGACTTTGACCATGGCATGGTTGTTAGTGCCAGACAGGCTGGTTTGAGTATTTCAGAAACTGATTTTCACAGATAACTGTCTAAAATTTACCCACAAAAAACCCCACAAAAAACAAACAAACAAACAAACAAAAACACCCAGTGAGCAGTAGTTCTGTGAGCGGACACATCTTGTTCAAAAAGAGTCCAAAGGAAGGAGAATGGACAGACTTGTTCAAACTGACAGGATACAGTAACTCATATAATCACTCTATACAACAGTTGTGACCAGAAAAAACATCTCAGTGTTACCCAGTTTTGGAATGGGGTTCCTAATAATTTGGTCATTGAGCGTAAATCTCTGCATGTTGAATCACTAAATCCCACATCGATCTTCTGTCGTTAACCCTTTCTCGTAGTACATCGGCGTTCTTATCTGAAATCGACTTATCGGACATTTTCAATCAGTATAAGCTAATTAATTATTTTATCGGCGCAAGTCTGTTATAAGATCAGTCAGGACAGTGTTGGGTTTCTGTGTGTAGAGTATAATGACTGTATTTAGCTGCTGGAGAGGGAGGGGAGGGGTGTGAGCCCCTTTGCTGGGCAAACAATTCGCACCTCTCCACAATAACACTGGTGTAAAACAGACAGCACAACTAAAGCTATAAACTATCAAATGAAAACAGGAATACTTTTTATATTTGTTCCTTCTATCATGTATCACTCCATCATACTGGTGTACACAAAACTAATAAACAAGTACAAAAATCTCTGAAGCAGCTGTTTTGATTTCAGTGCCACTTTCCTTCAATCTTGCCTGCAGTTAATGGAAGACAAATCCAGTGTTTAACGTTCATGCCTGTATCAGCCACTAGGTGGGACCATACTCATTTTGTGGACTTTTTTTTTTGAAAGAATTTATAGATTTGATTTTATAAATCTGCTTGTATTGACTCCCTACATGAAAATCTCTTCATGTTTTATAAGTGTCCTGTATAATAAATGCTGAAAAGTAGCCATTTTTAGGAAATCCCACATTATCTTCATGAACTCTGAGTAACGTACACTGGGACACTTACCCATAGTCCACATTGTACCACTTTAATCAAAGCATTTAGGGCCAAATAAGGGTCCTGGAAGCAAAGCCAGGGGATCTGAGATTTTCTAATTATCAGTGAGTATGCGTGTAAATAATGTCAATTGGAATCTAATGAGAATTTTAATAAAATGTGGCTAATATTTCGACTATTCTGTTTGTAAAACAAATATTTCCTATGAAAAAAAGTGTGAATCTTTGATTTAAAAGCATCACTCAACATGATTAATGACGTGTGTAGCCACGTCTGAATAAACATTCGCATTCATTTTACAATGTGTATGTCCCTGTAAGAAAATTGTTCTAGAAATAACCAGGGCTGTGAGTGGTTACAGAGTTGCTACAGACTCATTCTAGCTGTAACTTTTTATATTTTGATATTTTATATTATAACATCGATGGTCTGTCTGTCAGCAAAAACCTCGAATCAGTGTATTTGGTTCAGAGTTAGAAGGATGGTGTGAGCTTCATGAACCTTAAAGTGTGTTTGGTGGGTTGAAGTTCTCGATAAAAATCCCAGTGCTGCTGGATCTTCGGGGGGGGGGGGGGGGGGGGATCTTTTAAACATTCACAGCTATTGGCTTGCATTCTATGTTTCATGTAAGTCACTTGGATAAAAGTGTCTCCAAATAAAATATGACATAAAAAAAATCTACACACACTCTGAGAACAGGGCCGGGTCTGGCAGTGTGCGTGACGTGGCTCTACGTTTGGACTTTTGAGCGACTCAGAAGGTTTGAGGCACGTTTAAATGTGGTTTACTACAGTTGAGGTCATAAGTTTACATACGCCTTGCAGAATCTGCAAAATGTTAATAATAATAATAATAATAATAATAATAATAATAATAATAATAATAATAAAATAGTGGGATCAGTGGACAGTTGGACTACTGGTCAGATGGTCGTGAGTTCAAATCCCAGCGCCGCCAAGCTGCCACTGTTGGGCCCTTGAGCAAGGCCCTTAACCCTCAATTGCTCAGATGTATAAATGAAATAAAATGTAAGTCTCTCTGGATAAGGGCGTCGGCCAAATGCCGTAAATGTAATGTAAAAGGATCATTAAAATTGCATTTTGTTTTTTATTTAGTACTGCCCTGAATAAGTTATTTCACATAGCAGATGTTTACATATAGTCCACAAGACACAATAATAACTGAATAACAAATTTACACCGATCATCCTGTTCAAAAGTTTACACCCCCCCGGCTCTTAATGTATCGTGTTGCCTTCTTGAGCGTCAGTGAATGTTTGCACCTTTTGTAATAGTCGTGTACGAGTCCCTCGGTTGTCCTCAGTGTGAAAACATGGATCTCAACATCATATAGCTGCTGTTGGAAAGGGGTCAAATCTGCAGAAGATGCTGGAAAAGGAAAGAATGTGCAGGACCTGGAGGATTTTTCTGAAGAACAGTAGGCAGTTTAACTGCTCAGGAGAAACAAGGGACTCATGAACAACCATCACAAAACATATAAACAGTCGTTGATCATCCAGGTAACAGCACACAGTATTAAGAATCGAGCGTGTGTAAACTTTTTAATTGGTTCATTTGTGTAAATTCAGTTATCATTGTGTCTTGTGGACTATATGTAAACATCTGTTATGTGAAATAGCTTGTTCATTCAACTATACATGCAGTTGAATGCAGCATGTGATGTTGTATAGGATTACGGCAGAAAAGTAACCTGCTCTAACAGGATAAGTATCTATTGAGGTAAAATATCTCTGGTCATGTATTTTATATGAAATATTTTGTCCACATTCTGAGAAACAGAAGGAGAAAGTTTTTTTTTTTGTTGTTTATTTTAAAAAATCTGTCTTCCCTTAAATGAACTCTAAGCAGACTTCGGGACAATAGCTGTGTGCAGTGGCTACGGAAAAATATGAACATTCGTAGCCGCTTCATATGACAGTCACTATAACTGACTTAACCTCAGTGCCAGAGCTCTTAATGTGTAGGCGTACGGTTAAACAGCTCACAGCTAAATCAACACAAAGTAAGAAAAAGAGTCCAATACGAAGCAAGTTTGCTAAGTGACACTAACAAGGGCTTCATGACGTCAGTAGTGGGACATTAAGCATGAAACTAGATATATACATATGGAGAGAGAGAGAGATTTCTATGAAAATCCTGTTGTTTTTCGATCCGTGCTGCTGGAAGTCATCAGTGTCTTGCCTCTGGAGTCGAGCTGCGCTGTTCTCTCTCATCCATCACGTCCACATCGGGCTTATGAGACAGAAACACATTCACAACTACAAAAAACAACAGGATAACGCCAATGATTTGTTCTGCTCAGTACCTAAATCCACTTTAAATCAGCGCTTCTTAAACGTTCTGTCGCCAGGGACCACTTTAACTGCGTGATAAACTCCACAGGCCGCCTCAGTGCTGATCTGTTGACGTTTCATTAACAGGGACCACTCAAATAGGCTAATAAACATGAGAACCCAATAACGAATATGATAACATTCATAATAGTGGGCTGTATTTTCCATCACTGTAGCTAAATTAAAAAATAAAAATCCCTGGGGACCCCTGGGGGTAGGGGTGGGTGATACGTCGATATGATATCGATATTGTGATACATTATGCCTTTCTGAGGTATAGTGGATTTCGTGATATCCTTGTAAACATGTTTATTTATTTATTTATTTTTAAAATAAATTAAATTACAAATCGACTGAAAGCTGTGGTGGTAAAAATTGATTTTACAGATTTTTTTTTTCTCCTTTTCAGTGTCAAATATTTATCTATTTATTACACAGTACTGTGCAAAAGTTTTAGGCACCCTATTTTTTTTTTAAGTACAAACTTTGTTATAGATTTTTTATTTTATGACTTCTACATTATCAAGTCAGGACAAAAAACATTTTAGATTCCCAAACATTAGTTTTCTAGCACAAATTGTACCGGACACTACTATTTTTATTTTTATTTTTTTGTCACACCAAATATTGACTTTGTTTCATTTACTACTGTTTACTGCTCTTTACTGTATTACTATTATTATTATTATTTTTTTAATGTGGAAACATTTAATTTCATTATTTTGAAGGCATCTTTGCTGTATTATATACACAGTACTATATATAAAATGTTATTTTTTAAAAATGCAATACTATTATTTCGCTGGCAGTTTGGGAGCAAACCTACACATATCATATATCGCAAAAAAGCCTTCAGGAATCGTGATATGATATTTTTGTCACATCACCCACCCCTATACTCCGCACCACATTTTGAGAACCAGTACTTTACTGACTGTAATCTACAACCTCGGGCCTACAGAGCTTGTAGATTTTATTTTAATTCTGAGGTCATTCTTAAAAGGTAAAAATGCGATGTCTTTAAATCTGGATTGTAACTATTGTGTTTCAAGACCTGTAATAATCATTAAATTGTAGACAAATCAAAACTGGATTAGTTTTACATGAGGAGGTGGGTAATGTCATTATTAACGGAGTATCTCTGGGATTTTAATCCTGTCCAGATCAGCCATTTTTACAGACTGTGCATTTCTGTGCTTGGAAAGATGACCGTATATACCGTATATATATATATATATATATATATATATATATATATATATATATATATATATATATATATATATATATATATATATATATATATATATATATATATATATATAGTGTAGGTTCCAGACAACAGACTGTGATGTATCTGAACACAAAACTATCCAACACGGCAGGTGGTCAGTAACAAGGTCCGATCATTTTTATAACCTAGCATGTGATTTCTTTTTTTGTTCATGGCGACGTGGCCCGATCAGGATTGCTTCTGAGAGAGAAACGAGTCCGTGGGGAGTTGGAGTCCTTTGTCAAGACATCTGGAGCTTATTACTGCACTGTGTTTTTATAAGGCTTTCCCATCACTTTCTTAAAATTAAGATATTAAATTCATAAAACACAGCAAGCGAGCACACAGTGGAGAAAAAGGCGGGGGGGGGGGGGGGGGGGGTTTGGGGGAATATCCCTTTGAAACTTCTAAAGCCGAAAAGTCTAAATAGGGGTAATCAAAACAGCCACGGTTCAACCATGAGGCGCTCCCACTGAGCAGAGTCATTAGCAAATAAATTACACTGTCTGTACATTCAGTGCCTTTTTCTTATTCTCCAAGCACTTAGTGCAACATTATATATGTCAGTGTGTATAAAAAAAAAGAAAAAAAGAGACTTAGCTTGTGCTGATAAGGTCTGTGATTTTCTCCAGTGAGGCCTGGTTTAGACTTTTATTGGAACTTAATACCTATAATAAAACTCCTAGTTAAATGTAACTGCCATGTGATTTGCACTGCAATGGAGCTATAACATATTTACAGTTTGGGTAATTATTGTGTTTTAGGTGTAAAATCTCCCACCATAAATACCACAATTATGTTCCATTACATGCTACTGTAGCAGCGTAGCTTTATATGTTTCTTAACTAGGAAGAAAAGGGATAAAATAATATGAGTCATATAAACAATATTCAACAACTCTGTTCTTCACTGCTGCTGAACAGGTCATATTCACAGTGAGAGAAGTAGGATTGGTTGGCATGCGGTGTCACATCCTGGCTTCACTCACTGAGTACCGCAACGGTTTCATCTGGGGGAGCAACTTTACATAGATAGATAGATAGATAGATAGATAGATAACCAATACACAGTGTAATAGATAGACCACCAGATAAAAAGACAGACAGATAGATAGACAGATAGACAGATAGATAGATAGATAGATAGATAGATAGATAGATAGATAGATAGATAGATAACCAATACATAGTTAGTGTAATAGATAGACCACTGTATAGATAGATAGATAGATGATAGACAGCCAGTTAAATAAATTGATGGATAGACAGACAAACAGATAGATGGATAGATAACCCAATACCAATACATATTCTAATTTTCAGACTGCCAGATAGATAGATAGATAGATAGATAGATAGATAGATAGATAGATAGATAGATAGATAGATAGATAGATAACCAATACATAGATAGTGTAATAGATAGACCACTGTATAGATACATACATACATACATACATACATAGACAGATAGATAGATAGACAGATAGATAGATAGATAGATAGATAGATAGATAGATAGATAGATAGACAGACAGACAGATAGACAGACAGATAGATAGATAGATAGATAGATAGATAGATAGATAGATAGATAGATAGATAGATAGATAGATAGATAGATAGATAGATAGATAACCAATACATGGTTAGTGTAATAGATAGACCACTGTATAGATAGATAGATAGACAGATAGATAGATAGATAGATAGACAGACAGACAGACAGACAGACAGACAGACTGATAGATAGATAGACAGACAGACAGACAGATAGACAGACAGACAGACAGACAGACAGACAGACAGATAGATAGATAGATAGAAAGTCTTGTTCCCTTGCTCGAATTTGTATACATTTCTCCTGAGATCAAGTGCTCTATTCTAAACAGCAAAGTTTATACAAATTAAGTTTTCAGGAATTTCATCCATCACGGTTTCTTTTAAACCCGCTTTGCGTCAGTGTAGAGAAGCAGAGACACTAACCACTAACTAGGGCACATGAGGACGTAAATGATCTTTACAGCTGCGACTGTAATTAAAATGTTCCTGAGAAGAAATTCACAGAGCTTTCATGAATCAAGCTCAAATTCCCCCCACTGTGAGCTTTTCAGAAAAAAAAAAAAAAATCCCAAAGGCCCGGGACTGGAGGAGGCCGGCTGTTTTCTTTGGAGCTGCTCTGCGGTAAGACGAGTGTGTTTGAGGCCCTTGGGGGCGAGTGTTCATTAGCTCCCTCACTGCTTATTTTGTTAAAAATATTTGCAGCCCCATTTAAATACTTTTTATAATGTGCCCTTGTTGATTTCTCCTCATCATTTTCCTTTGGGAAAATCCCCGCCAACACGTTTTAATACTTTATAAGTGCAAGTTAAGTTTCTGAGAGAAGGCCCTGGACTTCGGGAGCAGATGTTATTGCGGGAGTGGACAAATTTATTAGCTAGCCCATCAGGCAATTGATGGAAAACCTAATTGACTAGAAAAAGTAGCGAACATAATGTAATAGCAATGGTGAGCTACTTAGCTAGCTGGTTGCATTAATGTAGACGGAGTGTATGATAATTATCTTCTGCTAACAATGTTTCAAATATAGAACATCATGTTTGCTCCCTTGACAACATTTCAGCAAGTCGCAGGCCAATGTTTCGGCTTTGCGTTGTAGTGTTCGGTCATCACATTGCCTGTAAAAGATATTATTTGAGTTTGGCTACGTAATAGACAAGTTATCTGACTCGTACAGCCATATTAAGTCCAGGCATCAGACACTGGGAGTGCAACACACCTGTTAACTTCTCTACACTGATCTCCTGATCTGACGTCAAGCCCTTTTTACTGTTGTGTAAAGCTCTCAGGAGTTTAACTTTAGTGCTTACTTCTCTAAACGCTTGACAGCAGCGTTCCAAATTGAGCTTTAAGTTCATCAAGTGCTACCTTATTGCACATCCCAAGGGTGAAACACAATAAAAGTGCTGAGGCGCTTTTTTTCTTGTTTTTATGGTCCAAAAAGTCTGGAACGCATTACATTACTCCTCTCAGCACAGGACCTGTCCTCATGATTTAGCATTTATTCTCACTGTCAACTAATAATTATAGTAGCATCTTATTGCTTTATTACTTTACTAGAGTTTTCTATTTGGGCTTTATATCACATGTCTTATTCATGTTCTATTTAGTATATTTTATTGAGGGGGGAAAGCTGGGCAGAACGGAGGAGAGAAAATCAATCCGACAGCACTTTTTGTTTGGTCATGAAAATACTCCTGAATTAGGCTGGAAGCTTGTTCTCATTGCCTGCACTCTTTCATACTAATTGTAATCATTTCCATTATTCCCCATCTCATCAGTTCAAATTACCACCAGGTGAGCCCATGGTGTCCGCCGTTCGCATCTGGGCTACATCCATGGCGACATCGACACTGACATCTTAAATGGCTGTGTCTCAAACCAAAAAAACTACCTACTAACAAAGTGACTCATCATTGTGCAGCTGCCTTCAGTTTCAGACAAGCCCACCAATGCCGGGATATTATCCGTACTGTGTGTTTTGGACTCACCGTTGATGATGTCATGCAATGTTGACATGCCATTTAATACAAGTGCGGTTTGGCTTTCAGACGTTTAAAGCAAAATTTCAACACAGACTGCTGAAATGTGCGCCCGTGTGAGTTGTAGATGAGCTGGTCAGCCAAGAATCGTTTGGTGTGTTCTTTAGTTTTAGCTAATGTAGCTAACAAGCAGGGACGGTTTAGTAAATGTATTGTCTCGATACACATTTTATGAGAGGTCGTACATGACAGGATAACGACGAAACCACGGATATAAGTTGCGTGTGAGATCATGAATGGGAACTAATTGCACGTAGGAACTAAAGTTTTGAGGGGGGAATTGAAGAAACGTCGGACCACACGTACCATAGGATCGGTCTGAGGAATCATTCAGGCCAGTGATTTGGATCTATCCAATCTAAATCCAGTTTGCATTGGATCTCTATCTAATTTGCATAGAATTGAGAAAATCGCAGTTGAACCGTCGCTGAAACTCTGTAGCTACGTTCACACATACAGCGATTTTATCTCTGCGAGTCGCCAGACGCTGTACTATGACGTCGCCAGTAGGCGTTCCTACTAATGGTCGCCATAGTAACATTTATCAGTGGGTGGCACAACTGGCATTCCACTTTTGACAACGCCCATTGGTAGTCGCTGCACCGAGTCGCTCCAAATCTGCATAAAGTTAAACTTTTCTCAACTTTGTCGTGTCGCTGGACACGCCCACATCTAGTCTTCGATGGTCGCTGTCACTCATGTCGCCAGAAGTCTCCAGCTCTCACTGAAAAGGAATGGTCTCTGTATGTGTGAACATACCTTGATTCATGCAACGTAAATAGAAAATCGCGCATTGTTTTGTCGCTTGCTAGTGTGAACGAGCGTATGTTGGGTATACATATATATACCTTTAGCAGTGAGCTCATATGGCTTTGCACTGGGTTTCATGTCAACACTTTCAACAAGCCCTGCTGCAATCGCTCAACCTCGCATGTCAAAAAAAAAAAGTTGGCTCGTGCTCCTTTTTGACTCATTAAAAAGAAATAAGACTTGACTTCCTTCAGAAAGGGTAAAGTTGTATTTTTCCAAACCCGGGCTCCAGCAGGCTTATATCTAGGGGATAATGGATCTCAGAGTGATTAAAGTCAGGTGCGTTCAATCCCACGGCCAAGTCTGAGTGAAACCATATACCACACCGCGCTCTTTTACTTCTCTCTCAGCCCATTTCCATCAAGTTGGTTTTCACAAAATTGAAAATGTCATTTAAAAGGATTGTTGATGCAAAGGTTAAATCTGAACACACACAAGCCATGAGTCATGTCGAGTGCGTGCGCTGACAAATGACGGCAGAAAATATCATCAGCCATCAACCCCAATGAAATTTTAGTGCGTTAATTATTACACATACGAGCTATTAGGGATTAGTTTTTATCGAACCAGATTTCTCACTGACAGACACTGCTTAAAATAACTCCATCCGTACTGATTTGGAAAGTCCATTTAAAGTGCCAGCTGAGAATTATTTAAGTTGCACTAATATACACACAGAAACACTGTTTTAAACCATAGCTCAAGTGCGTAATAAAAAGTACAACAGCATGCTGTTACAGTAAAATAATCAACGACATTGTTTACTTTCCAGAACAGCTCACCCGAATATTCCTCTCATACCACAGCATTCTGCCTGTGATTCTATTTAAGAACAACAAATTCGTTACAGTTACCTTTAATGCCGTGGAACCTACACGAAACAAGTTAGTTCCTGTTCTCAGTTATGATATTGCAGCTATAAACACCAGGTCGTTCCCTCACCAGCCTGTCTTTTTTTTCTCTCTTGAAGTTAATAAGACCCAAAAGTTAAAGTAAAGCTTCACAGGGGAGGAGTCGTGGAGAACGAGCAGGCCAAGAGTGTTTACACCTGTATGTGGTTATCGAAAGCTTATTAAGATGCTCTGTGTGTTGCAGGGCGCGTCAATCAATCAGCTCCCTAGTTCAGTAGTCAGGGCGCTGATCAGGGAGTCGGCCATTTTAAGGGCCTTCTCGATCGCAAAATCCTTCCAGTGCACCGGAACGTTCGCTCCCTAAATAAATCCCACAATGCACCGCAAAAACCCGGGGAGCATCGATGCTCACCGTGTTCCTTTACTGGAAGTGACATCATATTTTCTGAAGCCTCTCAGCTAAAAAAAAAAAAAAAAAAGGCAGACGAACTCTCAGCCGACTGTGAGCAGCTTGTTATCGTTGTTGTAGCTCTCGAACGATGACTTACATTAACGATTTTTGACTTTATTTGATGTTCATTATATATAATTTGTTTTAACGATTTTCAAAAAATCCACTAGCTAGCCTACGATCCTGCTTGGAGTACCATGACAGAAACGTGCGTGATTAAGCTAACAAATTTATATGACATATAATGTCAGAAAGATATCGGACCTGCCTGTTGTTGATAAATGTCAGTGGTGATGTTTTACAAAGCGAGTACGTAGCCACGTCACCGGAAAGTGAGTCATCAGTGTCCCTATGTGTAGTGAGTGAGGGTCCTTACCAGTGTCTGAACTTGTGTACACGATATACTGATTCACCACCTAGAGAGCTAGGGAGCTGATCGAGACACACCCTAAGCTGAGAGAGAACAACACTGATGGGCTTTATTATATCGCAGGTGGTGCTTTGCAGCGCTACTAGTTTCAAAATCTCTCCAAAACCCAACACAAGGAGTGGGACATTTTCTTCAGCTCCAGGAAAGGCTTTCATTAACCACACACAGGTGTAGATACTCACTCATTACCTGCTCGTACACACACACACACACACACACACACACACACACACACACACACACAGTGGATCTACAGGGATTTCTTTAAAATCAGACAAAGCACACACACCAACCTTGTATAAAGAATGTGCCCCGCCCCAGAACAGTGCAGCATGCATTAATTCAGCATTCATTATAGGCAAATAGAGCAGTAAATAAAATAAGTATACAAAATAAGTTTATAATTTTCAATATTCTCAGTATTGCATCAGTTATACCAGGGGCATAATTCAATTTATGTAACAGGCCACATTATACTCAGTCCAAATAAAAAAAATATATTTAGTGACCAATGAAACATTAAAACCTCCTCTTAAATGTGTTTAAGTGTGTACACACACACACACACACACACACACACACACACACACACACACACACACACGCACACAGTACTGTGCAAAAGTTTTAGGCGCCCTGTTTTTTTAGTTATTGATTTTTTATTTTATGACTTCTACATGATCTATTTTGTACTTTAGTACAAAAAAACATTTTAGATTCCCAAACATTAGTTTTCTAACACAAAATTAAATGTTACAGGAAAATGTTTGTATGTCATTAAAGAAAGCAGCGTATTACATAAGAGACACTTTTCAGACAGTAAACACATGAAGGCTGCTGGGTTTTGCTGCAGAAATAAGAAGCGAGTGTGAAAGTCAAAGTGTCCAGAAGAACTGTGTCTGGTTCTGCAAGATGCTCAATAAAACTTACCAGCTCATTTCCTTATAAACCTGCACTAATTGTACCGGAGACTACTATTTTTATTTTTATTTATTTGTCACACCAAATATTGACTTTGTTTCATTTACTACTGTTTACTGCTCTTTACGGTATTTTTTTTTAAAAATGTAGAAACATTTAATTTCATTATTTTGAAGGCATCTTTGCTCTACAGCATTTTTTACAACAAGACTTTTGCACAGTACTGTATATATATATGTATATATATATATATATAAACCTTCAAAAACACATGAACATGCTGCAGTTTATTACCAAGAAAATAAGTTGTCCAAATTATAGTATGGTACGTCATACTGTATATAGTGCAGTGGCCCTTGAACTTTGCCACATTCTGTATTGTTACAACCTGAAAATGAAAGTGGGATTATTTGACACGAATGTACAAAAAAAAAAGAAAGAAGAAGAGGTAAAAGTTGTGATTGCATAAGTTGGGTTTTCTGTGTTGCTGTGAAACCTAAAAATGAAAATTTTTTTTTTTTGGAAAGAGACATGGTTACAGTGTGGTTCAGATGTCTAATGAAGATTTACATACTGTATAAGCACATCTGGAAGGATTCAAGAAAAGAGCTGTGCATTAGTAGACTGGCAATCTAGTTATCTATTCATATATATATATATATATATATAGGGATGATTTGAAAGTTTGTTACTTTGTAAAGTTTGTAAAAGAATGAACTTTTGTGTTTTGTGTGTGTAAAGGTGTGTGTTAGTAAATTTTACAGTATCAAAGTTGTAAAAGTCATTTTCGGACACAAGAACTGCTTTCGAAGTGAATTTACATATTGTAATAATTATATAGAAATAACAAATAATAACAGATCATTTTTGTCACATGACCCCCTTCAACATGACACATCAATACAAACACATAGACGCAAAGAGCATAAATCAGAAAGACCTGTGTTGTCTGAGTTGTAGCATAGCTTTGTTTATTAATTTTTATAATTTTTTTTTTGCATAGAGAAACATAATCACTTCCAGTACTGTATTCATGAGCGATTTTTGCAAACAGCGATGGCGGAATACAATTATAATGAAATATTGTCAAAGCTTTGTAAATTTCCCCTCACACCAGTTTAAAAGCATGGGAAATTTAGTTAGGGTTTTTTTTTTCTGAATGAGAAAAAGATAAAAAAATGAACTTTTACAATTTCGTAACATTCTAAAAGTATATAGCGAATAAGGAAACGACAAAAATTTCCGAGCTCAAAAAAAAAAAAAAGAAAAAGAAAACGATGTACGTGTGTATATATGTGTGTGTGTGTTGTTGTTGTTGTTGTTGTTGTATTATACCGGTTGTGTGTAAACTAAATGTCCACATGCTCCTTCCTGGTGTGAAGTGTGTGTCTATGCAGCAAGCAAGCGGTTAATGCATAACTACCATGGTAATATTCGCAAAGAATAATGAGAGGAAAGAAAACAAAACAAAACAAAAACAATAATAACAACAACAACAACAAAAAAAAATAAAACAAGAAAAACCCTTAAAATTTAACACTGCATCAGAATGTTCTCTGAGAAACATTTCATCCATCTCCACTTTGTTGTCGTGTCAACCTTCAAATTAGAGAGGAAACGGCATGCTTTATAAACCGAGAAAACCTATTACACAGAGGAAATGAATACCATTACGAAGAAACAGGAAAACAAATCGTGAAACAGAATCAGAAATCCTATTACTGGGCGCGAGAACGATGAACCGAATGTCTTGCATTAATATTAATGTGTCGCAGTTTAGTTTTAATCTCTGAATGACACACTGTTAGCGGAAAAAAAAAATAAAATAAAATACAGACAGCGCGCCAGAGTGTTTTGGCATTTCAGAATTGATAGTATTATCAAAAAAGATTGCATAACTGCAAAGCGTTAGCATGGCTTTCACCCCTTTGAACGGAGACTAAGCGACTAGCAGGCACTGGAGCCTCGCTGCCACACCGAGGCCAGGCTTACACAAGCCTTCAGCCCTTTCTAACACGTAAGACATTGGCGAAACAAAACAGAACAAAACAAAAATAACCAGAAAGAAAAAGATGAAGAGACATTCCTAAAGACTGGTCATGGTGTGTGTGTATTGCACCAGTCGTGCTGTGTTATTAAGAGGCTTGGGTAAATCTGGCTCTCGAAACCAGTCACAAACGATGGACTGAGGGGATGAGTTCAAAAACAAAGCAGGAAAACGATCAGGCACTGCTCACTGAGGATGTTTCTGTGTTTAGGATGGGGTTTTTTTTTTTTGTTTGTTTTGTTTTTGGTTTCTACGTCTGTCCACGTGTAAATACTTTTGCTTTCAGCTGCTGGTATTTATTCTTGAGGATATCAAATGGGTCCAAAAAAAAAAAAAAAAAAGAAGAAATACTGGTGATGGAAAAAAAAAATGCATCGATAAATGTCATCTTAGCACAGTCAGGCTGGATCGCTCCGTCGATTGGATAAAATAAAATACATCGGAATAGGCTATCGGGTCTGATATTTAGTCAGATGCGGGAAATACGATCGGTTCGGTTCGAAAGAGTTTAAGATGAAACAGACTTGGAATCAGGGTAGACCGTAGAAGCGATGGTGACACCAGATCATAACTCTTTCGAAGAAAAACTCCACCCCGATGCACGTTAAATATGTTTATATTGAAATATTTGCGATGTGGTTCGAGATTCCGGTGCTAATTTGTGGCGGTTTATTTTAAAAAATTTAAAAAAAAAAAAACAGAAAAAAAGGTATTCCTGTACGAACTTAGCCCCATCACAGGGGGCCACTGTTATTTCTAGCGCGGTTACAATTCTGTTTAATAAGGAGAGGAGAAGAAGATTCAAATGTAAGTGACAACGGTCACGTTTCGCCGTCGACTCCGAAAAGCAAAGGAGCAAGAGCGTCTTTTCTCGCTCACTACTACCCAGCATCATATCAATCCGAAATCCACGAGGCGTCGGTGCGAACGCTGGACTCAAGTCCCAGAATGCGATGCAGCCGAAGAGGTGTGCGGACTGAAGGACTAAAGCGCCGCTGCATCGCTGTCCATCGACACCAGGATCGGCAGGCAGTCGAACGGCGCTGTGGGGAATTTAGGAAAACCAAATGTGTCAATTAAAGAAGTTTAAAAAAAGGACGACTGAGAATTCAGTCGTTACAAAATATATCCTGGATGTTATTGAAGGTCACATTCATTTCTATTAAAGATTAATACACGTGCAAGTCGTTCAGGGTGGATTTTCTCCTTTAAATTAGGATTAGTTATATTTTATAGCTGTGGTTATCCCAGGCGCTTCGAATGGCTCGTCCGGACCGTTCCAGGATTACTGTGCACTGAAACAATCATGGACGAGGAAACAAAAAAAACAAAACAAATTAAATAAATAAAAGACCAAATTTCAGATTGAGATTCTGACCTGAAGAAGTTATCCAGCCCTTATGTACGAGGAAAGGAAACGGTACAAAGGTGCACAGAGGTTTCACTTTACACAAATCTGTTAGTCCCGTCAGCTTTAAGTCACATCCAGACGATGGAAGAGTACTCGGTAGAGTTCAGTCATGAGGCACGAGCCGTGTGTCCTTACCGACCGCTCCAAACGTCTGCATCGGCCGAGGAAACATCCGTTGCATTTCACGCCTGTTTACCACCAGCTCCGCTACACATCTCTAACCACGAAAGTGCCAACACTCGTGTCCTGCAGATCACCGTGATGTTCTAGTGCATAAATTCTGCGTGCTATATTAATATAATACAGTACTAATATCCTTCTCTAACACCGACCCATCGCCGCCTCGGATCGTCTGCATATCATTGCACAGCTGCTCCGAAATCTGAATTTCTCCCACATTCAATACTGACCTGTTAAAGGAAAAGGCACTCCGATCAGAGTGGCGCTCGGACTGCTGCTTGAATCGAAAAACCAAATCGAAAATCCGCATCATCTTCTGTGCCACTGCCCAGAAGTCGTAACATTCCTCTATCCAACATGGCCGACTTCTGTCAGGACTAATGATGCTAAGTGTCAAAAAAAAAACAAACAAACAAATGCTGTTAAAGCAGCTCTCTTATGTCTCTCTCTCTCTCTCTTTCTTTCTCTCTCTGTCTTTCAATACTTTTCATATTCGTCGTCCATCTTTAAGGTTGACCGACAGAAATATTTCTACAGAAACACATCAATAAAAAAAAAAAAAAAAAAAAAAAAAAAAAAGAATTCTCAGACAAAATATCAATAATCAATAGCAGGTTATCTAGTGCAATCTTTCGGAAAACGGAAGGAAAGAAAAGAAAGTGTTTATCGTCGAGTGAAAAATAGTGAATCGTGAAAGAAGTGCGGAAACGAATCGGAAAGAGAAAAGAGAGACAGCGATGGAATTTGCATATCCCCTCGACGCGAACCGAGGCTTAGTTTCAAAACCGACGACAAGTGAGCCCGAGGTTACGCGGGTCGTCGTTTCCAAGCCGGACTCCTGAAGCTCTCAGGTAGGAAGGCTTGACGATCGCGGTGCCGAGTCTCGACGCCACGAACAGCAGATCCTTTAGAAGGAACATGCGACGTTTTCTGTGGCTTTGCCACAAGCTTATGATAACTAAAAACCCAAACCACAAACACAAACATATTTTCTTATACAAAATTTTCTGTACATTCCCCCCCCCCCCCCCCATTTACTGTACTAGATATATATGGTAAGAATTTATAGTACACAAGGTCATGTGTTCAAAATGTAACAATATGCATAACAATTATTCATTATTCAGTTCTGTAAAAATATTAGACAAGGGTTTTTGAAATAAAATGTGTTGTATTTTTTTTTTGTACATGCGCCAGCTCAGAGACATCACCTGTGGCCACTTTAAAAAACAAACAAAAAAAAAAACCGACGCACTTGCGGTGACGACAGATCCGGTCTTGCCGAGCAGTCCTGTCCGTGTCTGAGCTGTCTCGCTACAAAAAGGAAAAAAAAAAAGCAAACGGAAAGGGAAAGGAGCAGACGGCGTGCTCGCAGGCTTCTCTACAGGCTCTCGCTGCTGGCGGTGGCGCCGACGGCTTCAGATAGGTGAGTGTGGAGCAGTGCAAATCTTCACAGGGCAGGTGATGGGCAATGTGCATCTGCCCCCTGGATGGGGGGGGGGGGGGGGCACTGACAGGATTTTTTTTTTTTTTTACTGAATTTACTCCCATTTGCCAGTTCCTTCCTTCTAGCTAACACTCCTCATCACACCGTAGTTACTCAGGAGAACAAAGGCTGGCACTTGCTTCCTCCGAGACACGTGAAGCTCGTTCTGCATCACAGGGCAGCTTAACACTTACACGCTATCTGCCCTCTTCCACATACTCGAGCTCACAGACGTTCCACGATTGGCTAGTGTCTCTCCGGTTGACGAGACAGACAGAGCATGCCATCCTTCCCACCCAGAGAGCACGACCATTTTGTTTTCTTGGACTCCAGGTCACAGATGGCTGCTGCATTGTCAGGATTCGATCTCCGATTCGCCATTTCCTGACAACAGGGCCAGTGCTTTTCTGTTTGATTATAATTTTTGACTTTAAAACACTGATTCAGAGAGATAAAAAAAAAAAGGAGTATCTCGCTAGGTTTTTTCTTCTTCTTTTAATTTCAGGCCTCTGTTACATTTCTCAGCCCATAAATTAGACATGGTGGCTCCGCCTTTCCTAAAAAAATAAAAAATAAAAAATAAAAAAGCAAACACAGGGGATTGGGTCAGTTTTTGTGTGGGGGGGAAAAAAGCCTGTCAATGTTTTCATTGCTGGTGCAATTTGCTTTGCAGCCAGCAGAGGGCTGTAAAAATGACGTACTGCTTCTTTAATGCGCACCATAGAGCTGTACAGATTAGGATTCATGCCGAAGTATTGCTTAACACTCCCATTCAGTCTGTAATGACACCAATCCTACAGGTTGTTGATGTTTTTAGAGACTCTAGTTCAGGGATTCTTGGATTCTCAGGGACTTTTTTGCAGCCAGGGTCGCTTTCATTGTGAAACAAGTTCTTCTTCTTCTTCCAAAAAAAACAGACTTCCCGTCTATGCTTCACAGACCCCGTGTCTGTAGTTAAAGGTGACACGCTGTGTTTGCGTCGTAGCCACAGCGCCTCGCCTCTTCACCGTGGGCAGAAGCCCTGCCTCATCACCTGCTCTGTTCAATAAAAAGAAAGTCGCTTGCTGAATGTTGACAGCACTTTTTGTTGCGTGTGTATAATATGGGTTTGATGGAACGGGTTTAATCGCAGCACTCCTCTCCTGCCAGGGCGCGAGCCGTACTTCGTTCTCCATCAACGATCTTAAGAGATCTTAACTACGGGCTTCATGTAAACAAAACCGCTTGTTCTAGCAATTCCACTTAAAAAAAAAAAGAAAGTTTTTCTGTTTTTTTTCTCTCTTGATCTTCTAAACTAACTACCAGCAAATCGTCATAGCTACCAGAGCTGCATATGGGCATCGCAGAAACGATACATCTCACCGCATCACAAACTACAACATGGCCTTTACTCATCCAACACACTCTTTTTTTTTTTTTTTTTTTTTTTTTTTAAACTTATTCAACACACTCCCCCTTACCCCTTACACTACGAAGTAATCAATTATAAATTATCTTCCCTACACTCTAACCTTACAAAAAAAAAAAAAAGAAAGAAAGAAAGAAAGAAAATACAAAAGTACTTGGAGTATCTAAAAACATCATGCAAGGGTTTCTGGACAAATCAAGTCCAAGTGGAAAAAAAAAAAAAAAACCCTCATAAATGCTGATCTCATAAATTTATGGGTATTTGAGGGGGGGGAAAAAAACTAAACACTGTCAGCCGAAACGACCTCATCGCTAATCAGAGAAGTCGTAGTGTAACAAACCACATCATCACGTTAACCACCGTAGACACTGATCTGGAACTCGTCAAGTCACAGCTCCAAAGTTCTGGATTAAACACTGAAATCTGAAAGGAATTAGGCTTATTAGAAGAACCATGTGTGTGTGTGTGTGTGTGTGTGTGTGTGTGTGTGTGAGAGAGAGAGGGGGGAGGGTGGATGTTAAACACTGCTGACTTAATGTTGAATGATTTTCAGAAGCAGGAATTCAAATCATAACGTTCCTCCAAAACCAGGAGGTTTAGTAGTAGACAGTCAGGAATAACTCGATAACAATAACGCTAACAGTGCTACGGTGACTGAAAGCTATAATGGCCGCCATGCCAGATTCCACTCTAATCAACAGACAGCGAGTTAGCACTACGCACCCTGAACACGGGGTACTCCATTTCATTAAGAGAGACGTTCATAAAGCTACATAAACACTTCATGATCTTTAACTGAGGTAACGCAAACATTTCTAAAGGCTTTTTCTAGCAAGCGTCAGCTGCCCTAAAACGATCGATTATGTAAAGCAAGTTCAATAATAATTTCAGATTTTTAAGATTTTATCGGAATACCTATGGCCATGATGCTGAAATGCCAGAGTTGTGTATTCTCTCACTGATCTTTACGCTAAGTCAGTCATACAACACAACACAACACAACACAACCATCTCAACAACAAATAAAAACAACAACAGTCACACGACTGAAGCGTTCGCCATCAAAACGGACGCCGACGCTTGCTGGAATAAGCCTTTACAAACGTACGTCGTCATTTGTCACGTAGCGCTATGAGCGTAAACTATGAAATATAAGTGCTAGCAAACATGCTAACTCACTGGTCATTGTTCATCCACTGATATCTCTAGAGCGGGAATCTTTAAGACCAAGTTCCAGGTATCAAGTATAAAACGATTCTGGATGCATCTCGATTCTATACATGATCGATTTTATTTAAAAAAAAAAACGTTTTAAAATGCCGTACCTTATCATTAGCTCTATTATGTGCAACACTGAGTGAAAGGTTTGCAGGGTTTACAAGTTTTGGGATTGATTTTTTTTTTTACTTTTTATTTCTCGCACGTTGGTTGTATTCCCAAACTACGTGATCTAGGTATGACTTTGTCCAGATTTTTGGTTCTTCCAATTCATAAAATCCAAAATGTATTCACGTCATTGCTTTTAAGACTCCATGAGTTCTTCTTCAAGCTATCTATCTTAGCTCGGATCTAACGTACACATACATACCGCACTTACTGATCTGTTGCAGCCAAAAATGCTTGATTTTGCTGAGGTATTTTATTTAAAAAAAATTTTGCGATGCAATTTTGCGATGTTTTTTCTGCTCCAAACCCCCCCGCCCCCTCCCCCTCCCCGGAAAACCACCTGAATTGGCGAAATCGGAATTGCACGTCTTTCGCGGTGATGTTTGTTGGTAAACGAGACCTTTCAGCCGTCCTCATGTTCGACGCACGTGAACGGAAGAAGGCTATGATGATGACGTCACATCAAGACGCGCCCCTTTTCGGCCCAAATCTGCAAAAATCTACGGTAATTTTGAATCTCCTCCGAATATTTGTTTGGCTTTGCGTTCATTTCTGCAACTGCGAAATCGCGGAGTCCTGGCGGGACTGACTGGCTCACACCTTTATTTTTCATCAACCAACTGTTCACAAAAAAATACATCTTGTTTTTACAAATTTCTTGAATTACGACTTGCTTCGCCCTGCATTCGAACTGTTTTAATCCTAATCCCGAAGCGCCGTTCGTTGAAGCAGAATCGATAGAATTGAGACGCATCTTAGAATCCTGTCATCTAGTACGTAAACATTTCCAAATGCTGTGTTTATCACCAAATCGTCATTCTGACGTTTTCAACACTCCGGAAGCGGGTTCACACACCGGCAACTCTAACACTATTCTGCCCAAGTTTTCCACTTTACAAATTAAATGTTTACAATTCTACTTTTTTCTGTTGTTTTTTTTTGTTTTGTTTTGTTTTGTTTTTTTCCTGGATGTCATCACGGGTCCGTACTTTAAGCTACATTCATTGTAAATAGTTAAAAAAAAAAAAAAAGAAAAAAGAAAGCATTAACAACAACAGCTCGGGTGAATAAAAGGACGTTAGTGATGATCTGAAACAAAGCGCAGGTACTGTAGCAGGTCACTAATCTACAGTAGAAGTAATATAATTAAAGAAATGTGAAATGACATTATAAAAAAAAAAAAAATAAAAAAAAAAAAAAGCAAGGATGATTTCATGCAGTGGAAAGACAACTACCACACGTATCAAAGAGGGAAAAGGAAGCCGGTCTCACCCGTCTCAATCTACTGCACTCTATCGGTCCTAATCGAGATAGTGACAAGCAAACATGCATCGTTATTTTATTTATTTTTTTTTAAATCCTTTTTTTTCCCAGCGACGACTGGTTACATAAAAAAATTCATTTACAATTCTCAATCATGTATTATTGTTCTTAACTAAAGGCAAGGCACATAATGTGTTATATAAAACGTCGTGCAAAGTCGAAGGGGTTGGGGTGGTGGGGGTTTAGGGTTGTTGCGCGGGGGTTTAAAATTCAAAACCGATGTCTCGCATCGCAAGGTAAAAAAACGTATCCGTTCGCAATCCCGATGCGCTCTGTACTGTGGTGAATCGGAGGTTTAAGTAGTTTCGAGTAAGAGCTTAGCTTCAGAGATTCTACTAAGATTATCTGCCATGCGCCCATGTCAAAGATACGGTGGCCATTTGAGCTTTTTTTTTTTTTTCTCTTAGAAAGCACCATGCAGTTATATATATATATATATATAATTGATATATAGAGATTCTCATGTCAGCACCTTGAACGCAATCATGTCGTATGTAATATGGGTCTCATGATGAAAAGAACTGGTGTAAAAAAAATAAAACATATAAAAGGGCCATTGAAGGCTAACTTGAAAATGTGGGTTACACTATTAAGCGTGTCGGCGCTTTAGTCTTCGCAAGGTCTGTTGATGATGTACATTTGGGGTATTTATGTGTGATTATTTAACCTGTATGGAAGCCCCTGCTTGGTACAACTCACTGGGATTGATAAGAATAGTTAGGGATGCATCGATACTCAAACTGGTATCGGGAATCGATTCGATATTGCGCTCGTAAAAATGGTTCAGGCGACACTACGCGACGTAAGTCTGGTGTAACACTGCCGAGCTAACAAACAGGCGACACGAAATGACAACAGACTGGATGAATTTTGTGATCAACTTGATTAAAGGTAACTCGGCACAAAGAGTTTGCCGCGGATGATAGCTAGGCGAGAAAACCGTCCATGAACTGGCAATTGAGACACGATGGATACAAAACATACTTTACAGCTACACGTTTCTCCACTGCAACCCTACTTGATCCGAACTAACTAATGTAGCCGGCTATTTCACTTCATTTAAAATCAAAAGCTAACGTTATAAAGAATGAGCCTCATAGAGTACGTTATTGAAACGTACGGGGAAAAGTAAACAGAGCTAAATAAAATGTTCCATGACGTCCCTGATTGATTAAGTAGGTTACTCAAATTGGTATCAGTGTCAGTATCGGTATTGACGAGAACCAAAAAAAACATGTGCTCATACTTGTATTCAGTCTGAAAAATGCTATCAATGCATCCCTAATAATAATAATAATAATAATAATAATAATAATAATAATAATGCTTTAAAAACCCACATGAACTGAAACTCTTGCAATGTTGTAGGCACTTTTCATGGCTCTGGGATTATTTTGGGTTCGGTAGCAGATTCATAAGCCCTGATATTCGTCCATGAACACTTTTAACTCAGCACATAAGCCTGCTTTAAAGAAATCCAGATAAGAGTTAGCCACACTCACTGTCCCCATGCAAATAATTCTGGGAAGCACAGAGCCACATGGCTAAAACATCAGCAATCTGGCTTAAATACAATCAGCTTTGATGGTGTGTGTGTGTGTGTGTGTGTGTGTGTGTGTGTTTTGTATTTGAAAAGAAAGCATGCGAAAATAAAAAATAATAGGGATCCAGAAAAGTGTGGGGATTTAAAAAAAAAAAAAAAAATTCCTTGAAGCACGGTGGTGGCGGCGTTCTCTGAGTCGGGATACATGACTCGAGCAGGACGTTGGATCGGATGGATTGTTCTATTCGGAAGGTTGCCGTCTCTGAAGCTAATATTCGCGCACCCTGCCAAGAGAACACAACTATACATTTCTAAACTCCTAAAAACAACAAGTCAAACCTGCAGCATTCATATGAATAGGCCAGAAAGATGCAAAGAAATCAAAGAAGGAAAAAAAAAAAATAATA
The DNA here is from genome assembly GCA_023630585.1 of Cranoglanis bouderius. NCBI lineage: Eukaryota > Metazoa > Chordata > Actinopteri > Siluriformes > Cranoglanididae > Cranoglanis > Cranoglanis bouderius. Next base: position 16,950,139 of record CM042556.1, on the reverse strand, counting down.
AAAATTTAAAAGTAGTGCAATGCCTGTAATTTCCAATGCAGTTTACACAAAAAGAAAAAGAGAGAGGAAAAAAAAAAAAAAAAAAGTCAATTCTAAACCCAATACTGTCTTATTAGTGACAGAACTCTAGTCCCTACTCCCTTTGTCACTATGTAGGCTACCTCCACTTTTCTACTTTTATCTACAGGATTCGAGATCATACTGCCGATGTAGTTCACTAGGATGAATCAGGGGCTTTAGACGCATACGAATGTCATATACACGGGACACAAACACACACTGTCCATGTACGTTGCGTTCATATATATATATATATATATATATATATATATATATATATATATATATATATGTATATATATTCAAATGAGAAATACTCTTACATTTGTGTGTTTTGCAGATTCATTAGGGCTAAACTTAACAAATGATCTTGAATGATCCAGATGTGTATCAGCAATAAAACGGTAGATTAGCGATTAAAGATAGTTAGTGCCTGATGTGCTGCTAATATGGATCACGATTTTTAAAAATAGCAAGTAGGCAGCGGTAAAAAAAAAAAAAAAAAAACCCAACAACAACATGGTGGCTGAAAAAAATCAGCAGGATTCTCTAAGTGCTGCGATTGAAGAATATTTCAATCGTCTAAATGTATTTCCGCATATGTTGATCCCATTTTTATGAAAACAGAAGAAGGTACTTCCAGGTTCCATCACCTTTTTAGAAATAACTTATAATTAAGAAAAAAGAAAAAAAAAAACAAAAGAATTTCCTATTTTAGTGTGTGCCAAAAAAAAGAGAATAAATAAATTTATATTTTGCAACAAGCGATGCATGAATGCAACGTACATGGACCCCGCGCGCACACACAGAAAAACGATTTTCAGTGCGATACAGGAAAGACAAAAAGGTGCTCCGTCGCTCCGAAATCATCCGAAGGCTTCGAACCGCCCTACGCTTAGTGTATTAACAGTACGTGCCATTTCTGAAGACTGTTTGTAAGGGCGTGTCAATATGTGTGTGTGTGTATATGCTTGTGTGTGTTTGTGAGTGTAATGTGACCTATCACACACACTGACTGTGACCTATAAGGCCACAGACGTACCACATGTCATCAAAGTTTGAAAAAAATAAAAAAAATTCAGGCATCCACCAAAAAGTGGATCTCCAATACAAATGTCAGATGTGATGCATTAAAAAAAAAAAAAAAAAAAAAAAAAAAACATTAATCATGATTGTCAATAAAACTGAATGAAAAGCGGCCATTTTGAGCCAAACGTTTGGTGAAGGGAAATTAAGGGGACGTCATCGACCCTTCATATTGCCCCGAAACCTCTGCCCACATTCAAATTTGCTTAAAATGAAAAAAGAAATTGACACAATCAGCTCTGAGCGCGTGGGAAAGTCCTAAAGCGCTTAAACCCCCGTCCGTCATCAGGGCTTCCTTTCCCTGGAAAGAAAACGTAAGTATTTTGCATATATGAGGAAGCAGCACCTGTAGCAGAGGGAGGGTGAGGAGGGCCGTTCGTTTCCGAGAGCCAGGGGGGAAGCAAAGTATTGGGCGTATTGTTTCGTTTTTTTTTTTTTTTTTCCTCTTTCCTCAATATTTTTCCTGCACGCTTCAGTCTCTGGCCTGCAGTTCAGTGTGGCTGCTCCCTCCAAATAACATCCGCTCTCTTCTCTTCACTTCTCTTCTCTTCTCTTTTCATGCATCCACAGTCTATTCGAGCTTGTCCGACATTCGATTCTTCACTGTCTTTCAGAAAAAAAAAAAGTTTACCGAAGCATTTTATATAGCTTTACGCGTATATATGTGTGCACATATGTGTTGATACGTACACACATATGCTGTATATATACAAATACTGCATATATAATCAAATTTTTCCCTCTTGCATCTTGTTCTTGTTTTTCCACAAAAAAAAAAAAAAAAAAATTCGAATCTCAAATCCGTGTCCTCGCCTGCTTTGGTGTATGCGAGTCCAAATCAGTTCCCAAGATACCAGGACTGCGAGAGAGAGAGAGAGAGAGAGAGAGAGAGAGAGAGAGAGCAAAATTAGTAACAGAATCAGATTAGTGCAAGAAAGGATTAACCTGTGAGGAAAAATATAATGAAACAGACTGTACAAGAAACTGTAAAAAATTTACAAAGGTCATGTCATATCACAGTACTGACACTATACTACAAATGAATCAAAAAAGTAATTAACGAAAAACTTCGCTGGGTTGTCATTGGAATATATTAAATATGACTAAATACATAGCTAACTATTAGAGACGGCACAATACCGCTTTTTATCTTTCGATACCGATACCGAAACCCTGAGTATCAGCAACACCCATCTGATATTGTTTTCTTTAAAAACTACTAAGATTGAAAATTTTTTATTTTTTAAAAAAATTTTTTTAACAGTTAAACTCTTTCACACAAAACTCACTTACAGTGTAAATATAATAAATGCATAATAAAGTTATGAAGTACAAATCCGATCAAATCAAAGTCTCTTTATGCGTGAACATCTCCAGTTCCAGAAACAGTTTTCTTTTCCTGATCCAATTCCAATCTTTTCCGTTTGTTACGGGATCCGATATGTTTCTCCGATATCCGATCCAGCATTTTCGCTGGTATTGGACCGGTGCCGATACTGCGCATCGGATCTCGACTAACCAATAATGAATCGGTAATCGCAGCCTGTGTGTGTGTAATCTGTTTAGCATCACAACGAGGGACTGTCATTAGAGTAGCTGAACATAAATAGCTAATCAGTCGGTACAGGATTTCGCTGAGACTGCTCGACTTCGCTGTGGCTTTTTTTAAAAATAAAATTTGCGGTGCGAAAGTGCTTTTTTTTTTTGTGGAAAAACTACTTGAATTGGTGAAATCGCAATTGGACGGAATTGTCTTTCGGAGCGATGTTTGTTTGTAAACGGGACCTTTCGGCTGTAGTCGTGTCCGACGCACGTGAATCGAAGAGGGCTTTGGCTGAATGCGTGTCGTGATGACGTCACATGGCCCGAATCTGCGGAAAATCTCCTCCGGATGTTGCGCGAAATCCTTGAGGGACTGACTAAACAGATAAGTGGCCTGATGTCATGAATTCCCTCTGTCAAGTGTGCGGGACGTATCCATTCAGTTCAACGGTTTGTTTGCTCTGGTTTGGTTTGTTTAGGGTTCGGTTTGTGACTCGTCTCCAACCTGATTACGTCTTATGATTGGTTTGTTCCCCTACTGCGTGCACCTGTCCCGAGTTTCATTCCTTTAGTTTGTGCACCTACCATACACAAGCCATGCGCCGGGAGTCAGTCAGTCAACAATGACCTTTTAAAAAGGTTCCCATTTAGCATTGTAAAGTGCTTTGTTGGTTTGTCCCTTTGAGGCAACGCTTATTTGTTCTATGTCGACTCAAAGGGTTTCCCTTTCAGAAGTGTGTGTGTGTGTGTGTGTGTGTGTGTGTGTGTGTGTGTGTGTATATTCTGCGATGTAAATTATGGCTCTGAATAAGGCAAAACCGCAGAACTCCAGGCTCGGGCCAAAACAGAGCGTAATGACTTGCACTTTCCAAGCACCGGGTAATCAGCGTCTCCTGCCCCAGTGGGCTCAGAGCGCAGATAGCTGTCAGAGTTTGGAGAGCAATGCCGCTATTAAACATAATACGGGGCTAAAGAGTGGAGAGCGCCAGCGTGAGCGAGCCCAGAAGGCCCCAACACAGACCTCTTAAAACACACAATAAGATTTTGGCTCTCTCTCTCTCTCTTTTTCTCTCTCGCACACCACTGAAATCTTTTTCAAATTCGACGAAGCCTTATAAAAACAGCAGCGGCTAATAATTCACCATGTTCCACTGAGCTCTAAGTCATTTAACAGCAATCCAAACAGACGTCTTCGGCTACACCCAAAAGTGTTGATTTAATAAAGCTTGAGAAAAAAAAAAAAGCAATCGCTCAAGCACTTCTCAATGATACTCATTTCTCTTGCGCACTGATTGCAACTGCACAAGCCTGCAAATACTTTGCTGCATTCTGATAGATAACAGGCCTGAGATTAGGGGGGGGGGGGGGGGGGGAAGAAAAGAGGACAAAAACAGAAAATTGAGCCGAGAATCATCCTTGGGAGTAAAATTACAACCAGAAGAGTGAAAGGATCTGCCAAGGAACTGAACTGCGTCCATATGAGAGGCAGAGAGAGCTGGAACAGAGCCCCAGAGAGATGCTTTGGCACACGACGGCACACCGCAACGAACACTGCCAGCGTACACAGCTCAGCACGGGAGAGGAAAGAGTGACCCGGTGCTGGCCGCCTCTGCAAAAACAAGAATAAGGAGGAATATTTTTACTTTGGAGGCCTCGGTGGACAGAGACGCCGATGAGAGTCCAGCAGATGGGGCTGTAGCCCTGCGCCAGGGTGGAAAGGCGTGACACGAGGCATTTCCTGGCTGCTGAAAATCCAAAAAACGCCGGTAATTGAGTAACCTTTCCGGGCTTGTTTATTTTCGCTCCATGGTTTCTGTGAGATCCCTGGTTGGGTGTAGGAACGCTAAATTAGGAGAGCTGAAATCTCTTGAAGCTCTGGTCAGGATTAGGTTGGGAAACGCAACAAACATCGCAGCAGTGCTTTACTGGGAAGCTTTTTTACCCCGAAGGCACTTTTTGTTGAAAGTCAGAACACGGCATGGCATGTACGAGCCCGCGTACTCACAACAGCACGCAAGTTGTATGCATTAGCAACAGCATGAAACCCACTTCTTTGTCGAAATCGACCGGCAAATTTCCAAATCGCACACCCACCTCCTCACACAAAAGCCCTGAACCTCTCAATGAACTGAAACTGAATCCATATTGCTTCGTGAATCAACTTTCCCTGCTAAACAAAGTTCTCTACTAAACAAAGCTGTGACTAATACACACTCGGAATAACACACGTTACTGAGGTCCCCCGAGCAATTTCGCCTCGCCCTATGGACAGAGAAACATGCCACTATGATCTGAATTAAATTTTTTTAATTCAAATCCGAACGTTTTTGCTCTTATTTGAATTTGATGAGCGAAGTTTTGCGGATGTAGAACTTCTTGAACTGAATTTGTCTACAAGGTCCGCCAAACCCCCCCCCATTGTAGTAGGAAACAATAGCATAAGTAGTGGCACGCTTCTCGTTCCATACTCGCCTCAGAGTTTCCTGAAGCAACGAGCGATTGTTCACAGCGACCATTTGCCGTTTTCGAGCACCGAACCATCTCTAAATTCGGTGTATTTCCAAGGTTATGTCGTGAGAACTCGATCCCTGCGGAGAAGGCATCACGGCCGACGTCCTTCTTTCCTTCTTTCCATGTCTCACAATTAAAGTGAAAATCTCCATCCTGCTTACTGGAAGAGAGAAGCTCATTTAGCTTCTGACGTCTCTGTAGACACCACGGAGTTGTTGTTTAAAGGATTCTTTGGTTACTGAGGAAACAACGAAGAAACAGAACCAGCAGAAGGTAGAGCAAATCACGCTTTATGGAACACATGAAGGCATTTCATGGTGATAATTTCCAAGCAGTGATGTGTAAATCATCTGCCAAACATTTCCTGTTAGTGTAAAACCACAAATCAGAGAGAGAGAGAGAGAGAGAGAGAGAGAGAGAGAGAGAGAGAGAGAGAGGGGACTCTGATTCCTGCTGTACCTTTTATACTGTACACTTGTAGAAACTAATATTTTCTGTAGAAACATATTTTCATATCATCTTAATGCAGTTTTGGAAAATGGACACAAAACTGATAAAACAACAACAACAACAACAACAACAACAACAACAACAACAACGTGCTAAAAGATCAGATCTGAGGGGCAAATGACTCCCGTGTCGGAGCCTTTAACAGCCTTGGCCCACCGTTTATTCTGGAGCTCTTACGTTATGCCAGCTGCTAAAAACATCAAGCTGTTTGTATCAAAGGCGCTATTCCCTAAAAATAACCTTTCGTCCTGCAGAAAAGGGAAGCAGTGGCAGTGAAGAGAGGCCAGCAGCGGTTAGGCCTCGAGTCCAACCGAAATATTTAGTTTGCTATAAAAGCTTGAGGCTTTGTCTGGGTGACAGGTGGTTAAAGTTATGAAAGCACGAAGCTGAGACGAGGGTGTGTTCACGGGTTCAGGAAGGGGAAAGGGGGCATATTAGGCCACGAGGGCTTAACAAAATGACAATCTATCCGTTTAATTAAACGCTTCAGGGGAACTGGAGGCAAGCGTGAAATATGAAGCGCCTTGAAAACACAGGCTGTGTGTTACTGATGTTCACATTCTCAATGAAGAACGCAAAAGGAAGAGGTTCCCGAGGAACTGGGTTTGGAGCCTTTTTGTTGGTTGCTGCTGTATTTTCCTTATTCCTGTGAGAAGTTAGAAGGATGCGTGTTGTGTTGATGTCACAGAGGGGCATTGCTTTTGCCGTCTTTCACAGTGATGTTCGTTGGTAAACGAGAGCTTTTATGTGTACGCGTGAATCGAAGAGGGCTTTGGCTGAACGTGTGACGTCATCACGACGCGTCTTGGCCCGTTTTCTCGTCCACCGTTTTAAACCGCAATGTTAGAAGTAGTACAGACCCAGAATGCAATGCAGCTATACGACGGGATGATGACTCTATTGGCATGAAAGCTGAAGCTCTGGAAGCTGATCTGTTTACAGCATACAGAAGGTGAGAGAGCTGGACAGAAATAAATTTAGGAATAAAGTGCCGCTGCATCTCTCTTTTTAAGTAGAGAATGGTGAAGGGCTAAATCCTCGAGGCACCACTATCAGCAGGCAGTCTAAAAGCATCGTGGGTAACGCAGGCGACCGTGAATGTTTAGGTTAAACTAAAACGGTCAAATTAGAACGATGGAATAAACCTTGTACGCCATTGAAGCGCACACGTCAATCATAAAGCTTAGAACATCGACTGTGTGAAAGTTAAAAAAAAAAAAAGCATTATTTCCAAATCCGTCCTCTCTGATCCTTCCAGCGCTCTCCACTCTCCCGATGCCTCGATCGCACGATTCTGTCTGGCATAAATGAACTCAGCCTGCTGTGGACTTTCCTCTGAGTTCAAGTTCACCTTACGATTACATCATGTCTGGTTTCCCCTAACAACCAGACTGCTCTGGACGTGAGTATCCTGGACTGGGGACATGGTTGCCCTTCCTTTCGCTCTTCTTTAACGTCCTATTTATTCCACACAGAGTCACGGTGATCTCATGAGGAACGAGGAAGCTCGGCAGATCAGGTCGGTCACGGCAACGAAAACCGCTTCTATGATCGGGCTGATATATACTTGTGTGTCAGCAAAATGCACACACACACACACACACACACACACACACACACACACACACACACACACACACACGCACACACACACACACATACGTCGCAACAAACTCTCTATTCTCACTGAGGTACCCTTGCACTGATTATTGGGCAGAGAGCACTGCAATGCAGCAGCAACATTGCAACGTGTGGTTAAGCCTGCAGTCCTGCAGCTAACACACCACACACACCACACACACACACACACACACACACACACGCAGAACAGCCTCACATTTGCAGCTGCATTCTGGTTATTGACCTCATTACCATGTCTTATAGTACCATGAAAAATAATCACGTATACAGTATATATATATATATATATATAGTATAAATTCTCTCATAAGGAATGCAAGTATCTATAAATATACATGAATATGCAAATTAGGATCGCCCCCTCCCCTCATCCTTCTGCCATTACACCATGCACATAGCGTAACATTAGTACATAGCAATCCGGCTAGTTCACGGCTACTAAACTAGCTTGTGTGTTGCCATAGGTGGAATTTTATTATTATAAACAGATCATAAACCTGTCTGTCTGAAAGTTATAGGTGCAGCAGTATGGAGGATGGAGGGGTGGAGGATGTAGTACCTGAGCCTGATACAGACTCGCAGGGTCTCGAGGGCCAATTCCTACGAAGGGGCGGTTGGCAGGTGGTGTCCCGGGAGCAGAGTATGCTAAAGGAGAGAGAGAGAGAGAGAGAGAGAGAGAGAGAGAGAGAGAGAGAGAGAGAGAGAGAGACAGCATTCGTTATGTTATCATTAATCAAGCATGTGTTAGCTATGACAAATGTGAAGTAAACATATAAGCCTCAGATGGCTAGGTGATCGATGTTGTCCGACTGATGAAGTGTGTGCCCCTATGGGTTTGTACAGACGAGTGACAAATTAAAGGAAAAACCGGAACCGACGCAGAGAGCGCAGATGCTTCCAGACAGATGCACCGCATGATGCAATTAAGCAATTAACATCCTACTATGAGCCGCGCGGGTAGAAAAATGCTGAGCAGGCCCAGTTAGCCTCACTTTGACAGAGCGTTCATTATTAGGGGAAGGAGATTCGATCAGAAAGTCTGGCTGTGTTTCAATAGGAGCAGGGAGTAACACGACATTTTCATTTAGCTCTATGGGAAAGTTAAGTTAATTAAGTAGAGACTGATATCATAGTAGGTTGCAATACAAAAAAAGACAATTGCACACTTGAGAGTTCTGAGGTGCAAGAACCATAAGCACTGGTCTATGCAGATGTGGAAAAATGTGGTTGGGGTTGGGTATCTTGGTTGGGTTATGCTGTTGGGGGCATTTAGTTATGCCCCCTTGGCCCCCATGCCAGTTTATTTTGCTGGCATGGTTTAGCTTCACTTAGAGTGACGGGTTACTACAAATCAATACGAACAACTTCTGGTTAATCATCTTTATCCCATGATGGGTGTGGTCTCTTCCAAGATGACCCCGCCCCCACCCCCCATCTACAAGCCAAAAGGGCTCACTGAATGCTTTGACGATCATGAAAACCACGTAAATCATAAGCTTTGCCCTGCACACGCACCACATCTCAACCCAGAACCCTTATGGGAGATACTGGAGTGACATGTAGAGAGACAGTGGTCTCCATCACCATCATCAAAACCCCAATCTTTAGGAAGAATGGCGTTCATAGCTCCAATACAGTTCCAGAGAATCTGTACCAAGAGGCAGTGAAGCTGTTCTGGTGGCATCTCAAAATTTCTTTCTCAAAAATTTTTTTTTAAAAAAAGGCATGGTTATATGAAGCGTATGCTGTGTGTGTATTAGTCCGCCAGCAAACAAGTCAGTGCAGAGCATCTAATCGCACGCCCGCACATACTGTAAGATATCGTTATGCGCCTCGTTAATGAAAAATCGCCTTAATGTTCTTTAACATGGCGCTGTAGATTGAGCTGAGTAATTTAAAAAAAAAAGGGCAGATGTGTTTATCTGTGCCTCTCCGAGGAATTCCCATATTAAAGCGCGCTTTGCACGCACCCGGTTTTGCAAAAAAAAAAAAAACGCCATTTTTCAAGAGGTTAAAACCAACACATTCATCCACATCAGGCTAAGCTTATCGGGAATCCATAACTATTAGGCGGAGGATGAGCTGCATGGGCAGACAGACGCTCTAATCGTATTTAGTGAGATGAGAAGGGTGCAGGCCACACATCATTGCAGCACTGATGCTATATGTGTGTGTGTGTGTGTGTGTGTGTGTTCAGCTCTCCTCAGCATTTCTTAATGAAATTACAATTAATAACAAACGGCAGCATCTATGGCAGACTGCCTCGTCATCTAAAGTGGCGTGGCTGTTTACGGGCGTCAGCGATGCACCGACAATGAAACTGATCAAACTTATTCATCTTCTTGAACAAAGAGCTCACTGTACATATAATCCTCCTTGATCCGGCAGGAAAATGGTTACAGATCAACATTTATCCGCTCAGAAGTAGCTTGTGTACCCAGCGATCTAGAGTGCCTTTTACATGCTTAAACCTCCACTTATTATTTTTTTAACCCCAGCTTTAGTCTTTTAAGTCGTTCTGGCATGAGAGAGTAATAATGACAAGAGCAGATCACCAACTCTGAGCCAACCATAAGCAGTACCGGATCATTAGATCAAAAGATTATCGCATTTACAAGAGCTAAAATGTAGCCACACTGTATATATATGTAGTTCTTATAAACACTGGATGCTAACACAGACTGGAGATGTAATGCGATGATTGAAAGTCTCTAGAATGTTCTCTCATAGTCATAGAGCTCCATTAGCCTGATGAACTGGCAAACGTTACGATGTTAGAATGTGTTGCGTGTAGATGTGATGTTAGAGGTGTTAGATCAAAAAAAAAAAAAAAAGCTCAATAGAAGAATTCTAGCTTAGTTACGCCATCTAAACCGCTTTCTACGACTCTATCGGAGTACTCAGGACTCTCTTCTAAGTGCCACTCAGCTAGACAGCTGGACAGGGCAGGGCGCGAGCGGAGTGGAGCGGGCGTCACAGTGAGCCACTTACTGGGGGAGGTGGGCGAGGTGGCGGCTGCGTCTGGCGAGGTGCTGCTGGGTTTGGAGTCAGGGGGCAGCGTGAGGCGAGGCAGGGCCAGGGGAGGCGGGGGGGCCAGCATCTGAGAGGAGATGTAGTGGGGGGGAACCTTCACCTGACCACTGCCATTCAGCTGCGGGAGAAAGAGAGAGCAACGGTCAGCCAGCACCTATACGGCCCAGCTCGGGGCCAAACATCGATATAACACACTCAGCTGCTCTCTCTCACCCGCCGCCTCGCTCTCCTCTCCTCTCCTGCCTCAATCCCAATTACTTTCACTTAAAATCTGTTTTATAACTAACGTTACGGGCTCTATTTTCAACTTAGAGTAACCTGGTCGGGTAACGTTGCATAATTTGGCTGGACAAATGTTTTTACATGTACTCAACAACTTTCTAGATTATTGGCGAGGAATTAACACAACCACCCTGGGTAGAGTGGCACAACAGGGGGAGTGGCCAGCACAACGCCATTACCTGTATCTGTTTAGCGTTCCATTATCTATATCTATATATTCGGATTTAAACCTTAAGTGGGCGTGGCCTAAACCTGATAATAATAATAATAATAATAATAATAATAATAATAATAATATTAACCCTACCACTATGCCTCTGGAAACACTGGAAATGTAGAAATGCCAGCACTGTGAATTCTGGCTCTAAATGTTCCTCACCCTCAGCTACATCACTCCAGTTCATAACTTAGACAGTTGGATATAGAGATGCTATAGAGAGGTATTATCTGACCACACACTCGCCCCCGCCTAACATTAAAACCCTCCCGCCGATCATTCTTACCCACACCAGACCATGGGATCAGACCACATCACCCTGTCATCATTAAACCCTCTACACTGCCCTCCTGTTCATTTCCACATACAACATAAAATACTTTTTTTTTTTTTTCATGGTTTGTCCCTAGATTTCTAACCTCCTTCTTGCATACTCACCTGGACGTACTCGTCGTTCTTCTGACACCCACCTGCTCTCTGTTCCTTCCCCTAGGCTTCGTATCAGAGGAGATAAGGCTGAATGTGGTGCATCTCCATGCTTATTACCTCCCATTCCTCATTTTAACGCACATCTATTGTTTATTATCCAGTTCCTTTTATATAACTGGATATACGGTACTGTGCAAAAGTTTGAGGCACATGCAAAGAAATGCTGTAGAGCAGAGATGCCTTCAAAATAATGAAATTAAATGTTTCTACATTTTAAAAAAAAATATATACCGTAAAGAGCAGTAAACAGTAGTAAATGAAACAAAGTCAATATTTGGTGTGACAAAAAAAATCAAAATTGAAATAGAAATAGTCGTCTCCGGTACAATGTGTGCAGTTTTATAAGGAAATGAGCTGGTAAGTTTTATTGAGCATCTTGCAGAACCAGTTCTTCAGGACACTTTGACTTTCGCACTCGCTTCTTATTTCTGCAGTAAAACCCAGCAGCCTTCATTGTGTTTTTTGTCTGAAAAGTGTCTCTTACTGTAATACGCTGCTTTCTTTAATGACATGCAAACATTTTTCTGTAACAGAATTTAATTTTGTGCTAGAAAACTAATGTTTGGGAATCTAAAATGTTTTTTTTTTTTTTTTTTTTTGTACTGACTTGATAATGTAGAAGTCATAAAATAAATAATCTATAAAAAGTTTGTACTAAAAAAAAAAACTTTTGCACAGTACTGTACGTATACAATTTAAAAAAATCTTATTATTACAAACTCAGCTTATATCACCTAACCACACCATTTGAAAATGTATTTATACTAATCTATACTAATTTGTTTTTACATTTACAGCACTACGCACTTCGCACCAGGGGTTGTGCATAGCTCCATGAATCCAGAACGTTCTTAAGATAAATTCTAAGAAGTTCCTAAGCGCAATTCTTGATTTTTTTTCTTAAGAATAAAATGACATTAGTGTAATAGCTACAAGAAATTCAATACTGCCAAATTTTAAATGCATCAATTTATTATCTTTTTTTTTTTTTTTTAAAGTAGTAATCACCTCCCGGTCATTTATTCAAACGTAAAGGGCGTGAGATGTGTTCGTTTAACAACATTAACCATCATAGGAGAATTTACTTGCTGGAAAGTGGAAACCAATAAGCCAAGTATGCTACTCTATGTAAGTAAAATATCGTAGTAGTTATATATAATATATTTATTATATCTTGCAAGTTTTATAATTTTGTTATGTTTAATATTTGAAACAACCCATTAAATTCATTAAACAATCTTACCCTTTGGGGATCTAAGGCAAGTTGGCAGTTATCCTAAGTTTAAGAAGTTATTTACAATGATTTTTAAGAACACTTTTATTAAGAATGTGATTTTTTTTCTTAAGTTTTGTCAATCGTAAGAAGAAAAAAATAAGAATAAGGAATTCGTAAGAAGAAGTTTTGGGAATCGAAAATATTCTTAACTTTTTTCTTAGGTTAGAAAATGGCAGTTAAGAAGAATTTTATTCTTAAGAACGTTTCGTGAATCCGGTCCCAGGTTACTACCTTTACTGAGAGTCATTTGCCATGTAAACATGCTAATCTTATACCTTGTTTTTCTGCTTGAATTAGAAAAATTAGGAAGACCTACAATTGCCAGTGATCGAATTAGAAAATTAGCATAAGGTGAAATAGCTAGCCCCAGATAACCCCTTGGTGATCAAGCTCAACAATGTGGTTGGTGTTTCATGGTAACTGTGGTTGGTGACTAAAAATCAAGTTTCCTTGAAACAAATCGGTCCAGATTGAGGTTTTCTCGGACACGTCAACTTAAAAAATTTATATATCTTTCGCTTTGAAAAAAATATTTTTATTAACTTATTTACTTCTCTTGACTTTGCTTTCTTCCTGCAATGTTTTTGGAATTTAAGACACAAGTCTAGCTCCGCCTCCCACGACCCCCTCCATCGCTCTTTGACTGTTTCACTCTCTGTCAGCAGATATATGAGAGACGGGGTAATGTTCTGGGCGGATGTTCTGGCAGACGGCCGCTTATCCATCGTTCTTTCACTCTCTAACTGTCTGCACCCATCCATCCATCCATCCTCAGGACTGCACTCTAACTCTGGTGCACAACAACAGTTTGGTGCGTGAGTCAGCGACATTGTGGGCCGGTGCTGCTGTCCTTTGTGACTGGCTGGCTGCAGTCGCACTGCGGTGGGGCGAATTTCAATGAGACTGCAGGACAGGCCAAGCCTGACAAATCTCAAATCTCTCTCTCTCCCTCTTCTCTCTCTCTCTCTCTCTCTCACTCACTTTGCCAGCGTCAGCATTGCTGCCAGGCACACACAGGAATCTCCTGGTTCAAATGCATACTTCCTCCTTCTCTCTATTTCTCCCTCTGATCCCTCTCTCTCCCCTCAGATCTAGTTTTCTGTCTGATCTCTCTCTTTCTCTCTCTCTCTCGTTCTTGCCCTCAATTCTCCATCTTCCCAGATAATGAAACATCTTTCTGACTCAGGATTTTTTTCCCTGTCGGTTCTCCCTGGAGGCGAGCGCTTTGAAGACAGTGACTCCCTCTGACGGCAGTTATTCTGAAATCAGCAGCAGTGCTATGAATCTGCAGTACAAGTGAACGTTTAGCCACCGGGGGATGTTTGAAGAAAGAAACCAGGGCCAGATCGAGTCATACCCATACCCCCATACTGCTTTTATGCTTAAAAACATTACTATAGGTTTACTATGGCTTCACTGTAGTACATATACCTTAAAGTACAATAAAATTCTTTTCTTAGCAAATCCCAGCTTGATAGCACATAAGAGTCAGAGCACCAGGTCAGCCATTTTACTGTGCCCCTGGAGCACACAGGGTTAAGGGCCTTGCCCAAGGGCCCAACAGAACCCCTGACCTTCTGACCGAGCAGTATTTCACCACCGAGCCACCAGTGCCCAAAGCCAGTTAACCCAACCAATGACGGTTGCGCCACATGATACTCCCACTGTTTTACTGATATTTTTTTGGTAACTGGTTGTTACATTCTTGAACATGACATCACCATGGTGTTACTGTAGTACTTTTTTTTTTAACCTACATTACCAAATTTCTTACCGGATGATGAATTTATATGTATTATAAACAGTACTGCTGAGGCTTAAACAAGTATTGCTGAGGTATTAATAGACAGAAGATCAGCACTTTTATTCAGAGAGGTTTTATATGGTAGAGAACAGTGCTTAGATCTGTGTGTGTGTGTGTGTGTGTGTGTGTGTGTGTGTGTGTGTGTGGTTGTGGTAAGAGCGAGGCGAGGAGGAGGGAAATCGAAGCCTCCAGGTCTGTACGCGTCTAGATGTCTGTGGTTGAGTCACTTACACTCAGGTTACACTAAATACAGTCAGCGCAAGACACCATGAGTGTTTATCTCACATACGTGCATATGCCTGCCCACGCACACACACACACACACACACACACACACACCTTGCTGCTCAGTATATATAAATATATATAATAGTATGTATAGTACAAAAGTACATATAACTACAATACTGTAGTTATTCATATAAATATGAATCGATATGGATGGCTCAGAATTGTGTTCTGTTCTTGTTCTACACTCTTTGAAGGTCTAGTATCATTTCCAACCTTGCAATTAACCAAATTGTGGGTCAATGAAGAAAAACGAAACAAAACAAACAAACAAAAAAAAAAAAAACGCTGGTAGCTAGCTGGTTACTTAGCTTCACTTTTGACTGTGGGCGGGGCTACAGGCTTACCGGGCTGGGCTGTTGATTGGACGGGTCGCAGGCCATTGTGACCAGGTCCTTGAGCGGGTCTTGTGATGTGAGGTGGGGTGGGTAGCGGATGGCCGTGTGGGGAAAGTAGGTGGAGGTGGGCTGGGGCAGGATGGGGGTCGTCGAAAAATGCAGCGACGACGATGGGTGCGGACTCCGAGAGATACCTGCTGGAAAACACAGACCTACTCCTGTTAATCTAAGGTCAGTTCAGATCAGATTTGGTGTTATGCATACAAGCTCATGCTAGGATAATCAATGGCAAAGACCATAAACCTCTTGATGTCAGTCCAAGATATCTATCATCAGCTGATTGAGTTTTGGTGACCCTGTGAACCTGTTCCTGGATGACAGGAGCGGAACCTGATGTTCTCTACTGCTGTTGTAGCCCATCTGCCTCGAGGTTCTACATGTTACGCATACTGAGATGCTTTTCAGCTCACCACGGCTGTAACGAGTGGCTATTTCAGTTACCGTAGTCTTCCTGTTAGCTCAAACCGGTCTGGCCATTCTCTTTCGACCTCTCTCATCGGCAAGGCACTTCCCACACCATTTGGTGTAAACTCTAGAGAATGTTTTGTGTACAAAATCTCAGGAGATCAGCACTTTCTAAAATCTCGGACATTCCCGCCCCCATTCTCGTGTTTGATATGAACATTAACTGAAGCTCATGACCTGTACGCGCATGATTTTATGCGTTGTGCTGCTTCCACATGACTGGCCGATTAGAGGATAACGACGTTTAAGTAGCAGGAAAATATCCACACTTATTAGCTATTAGACTTTAGATTGCATAATTCATCTGGTTGGCCTGGTTGTCAGGTTTCCTAGATCTTTATTCTCCTAATCCTCCCGGAACGAGCAATTTTCAGCGACGCTGATTTCCGTAATGCGCCGCGACAGCTGTGATTTCGGCGCTAACACACTTTCCGTAGTGACATATGGCGGCGACGCTCCACCGGTTCACTTGAACAGCCGTGCTAATTGTTGTAGCATCGTTTGTGCAGATAGTGGAGCGTTGCCAGACTACAGATTATGCCTCATTGTCCCAGAGACAATTACTTGTCAGAGAGAGCAGTGCTGTCTGCATGGTGCTCTCGACTCTGCAGTAAAGCGGCTCATATCACACACACACACACACACACACACACACACACACACACACACACGAATTGCTCTTTCTGTTCCAGTCAGCCTGTCAGCAGCAGCGTATTAGTCTCGATGTACACTCAATACACAAGTGAGCACTTACGACTCACACAAGTTTAGTGGCACACAGTGCGTTTGTTTACTTAAGAGTAGAAGGATGCACAAATTTATCACTATTGCATTTTTGAACCAAGTATAGTCAATGATAAATGCTGGCACTAGAGACGCCTCTTTGTCCTGATTGGGTGGATGTCGGTGGCTTGCCATACGTTCACACTGGTAAGCGACAGGTGACCTTCCTGAGCTCCTCACTTTAGTTCCCACCTACAATCAGTTCCCATTTACTGGAGGCAAAACTCATGGTTTCATCTTATCCTGTCATATACAGTACAACCTCTCATTAAATATATAGTATAGCGACATTACAAAGAAAAATAATGCTTGGAAGGAAGTAGCAGTGATCTTTGGTGTATTTATAGCTGTTACAGAAAAAAAAAAAGAAAGTGCTAGAAAGTGCACGTCCCCTAAAGACAACAGTCGCTACATGGACACGAGAAACCGCAAGTGACACGAGCGAGTTATTGCTCGCTAGTGTGAACGCAGAGTTAGTATTAGCGTAATTTACTTCCAGTACCAGTTAATTTGCTTCGTGCTGGCTGAGTTCCAGGTGAGGTTTAATATCCCAAATTTCTTTCATAGGGACGGTGCAGAAGTCAGGCAATCGGTGGATCTGGTCTTGGAGGAACATGTGAACAGCAGTGAGCAGCTAACATTAGCTAACTTGGGAGTTTGGTTCTTTGTAACTGTGAGTGAAAAGCAGCGTTAAAAGTGCAAGTACTACTCAATAATTAACATTCTTCTTCTTCTTCCTTTCTTCTCGAAATAAGAGACCACTTCCTATTTTCCTAGTTGAACTCCTCATGAAGGAAATCAAAGTGGATCCTTAACCCTTTAGTCCTAAACCCTTCAATAAGTGCACTACTGTCCAGTGAATCATGTTTAATTTCCTGTAACATGACGCACCTACCAAAGCCAATGGTGCGACACTTGTCTACTGATGTTCTGTGATGGATTTGCTGCCTTTTCTCGCTCTCTCTCTCTCCCTCTCTGTGTGTGTGTGTGTGTGTGTGTGTGTGTATCAATGCTCACCGCTGTGCATTGCGATGACAGGTCTGTGGTGTTGTGTGAAGCTGCCAAGGCGTGGAGAACTCTCCTGAGGAGATGGACTGTCCATCTCAGTCTTCTTCACCGGGGAGATACCTGACAGACACACCATAAAGGTGTGAGAGAGAGAGAGAGAGAGAGAGAGAGAGAGAGAGAGAGAGAGAGAGAGAGAGAGAGAGATCAGCTTCACTGACCAGTGAGCACTAGATGTAGTGCCAGTACTGACCACAGGGTGGCAAAGTGTGTTTAAAAAAAGCAAAAAACAAAAAACACATTAGTTTTTAAGATGCTGCAGAGAACTGCAGTGTGTATGGGATAATCACGTGTCCCTGTGGACCTCCAGCAGTGTGTGAGACTGGAGGCAAGATGCACCAGCAGTGGATGCAAAAACATATAGGACACATACTGTAGAATATAAAATGTAGTCACATAATTACACATTAAGATGAGTCCACATTTGCATATTATCCGTATAATAAGCTTAGGTGTAGCATCTAACAAGTCCTATTCACACGGGATAAGATAAGGAGGACGTCTATAGTAATTATGATCGATTCGCATTGGATATCTCGCATCAGTCAGAGAGATGAGAGTGTCTTTATAATATACACATGGTCATCACATTAAATGCTCTATACCAGTGGTCACCAACCCTCTTCCTTGAGATCTACCTTCCAGCAGGTTTCATCTCCAACCAAAATCTAACACACCAGTTTTAGTTGATCAAGAACTTATAGTTGGAGCTAAAGTCTTCAGGAAGGCAGATCTCTAGGAACAGGGTTGGTGACCACTGATCTATACGTACTCTATATACGTAATTCATCTGAATACAAACCGATGGTTTTGACCTTTATTACAAGTGCTTGTTGTATGGGGCGTGGCCGTGATACTTATGCTTGAGCATTAGTAGTCAAGGCCGAAGTCAAGACACGTTCAAGACTAGTACTAGCCGAAGGGGGTTGAGGCCAAGTCGAGATCCAGTCCAAATAAAAGCGTGGCCAAGTCAAGACCGAGGCCGAAAACCATCAAATCCTTTTCAAGGCCAAAGGTTTCACTTCATCTCGTTGGCTTCACTCATGCATTGTGCCAATGATTAGACTGTGGTCTTGAAGAAGGGCCAAACTTTGTGTTTGCGAACGCATTATTTTTTAGAAACTTTCAGACGAGACCAAGAACATATTTGGTGAGACCAATACCCTAGACCGAGACAAGTCCTAATACAGTACAAATGCCAATAATCCGAGACAAGTCAATACAGGAAATGTCTGGAGACCAGACTAGGGTGTGGTCTTGGAGACGTTTTATTTCGAGACGTGGGTTCCATGTTCATATCATGTATGTAGTCTTCACACGTGTGAGGAACTCAATAACGTTATAACCTCCAAAAGCATCACTTCTCTGGCACATGCTTTATTCAGTCCGTACAGGATTTCGTGAAGTTTTTTTGTGATTGTTGCAGCCAAAAATGCTCGATTTTCCTGCAGCTTTTTTTTTTGTGCTTTTTTTTTGTGGAAAACTACTTGGATTGGTCAAACTGCTTACGCGTGAAATTGTTCTGCACAGTGATGTTTGTCGGTAAATGAGACCTTTTAGCCGTACTCATGTTCGACGCACGTGAGTCGGAGAGGGCTTCGGCTGAATGCGCGTCGTGATGACGTCACATGACGCGTCTCGGCCCAAATCTGCGGAAAATCTGCGGCAATTTTTTAAAAATTTCAAGCTCCTGCGAATATTGTGGAGTTTCCTTGATTTTGCGTTCGATTTCTTCAATCGCAAAATGGCAAAATACTCGGACTTGTATAGTTTACTAACTCTATTAAAATACGACAACACAATGTAACAGAGCTGCAAAATTACTGTCAAAGCCTGAGTCACTTTTCAGACTCAGGAGGCGGGGCCTAAAGTTTGAAGGTTTGAAGGCGGAGTTGTACGATAGACTGAGATGACAGTATAGTTCATATTTAATTCGCATATTATTTAACGTGCATAAACTATGCGCGCACAAAAGATATTACTCAGCTAAACAATGCATGTTGCTGCAAGTTTTGTCTTTTGTGGCTAAACTGGTAGCTATACGCGTTCCTTACTTGTTAGCTACATTTAGCCTTGCATCTCTGATACCAAACTAAAGAAGCAAACTCTCCACAGCGAAGATGTCGTGTGTCAATGTAAAAAAAAAAAAAAAAACACAAAAAAACCCACCTTTTCTAAAGTGGGCTCCTGAGACTATTACTGAACTCTGAATGCTGCGTACTAACACAGATGTTTATAAAGCTACACAGACAGACATGTGTAGGTCCAGCTGCTGCTCGATCTGCTCTACTTCTCTTCTCTCACTCTCCCTTTGTCCCAAAGCAATCAGCCAAGGAGGCACGTTAAAGAAAAGCTCGTTGGAGCTGTCTAGACAGGAAGTGAGGTGGGCGGGGCCGCTCTCACGCAGGACGTCTCATCGAGTCCTGATTCCAGAGCAGGTCTGGACGCTAAAGGCATGCTAATCACTTACTACTAAAAACCTTTTGCAGCCAAGGACACCTTTAACTGTAAAATACATTTGACGAATGCCCTCCAGACATTATATTATGGCTATTTATCGGATCCATAGAGCTTTTTATTCCTGAACCTTCCACCGTCAGAACACATTCGATCCAATCTGACAACTGCTTGTTTTTGGGTTAAATCCATTCAATTCAAGGGACAATCAAACAAGCTAATTCTAAAAACCCGATAAATACAACGAGTATGATAATGGTGGGGGGTGTGATTTTCACCAGGGTAACAAAATAAAATTCCCAGACTCGACTCTGATGACTGCTTGATAACAGTCCAGGTACTGAGGTGTAAATGTGGCAAACACCCCATGAGATCCTTGATTATTCATTAATTCTTTTACGCTGACTAACAAATAAGTGAAACAATTAAGCAAGAATAGCACTTGATCCAGCATAGCCTATTATTTTCGCTTCATAAAAAAAAAAAAAAATTATATATATTTCACTACAAAAGTTATTATATTGTTCACACAACATAATTAAACCACGAGACGCTACGCTGAGGTAATGAAATCGTAACGTTTTCACAGGATGTAGCCAGTTTTCTGACACTTTTAATTCACTATTTTAAGTCATCGAATTGAAAAATAATGCCAATATTTCTGTTAATTCCTTGTGCTCTCCTGTAAATAAAACGTGCCCACGGATCGAAGGATAAGCTGACCAAACTCATCTATTACCTTTTCATTAACATTAAGGGCATTGCACTATATAACAAATAAATAGTGTCATATTTATGTATGTAATATTGGCCTCAAATGGAAGTCCAGTGGAAGTGTATTTACAGACAAAACATAAATTGCATGCTTGCTCAAGCCGATATCTCTCAAGAAAAATGTTTTTAAGTTCAGAATAAATGAGAAACGCTTCTGTCTTAGACAAACTTCAACCTGTGTGCATAACTCTCACAGAACCTGTGAACTGAATAGTGCTCAAGTCCGGAGTTATGAAATTTCATTATTAAACAATGCCTGCATGTAACTCAACTCCGAAAACACCAATTTTGCCTAAATATCTACAGAAGGTAAACATATTGCAGGTGAAGCTGCAGCTCCGTCTTTCTGCAAATTAAATTGAAAAATCACCAAAACTAAGCTGGACTCGGACGTCCCTGATCTAGAGTTAAAAACCAAGACGTGTATGTTTTTACAAAGAACTACAACAACAAGACTGTCACGAATGATCAATCCCCAAACTATTCCGTTTAAGGACTTTTAAACCATTGACTTTTTTCATTCTTTGTGTGTTGACACCACCGATTCAAACTAAACACAGGAACAGGTTTTACATTAGTCACTGGCACAAACGTCAAAAACCTAAACACAACTCTGATTACACTGCAAACATTATGTTATAACCACCACAACTATATTATAACCACATGTAAGAAAGCGCACACACACACACACACACACACACACACATGCTCCTAAAGTAGCTCACAGTATGGTTTATATAACCACCGTGTGACCTAGTTTCACTGCAGCCAGGTTTGCCCTGCCCAGGTGTTTCAGCTCTGCTTACACTGCAATTTCACCTACACACACACACACACACACACACACACACACACACAGTCACGCACATACAAACACACATCAAGAATTTTCATGCTGTGAATCAGACCCATGAGGCTCAGATAAATACATATTTAAAATAGGACACAATAGATAAAGTAGGACACTTTTTGTAAATTTATAGTCAATTCACAATCACTCATTAATGTGCTCCATTATAAATATTTCATTTATTTTATTTTTTTTTTATGTCTTTCATATGTTCACTTTAAGATACTGGACTCAAAATGAAAATGTGCTACATAAATCAAGATTTATTTCTTATAAGATTATTAATAGTACATCAAGAGTTTTGGTATTAATATGTTCCCAGTGGCTATTTAATACATTCTAATAGAATGCTATATGCTTTAAAATGTATATACTGACATGTTATGTGTATATATATATATATATATATATATATATATATATATATATATATATATATATATATATATATATATATATATATATATATATATATATATATATATATATATATATATATATATATTTGTTTTTTTTTCCCTTCAAATTTATTATGCTGACAATTATTTATTAGAATTATTCAACTGTACAACAAAATATTTAAAAATTTTATAAATTAGCTTTTATTTTACATGACAGATCAATGTGTGTAAATGTTTTTCATCAGATTAAAGAATGGACTTAAATAGTTGGGGGGGGGGGGATAGAGAGAGAGAGAGAGAGAGAGAGAGAGAGAGAGAGAGAGAGAGAGAGAGAGAGAGAGAGAGAGAGAGAGAGAGAGAGAGAGAGAGCAGCTTCAGCACAGACAGGACCCATCATAGACAGACAGATAGATAGACAGACAGACAGATAGTGAGACAGCCAGACAGATAGATAGACAGATAGATAGAGAGATAGATCGATAGATCGATAGATAGATAGACAGACAGATAGATAGACAGACAGATAGATAGACAGATAGATAGACTGACAGATAGAGAGGCAGACAGACAGACAGACAAACAGAAAGATAGATAGACAGATAGCGAGACAGCCAGACAGATAGACAGATAGATAGAGAGACAGATCGATAGATAGATACATAGACAGACAGATAGATAGATAGATAGATAGACAGATAGCAAGACAGACAGATAGACAGACAGATAGCAAGACAGACAGATAGATAGATAGATAGACAGGCAGATAAACAGACAGATAGACAGACAGATAGATAGACTGACAGACAGATAGCAAGACAGACAGACAGACAGACAGACAGATAGATAGATAGACAGGCAGATAAACAGACAGATAGACAGACAGATAGAGAGGCAGACAGACAAACAGAAAGATAGATAGACAGATAGACAGATAGCGAGACAGATAGACAGATAGATAGAGAGACAGATCGATAGATACATAGACAGACAGACAGATAGATAGATAGATAGACAGATAGCAAGACAGACAGACAGACAGATAGATAGATAGACAAACAGATAGATAGACAGACAGACAGATAGATAGACAGACAGACAGACAGATAGATACTATGTGAGTCTTAGTATTAGGCACTGAATGAAATTAATGAATGAAAACTAAAAAATATAATTTCATATTTGGTTCGCTTGTTTGGCTTTAACCCTGCGTCGGTTCTCTCAGGTACACTGTGTTGTGTGCAGTTTGTCCTGCATCTTGCAGAAAGTGCCACGGTTCTTCCGGAGGTTCTATCTGATAAGTCTTCGGTTACTTTTCTTGAGCGACAAAATTTGTATTAAGTGTCTAAGATGTTTGTACAGTGCTGTGTGTGTATAGTGTTCTTCATCTCGACAATATGAATTTAACTAAGCATTAAAGCATTAGAAATAACCAAGGAGCCCTTTAACTGTAAAATAAACTCCACAGACCAATAAGTACAATTTTTATCCAAGTATTCAAATGTTAGGATCATTATTTAAATAATATTTATTAAAGCCATAAAACTGAACTTTTCCTCAAAATTCCCGAACATATTTCGGCTGCTTGTTTTCTACGTTTTCTGCACACTTCCACAAAAAAAGTGAACTCGTGAATTAACGACGACTTCGCGGCTCTGTCAAAGCCAAGCAGCAGCGCGAGGCTCTGAGGTGAAGCTTCGTCCAGGACGAGCCCAAAAAACACGATATGTTCCTCTAAAGTACTTTAAAAAAAGGTGTTGAAGACATGCTGTGTTAAGGCTGGAGTGGAAGCCCTGACCTCAACCACAATGAACACCTTTGGGATGAACTGGAACACCGACTGCAACCCCCAGACCTCCTCAACCAACATCAGTGCCTGATCTCACTAACGCTCTTGTAGCTGAACGATCACAAATCCTCACAGTCACGTTCCAAAATCTAGTGGAAAGGGGGAATAAATCTGGAATGGGATGTTCAACAAGCACTTGAGAAAACACAAGCAATAAGTGTCACACTTCTCAATCGTATGCTAGCCAATGTGGCATAAATCCAGTTCAGACATCAAGTGTAAAGAGTTTAGTGTACATGAATAGAGCTCATGTGAAATCTGTTTGAGGAAAAATCCTCTTTATTGTATGCCTCTAACCTCCTTCCATCTCTTCCTGCCAGTTTCGGGAGCTGCTAGCGGGAGAGTTGGGTGAGGTGTAGTATTCGCCCCCGGGGCTGGTGTCGATGTCACCCTCGACAGAGCTGGACTTCTGTCTCTTACTCCTGCATGAGACAAACACAGAGAGGGATTAGCAGGGATGGGCCAAGAGAACAGAGCTGAGTGTTAGTCGAACCAGATCGATGCAAATTCATCACACGGTATAAATGACAAACACGAACAGTAAGCAACACACACTCACGCACACACGTACACACAGATGCCGGCTACTAGATAGCTGCAGCTTGGCAAAAAGTTTACTTTGTTTGAACTTGGCAGTGTGTTTATTGAAAAAAAGAGCATTCATCAAAGCTAGCAGGGACAGTGAAGGAGAAGAGATAAATCACAGAGCCCAGAGGGCTGCTGTCATCAGAGTTCACACACACACACACACACACACACACACACACACACACACACATACACACACACATACACACCAGGATATTATAATGTCACTTTGACAAACTTACTCCCACACTATTACAAAATTATTTGCGCACATATGCACTGTTGCGCTTCGTCATGTCACAATTACAAAATCATTCAAAGAACACTCAGTGAAATTAAAATTCATACGCACACGCGCACATGCACACACGCACACACACATGCACACACGCACACACACATGCGCGGTTTCTGCATAGATCTTTCTCTAACCCTCTGCATCAATCAAAAAGGTTTACGTTTCTTCATCTGGCACATCCAAACAATTGAGAAAAGAAAACATACCAGAACAGCTGAGGGTTAGGGGCCGTGCTCAAGAGCTGCTGTTTAATTAATCAACATCTCCTGACCAATCGGAATCAAGCATTCAACAGCATTGTAGTATAAACAGTCCATACAGGATGTCGTGGAGTTTTTTTTTGTGATTGTTACGGCCAAAAATTTTCAATTTTCAATTTTTTTTTTTTTTTTTTTTGTGGGTTTTTTTTGCGGGAAACTACTTTCAGTTGGTGAAATCGCAACTGCAGTAAATTGTTCTGAGCGGTCTTTCGCAGTGATGTTTGTTGGTTAATGAGACCTTTAGCTGTACTCGTGTTCGACGCACCTGAATCGAAGAGGGCTTTGGCTGAATGCTCGTCGTGATGATGTCACATGACGGGTCTCGGCCCAAATCTGCGGAAAATCTGCGGTAATTTCGAAAAATTGCAAGCGCCTCCGGATATTGCGGAGTTTGCTTGATTTTGCGTTCGATTTCTGCGATCCTGGAGAGATCCTGGAGAGATCCTGGAGGGACTGTATACGTTTGTGAATTTTTAGCACACAGCCATTTAACAGCTATCATAGGTTGAGCTAGAATATGGAATATCCACAGAATATGGGGGCTGTGATGGATTATGTGCAATAACTGGAACAAAATGCTCACTGCACATGAAGTACTGCAGGAGCTGTTTTAAAATGTTATTGGTGCAGGGCGGCGCTTCGAACGGCCGTGCTTTCAAGCTAATAGGAAATCGATTCAGTGATAATTCGACACAACTAATAAATCAATTTCATCAACAAACTCAAGCTGAACAAACCTTATGTCTAGTAACTGGCATATCAGGAGGTTATAGAAAGAAATAGCTAAGAAAGGACTGTAAGCAAGATGCTTTCAGAAAATGAAGCTTGGCCAACTTAATATTGATTATATAAATTTTTTACGGCTGTATCAATACCATTTTTCAGACTTCTTTCAGACAAAATGGCCCCCCTATACTATGTAAAAGCTCATCTGGCGCTTTTCTAGGCACTCAAAGCGCTATATAAGTGTAACGAATTATTAAATTATTAAAATGTTTTTCCTACCGATACTGATACCAAAATGAGTATCCTACTTAGCATTAAACAATCAGTTGCATCATGGAACAGTTTTTATTTAGCTCTGTGTATGTATACTGACCCGCTAGAGGAGGTGCTCGGTAGGGTTCTCCTCATGGTCACGCCTGTAGGGTTCAGATCGTAAGCCAGGTGTCCCTGCAGCTCCCCGAGAGAGAAGTTCGGCCCTGTTCCTGTCACCACCGGTGCTACACACGATAACAACAACAACAACACAGTTTAAAATATGACACAGTGAAAACTATTACGTTCCAGAGAGAACACTTAACAAACCAAGGTTTACATTCTTATCCTGGCAAGTTAGCTTCTGTTAAAAGGAAGGATCAACAACTTTACATGATTATCCCTTAAAATTTCAGCAACAAAGATCAAGAACATTTATAAAGACATCACTTGAGATAAACTTATGTTAGCCTGCTAGCTCCGTAGAGGTTTGTAACACATATCACTCAGAAAG
This sequence comes from Cranoglanis bouderius, assembly GCA_023630585.1. Classification (NCBI taxonomy): domain Eukaryota; kingdom Metazoa; phylum Chordata; class Actinopteri; order Siluriformes; family Cranoglanididae; genus Cranoglanis; species Cranoglanis bouderius. The sequence goes on along the minus strand of CM042556.1, from coordinate 16,923,720 downwards.
TATTCAAAATTACTTCAGAAATCCTGTCAGGTTGTTTATCTTAGATATTTAGTTAGCTTTACAGTGAAGATTATGTACATTTATAAATACTTAAAATTCCACACAGAATTCCTGTCAGGTTAACTTACTTTAGCCAGCTAGCTCACATTAGCAGTAAAAAGGAATAACATTTCTGAATATTTACTAAAGATCCTCTCAGGAATCTGATCAGGTTATATTCCGCTAGCTAGCTAGCCAGCACTAGCAGAATCCCCGTCAGGTTACCTCATGTTAGCCAGGCAGCTCCCTAACGTTATACATACAGTATTTATAAATATTCTCATGAATCCTCTCAGAAACTCTGTCAGATTGGCTCATGTTAGCTGGATCACTGGAGCTAGCAGTGAAGAATAACATTTATAAATATTATTTAGAAATCTATTCAGTTTTGTCAAGTTGACTCATGTTAGTCCGTCCCCCCCCCATTAGCAATGAAAATAATGAACATTTATGAATGAATATCAGTTAATTCATCAACTTTCCTAATTCTCACTCCTAACTCTAGCTAGCTGGCTAACATGAGTGAAATCATGTCAGGTTAGGTAGGTTACTAACAACATATGTGAAAATACAAAAACATATACGTTAATGACTTTTTTTCCTGATTTCCTGCCGAACCCAAAGAAATCCACATTCATATATGGACATAATGGCAAACCCAAATTTCCTGATTTAAATTTTTTTTTGTCAGAAATCGGATAATCGACCCCAATCTTAATGACTAGGTATACTGTATTACAGTTATGGCATGACCACTTGCTTAAACTCCTTTGTGTACGGGTTTGTTTTTGTGAATTGTCAGGACCAAAAATGTCCTTATTATGTAGGAAAACCAGAAAAAACACGGGTAAGGTACCTTTCCAGAAAGGAAAGCGCTTAAAAAATTAAAATAAATAAATTAAAAATTTTTTTAAAGATATGATCTTTTTTTTTTCCAAACTGAAAGGGTAAAACCATTTGTCTATGATTACAGATGTTAGGGTTATTCTTATTACATATTTGTAGTTACATGCATACAATATATACATTACATATGTATAATCCTCTGTCTTGAAATATGTGTGTGTGTGTGTGTGTGTGTGTGTCACTAAAACAGGCAATTAAATGGCCACTGTGAGTGAATACATGTTGTTTCAGGTGAACTTTAACCTGTGCTGAATATTCTTTCTGGTTCCCAATGTGGATTATGAACAGCACTGTAGCATGATCATTTGCAGGGCTACGGTACACAAGCGTAAAGGCCAGTGGTGGGCTGTGATTTACAGCTCTAAAGGCCAGTACTGCAGCATACATGGCTGTTTAATAGGTTAGGCCGTTTGATAGGGTCTTAGGGGACGAGGTTGCAGTAGGACATCGTGCTGCTCTACACTACAGGTCTACAGATGGTACAGCGGAGGACCTTTCATATGAAACAGTGCTGGACTTGAGCTAATAATCTTAAAACTGTAAGGCTTAATCTTTTTTTTTTTTTTACATTTAAAAAAAACAAAAAAAAAAAACACCCATTAGTTTATTTTCATCTATTTGATCATGAAACATCAAGATCTGGAGCTTATCCCAGGAGCACTGGCGGGATCATGTGAATCTGGAATACACCCTGGATAAGTCCATCGCAGGACACCACACACACACTTACTCGCACCTAAAGGCACTCTAGAGCAGCCAATCAACATAACAGCATGTTTTTAGACAGTTGGAGAAAAACGGAAACTTCACATAGACTCTAAACCTGAGCTCAGGATTGACCTGAGGACCCTCGACCTGTGATGCAGCAACGCTACCCACTCCACTACCATGACGTCTGTGAGCAATGTATTATATTTATTATATACTGATTAATATACTGATATACTAATATACTGCTCAATGCTAATTTTCGCAAATATCAAAAACATAAATGGCATTGAGTTGAGATAAATCTGTGTTTCAGGTACAAATGATATCTAGTGAAGGGCCAGCAGCCATCTGGAGCGCACCTTAACTTTTATTTCCCTCAAGATCTGAACATTATGCTAGATAAACGACACTTCATATAGCTACATCGTTTACAGCTGAAAGCACTCCAAATTTTCTGCTTTTCCTTACAAAATCTAACTACTAAATGCAAAATTGGTACAATTCTATAATCTGTACTTTAATACCAGAACGCATCCCACAGCTATCGGTCCATCACTTCAACACTGACCGTTTAGAAACGACCGATAAATAAATTGTTTGTTAGAAGAATTCTCCTTTACATGTCCCCTGTGTTGGTCTCGATTATTTCACTAGGGCCTCACTGGGAGATTCACATATTACACAAACAAACTCGTTATGCAGATTAAATCCTCCCAAGAGAACATAATGAGAATCAGTAGTCTGTATAATTACAGATGGTTCTGAGAGTCAGCACAAATGTCAGATTCACTCCAACTACAATACAATCCCGAACGAAGTCAGGTACGAGTTAAGCGCAGGCTGTCTGACTCCTGTGTGGATTCCTAAACATGCCATAACTTCATTGGTACATCATGTGATGTGTGTGAAAGGTGATGTTTCATGCACAGACAGCGCTAAATCTCAGGTCTAGGTGTCTTTAATTAGACAGTTTTTAATATATGAAGATGATTGATTTCTTTTGGAAACACATTCACACACATCTTTTCTAAAACAGAGAGACATGATGTCCAGGAGATTGCAGCAGCTGACAGGTGTGTGATAGGGAGAACGATACACGACTATCAGATCAGGCTGCATTATTTAGTGAGCTGACAGCTGCTTAATGAATGTTTTTCTGTCTCATTTTACCCTCCATCCATCACCATTCATACAACAAAACAATACAACTATCACACTGCAGGCCAGGTGCAATACAGTTTCCAAACCAAATTACTCACTGACTTATTCTCCATCACTCACTCACTCACTCACTCACTAACATATACTCACTCACTCACTCACTCACACAGATACTCACTCACACAGATACTCACTCACTCACTCACACAGATACTCACTCATTCACTCACTCACACAGATACTCATTCACTCACTCACACAGATAATCATTCATTCACTCACAAATATACTCACTCATTCACTCACTCACTCACTCACTCACACAGATACTCACTCACTCATTCACTCACTCACACACACAGATACTCACTCACACAGATACTCACTCACTCACAGATACTCACTCACTCACTCACACAGATACTCACTCATTCACTCACCCACTCACACAGATACTCACTCATTCACTCACCCACTCACACAGACACTCACTCACTCACTCACACAGATACTCACTCATTCACTCACCCACTCACACAGATACTCACTCACTCACACAGATACTCACTCATTCACTCACACATATACTCACTCATTCACTCACTCATTCACTCACCCACTCACACAGATACTCACTCACTCACTCACACAGATACTCACTCATTCACTCACACACACAGATACTCACTCACTCACTCACTCACTCACACAGATACTCACTCATTCACTCACTCACAGATACTCACTCACTCACTCACTCACTCACACAGAAACTCACTCACTCACAGGTACTCACTCACTCACTCACACAGATACTCACTCACTCACACACTCACTCACAAAGATACTCACAAAGATACTCACCCATTCACTCACCCACTCACCCAGACACTCACTCACTCACACAGATACTCACTCATTCACTCACCCACTCACACAGATACTCACTCACTCCCACAAATACTCACCCATTCACTCACCCACTTACACAGATCCTTACTCACTCACACACACAGAAACTCATTCACTCACACAGAAACTCACACAGATACTCACTCATTCACTCACTCACTCACAACGATACTCACTCATTCACTCACCCACTCGCACAGATACTCACTCACTCACTCACTCACACAGACACTCACTCACTCACACAGATACTCACTCGTTCACTCACCCACTCACACAGATACCCACTCACTCACTCACACAGATACTAACTCATTCACTCACTCACACAGATACTCACTCACTCACACAGATACTCACTCATTCACTCATTCACTCGCAAATATACTCACAAAGATACTAACTCATTCACCCACTCACACAGATACTCACTCACTCACTCACTCACTCACACAGATACTCACTCATTCACTCACCCCCTCACACAGATACTCACTCACTCACTCACACAGATACCAACTCATTCACTCACTCACACAGACACTCACTCACTCACACATATACTCACTCATTCACTCACCCACTCACACAGATACTCACTCACACACACAGAAACTCATTCACTCACCCACTCACACAGACACTCACTCACTCACACACACAGAAACTCATTCACTCACACAGAAACTCACTCACACAGACACTCACTCATTCACTCACTCACAACGATACTCACTCATTCACTCACCCACTCGCACAGATATTCACCCACTCACTCACACAGACACTCACTCACTCACACAGATACTCACTCACTCACTCACTCACACAGATACTAACTCATTCACTCACTCACACAGATACTCACTCACTCACTCACTCACACAGATACTCACTCACTCACAGATACTCACTCACTCACTCACACAGATACTCACTCACTCACACACTCACTCACACAGATACTCACTCATTCACTCACCCACTCACACAGATATTCACTCATTCACTTGCTCACTCACAAAGATACTCACTCACCCATTCGGATACTCACTCACTCACTCACTCACAAAGATACTCACTCATTCACTTACTCACACAGATACTCACTCAGTCACACAGATACTCACTCACACAGATACTCACTCATTCACTCACTCACACAGATACTCACTCAGTCACACAGATACTCACTCACACAGATACTCACTCATTCACTCACTCACACAGATACTCACTTACACAAATACTCACTCATTCACTCACTCACACAGACACTCAATCATTCACTCACTCACAGATACTCACTCACTCACATAGATACTCACTCATTCACTCACTCACACACACATACTCACTCACTCACACAGATACCCACTCGCACATACTCATTCACTCAATCACAAAGATACTCACTCATTCACTCACACAAACACTCACTCATTCACTCACACAGATACTCACTCATTCACTCACCCACCCACATAGATACTCACTCATTCACTCACTCACTCACACAGATACTCACTCATTCACTCACCCACTCACACAGATACTCACTCATTCATTCACACACTCACCCAGATACTCACTCGTTCACTCACTCACAAAGATACTCACTCATTCACTCACCCATTCAGATACTCACTCACTCACTCACAAAGATACTCACTCACTCACTCACAAAGATACTCACTCATTCACTTACTCACACAGATACTCACTCACTCACTCACACAGATACTCACTCATTCACTCACTCACACAGATACTCACTCACTCACACAGATACTCACTCAGTCACTCACTCACACTACATCACAGTCCACTGGCTGCACACAAACACACACACATATACGCATGTCCCAGCTGTGCAGAGACTCGATGGATAAACAGGGCCGGCCCAGCTGGGAGACACATCGACTCCAATCTGAGTCAAGTGATGTGGCTCTCAGAGATCTTAAAGCGCTTTGGGAATAAAGTCTCTGTGCTGGAATTCACATGATTTTTCACACACATGCACCAATATCCAGCAAAACGTTTAATACACACTCAAATGCATGTCATTAGCTGTGCATAGATATGGAAATACCTCCCTACTGTAGAATTTTTCCTTTGATCCAGTACACATATTTCTGTCAATTTTAATTTTCCTCAATGATGGCTATTTTGCACTCCAATAAATTTCCACATACATGACACATAGTCAGACTTCTTTCATGCCTAAACTTGGGGCTTGATGATGCCATTGAGACTCTCACACTGTCTCTAGTGATTGGCTGTGGCTCCTGCCAGTCAACAGGTAGTCAGACTTCTTTCGTACCTAAACTTGGGGCGTGATGATGTCGTTGAGACTCTCACGCTCTCAGTCTGTAACTATTGATTGGCTGTTTTTTTCTGCCAGTCAACAGGAAGTCAGACTTCTTTTGTGCCTAAACCTGGGGTTTGATGATGTCATTGAGACTCTCACACTCTCGCACTGCCTCTAGTGTTTGGCTGTGGCTCCTGCCAGTCAACAGGTAGTCAGACTCCTTTCGTGCCTAAACCTGGGGCTTGATGATGCCGTTGAGACTCTCACACTCTCAGTCTGTAACTATTGATTGGCTGTGGCTCCTGCCAGTCAACAGGTATTCAGACTTTTTTCGTGCCAAAACTTGGGGCGTGATGATGTCTGACACAATATTTTCCCCGGACTCAGTAATCATGTTTTTCATTTAAAAATAAACAATACTTTTTTTTCTTACTCTTTTTTTCTCATTTGCTGGGAGTAAATGAAGTGTTTGGGTTGTTCTGAGATGTTGCTCTGTTTGGAGATTAAGAGAGAATAATGTTTAAGCTCCTTACTTCTGGACACTTGTACCAGTTCGGTCACGTTGAACACTCCCGATGTGACAAAGCTCTCCTGAAACTCGGGCCCATCTGCGAAAGAGGAAAATGGAAACAAAGAAACAATGCGGTAGTGTCTCTTAAAACCGAAGAATGATTATATCATTATCATCACACACAAAGACACAATAGGACGATTGTTATACTTTGTTTCCAGTTAAACGACTGAAACGATTTAAAAACAAACATCTAGGGTCTGAGCCAAAGGGATTTAAGCACCGTACTGCTGTAATATAAATATAAAATGTACTGTCAGCTCCAGAATTATTGGCACCCTTTGTGAAAATGACCGAACAAGAGTCATTGATATTCTAACCTTAAACACTCAGTGAGTTCTATTTAAACAGTGGTTTCAGAATTATTGGTCCCCCAGCAATATTACATGAATTTGCTGATAATTTGAAGTTAAAAAAACCCAACAACCCAAAACTGAGCGTCTGTAAAGTCTAACAACGTTCGATACACCCGCTTCCATGCAGACCATTCAACCTCCTGTATATTCTTCTCTTCCTCACCTCCACCCGTCAGACCTCCACGTCTGCAGAGGACCCTCTCCCCTGAGTACTAACCGCTTCTACACACAACACAACTTCCTGTTTACAGACTACGTAAAGAACACTGAACGTTCTTTAATGCGAATTCTTGCCAAATAAGTTCCGAGCCTTATACTCCACGATCACTGTTTTTGTGTTTAACCTGCTGTGGTCACGACTGCTCTTTCGTCTGGTTTCATTGTGGGTCTGTGAGTTTGTCCACTGCCTACGTTTTGATCTTTATCTTGGATATTGTTTCGAATTTTGATACAAGCCTCCCGCACATGGATCCTCCTAAGTCCTGTTCATTATAATCGTGCTTTTGGGAACATTTGAAAGACACACATTGCCAATACATAACCTTTCGGAAAACAGGTTTTGGGTTAAAATGTCCTGGGACTTAACTGAATTCATTTTGTCAACAATCCTGGATCATAAGCCGCAAAACCTTCCCAAAGCATCACTAATCCGCCTCCATATCCAGCCACCTTTTTTTTGTTTGTTTGTTTATTTTTGTTTTGGATGGTGTTCATGGCCAAAAAAGTCTCATCTGACCACAACACAATGAGTCACAACAAGTGACTCATGTGTTGGTGAAGTTCTTGATGCATTTCATGGGTTTCTTCATGAAGGAAGGTCTTCTTTCAAACATAATGTTATCTTATAGCTGATGAAGAAATTTCCTTCCTTAAAATAAGGCCTTGATTGTTCTTATGTCTGTTTAAATATACATTATTTAAGCCACCGTGCTGCTTCTCAAGTTGGAATGTATGCATTAAGTGTTTCATCACAGCAGCTCTGACAGTAGCATAAATGATAGGTTAATATTAATGCACTTTTTCTTATACGTTATCGTTTCTATAGTAACCATTCATTTACAGAAACTTGTACGGCGGACGCTCCACGATTTTGCCAGTGATTCTAAGACTAATAAAAAAAAACAGATTAAAAGTTATTTAACAAAGGAAATAATATAATCATTTGGAACGGTGAAGCTTTTTTTTTTTTGCTAGGAGAGGTTTAGATAACATTTCATGGAAGGAGTCTCCAGTGTCAGCGCTTTGTAACAGTCAGTAAGTTTTCCAATACAGGAAAGTTTGTACTTTCCAGTTTCTCGATGACATGACAACCTGTGTTTTTTTCCCCCCCTTATTAACTTCAATAGAGAGGCAGAAGAGAGGGAACGATTGTGTATAGCTGCTATAACAGAAGTGAGAACAGGAACTAACTTGTTTTGGATGTTCCACAACATTAAATGCAAAACTGTAAATGGTTAAAAAAAAAAAAAAAAAGAAAAAAAAAAAAAGCATGATGTCGTTCATTAATAAATTAAAAAATGATAATCACTGGCAAACTTACTTATCTAATTTATGCTATTGATGGATGACAAAGACATTTTGCATTGGTTCGTCGTATCTGCTTTTGCCATCATATTGAGTCAGAAGTAGTTTTGTAACAGAGAGATTATTTGGGCTGGCAATAATTTTGCAGTACACTTTTTAAGAGAAAATTAAAAAGTATACAGGTGCATCTCAATAAATTAGAATGCCATGGAAAAGTTCATTTATTTCAGTAATTCAACTCAAATTGTGAAACTCGTGTATTAAATAAATTCAATGCACACAGACTGAAGTAGTTTAAGTCTTTAGTTCTTTTAATTGTGATGATTTTGGCTCACATTTAACAAAAACCCACCAATTCACTATCTCAACAAATTAGAATATGGTGACATGCTAATCAGCTAATCAACTCAAAACACCTGCAAAGGTTTCCTGAGCCTTCAAAATGGTCTCTCAGTTCGGTTCACTAGGTAAGCCACAAACATTCATCGCCAAAGAAGCTGGCTGTTCACAGAGTGCTGTATCCAAGCATGTTAACAGAAAGTTGAGTGGAAGGAAAAAGTGTGGAAGAAAAAGATGCACAACCAACCGAGAGAACCGCAGCCTTATGAGGATTGTCAAGCAAAATCGATTCAAGAATTTGAGTGAACTTCACAAGGAATGGACTGAGGCTGGGGTCAAGGCATCAAGAGCCACCACACACAGATGTGTCAAGGAATTTGGCTACAGTTGTCGTATTCCTCTTGTTAAGCCACTCCTGAACCACAGACAACGTCAGAGGCGTCTTACCTGGGCTAAGGAGAAGAAGAACTGGACTGTTGCCCAGTGGTCCAAAGTCCTCTTTTCAGATGAGAGCAAGTTTTGTATTTCATTTGGAAACCAAGGTCCTAGAGTCTGGAGGAAGGGTGGAGAAGCTCATAGCCCAAGTTGCTTGAAGTCCAGTGTTAAGTTTCCACAGTCTGTGATGATTTGGGGTGCAATGTCATCTGCTGGTATCGGTCCATTGTGTTTTTTAAAAACCAAAGTCACTGCACCTGTTTACCAAGAAACTTTGGAGCACTTCATGCTTCCTTCTGCTGACCAGCTTTTTGAAGATGCTGATTTCATTTTCCAGCAGGATTTGGCACCTGCCCACACTGCCAAAAGCACCAAAAGTTGGTTAAATGACCATGGTGTTGGTGTGCTTGACTGGCCAGCAAACTCACCAGACCTGAACCCCATAGAGAATCTATGGGGTATTGTCAAGAGGAAAATTAGAAACAAGAGACCAAAAAATGCAGATGAGCTGAAGGCCACTGTCAAAGAAACCTGGGCTTCCATACCACCTCAGCAGTGCCACAAACTGATCACCTCCATGCCACGCCGAATTGAGGCAGTAATTAAAGCAAAAGGAGCCCCTACCAAGTATTGAGTACATGTACAGTAAATGAACATACTTTCCAGAAGGCCAACAATTCACTAAAAATGTTTTCTTTATTGGTCTTATGAAGTATTCTAATTTGTTGAGATAGTGAATTGGTGGGTTTTTGTTAAATGTGAGCCAAAATCATCACAATTAAAAGAACCAAAGACTTAAACTACTTCAGTCTGTGTGCACTGAATTTATTTAATACACGAGTTTCACAATTTGAGTTGAATTACTGAAATAAATGAACTTTTCCACGACATTCTAATTTATTGAGATGCACCTGTACATTCAAAAATGTATGCGATTGGTTTTTTTGTTAGTGTTTGAGTACAAAATGCGAATCTTTGTGTGTGATGTTTATTTTATACATTTTTTTTTTAATACCCTTTCCCTCAGTCTCCTTTCTTAAAGAGTGCAAGTATTTCTAGAGTTAACACTTGACAGATTTGCGTGTCATATCCGAGTTCATGGTTGGGTTTGAAGGGGATATTTTGACCCCCAGATGGCGCAGTTCGTCTGAACGAACTGGGATTATAAATGCTGAAGGAAGCCACACACACACACACACACACACACACACACACACACACACACACACACACACACACTCTTGTTGGCAATCACATGAGAGGAGAAAATGCAGAAACCAGAGAATCCAGAATTCGGATTAAATTACATGAAGAGTAAATAAATTAAGAAAAGTCAGCGGTTCATCTTATGATCAAGCCGTATCTAGCCTCGGGGTTGTGCTTGTGCGGCTTGATCTGTGTGTGATGTGAGCTTTCGGGATGTTCTTTCCTCACCCCGCCCCTACATGTAAATAAATACATCTTTCAATCAAATGGCAAGACTATTTTGATGAAAGCTTCAGAGTTTTTTGGGGTTTTTTTTTTTTTTTTTTGGCTGGTTGAATTCAGTATGAGCAGGCATGTTTCGTGTGGTCGGGAAGCATGTGTGTGTGTGTGTGTGTGTGTGTGTGTGTGTGTGTGCATGTGTGTGTAGTAAGGTTTGTGTTGGAGGTGTAGAAGGGTGTGGGTTTGCTAGGTTAAGCTGAGCTCTATGTAGGTTGCGCTGTGTAAACAGGATGTTTGTACAGTGTGGGAACGTGCTCAGAGAGCTGTGCTGCACTGTACGCCTTCTGCTTCACACCTCCATACACTCTCACCTGACCACATACACATGAACTCATTGTGCGCGCACACACACACACACACACACACACAAACACAGAGAGGAAGACATGCATGAACAAGCAAAAACTGCACAGATTTTGCAGCTCTCACACATCCACACACCCATGCACATGCTCACAGAATGAATTACATTGTTTAGACATGCTTTAAATAAAAAAAACAAAAAAAAAAAACAACAAAGGTAACTCTACAAATTAAAACAGGTATTTCCTAATCTTGACTTGATTTTGATGTACAAAAAAAAAAGTCTCATTCTGAATCATTTAATAATTACTGTACTTATAAAAGTATTATTGTAAATTGTAATTTTAATTACAATTAAACGTAAAAATGTAAATAAAAAAAAAAAGGTGATATTGTAAATAAGTAGTTTACTTATTACAGACTGATTACAGACACTCTGTAGGTTCTATAAGGCCATTACATTATACCATGTAGTGAGCATATATACATATATTTAAACCTATAACATGCGGTAAGAAGCAGGATGCGAGTGCTTCTTTGTAAACTCCACTTAATGTTTATTAAGAGCAATCCAACACTCGTAACCAGAGTACAGAACAGGGGTCAAGACACAGGTAGAGAGAGTTAATGTAGGCATTAAGGAAGTGGTAAACGAAGAAAACAAGTTGACGGGACTTTGTTTTCCAGGAACAACTGGATAAAGGTGGACAGATGAATGAGATTTAACAGAACACAGAACAGGTGAACACGTTCAGGTAACACACCAATGACAGGACAAGACAGGACTGCCTCACAAGCATTTGTGGTGTTCGTCACTACGGCAACTGTGACATGAAGGGGGATACCGTGACATATAAGAATTAACTATACAAAAATGATCCCATTTGGAATTTAGCCTGGGTGTTGTTTGGGACTTGTTTCAGCATGAAGTTAAAGATGCCGTAAGCGCTTAATAAGTATTTAGAACAAGCTAGATATTAGACATGAAAATGCTAATGTTGCATAGATGTAATATGATTTACTAACAGGGTTTGCGGGGAACAAGGCGGGGGACACCCTGGACAGGGCGCCAACCCATCGCAGGGCACAATCGCACACGCATTCAAACACTACAGACACTTTGGAAACGCCAATCAGCCTACGGCGCATGTCTTGGGACTGGGGGAGGAAACCAGAGTACCCGGGTGAAACCCCCGAAGCACAGGGAGAACGTGCAAACTCCATGCACACGGGGTGGAGGCGGGATTCGAAGCCCCAACCCACATGTGTGAGGCAAATGTGCTATTTTGAGTACTACATTAATATTTGCATGCAAGCCCTAAAGGAGAGCTGACAATTGGACATTACACACTCACGTGATGACGAATCAACCTTTGGATTATCATTACGTAGCACATCTCATGCTCCAGTCTATTTTGATCTCAAATCAAATACAGACACGAGCCCTGAAATGGTTTAGAGTGTGTGTCTGTGTGTGTGTCTGTGTGTGTGCTTGTGTGTGTGTGTGTGTGTGTGTGTAGTCTTACCCATTGTGGCGGCTCGACTGTCTTCTTGGTCTGAGCCGATACCTGTGCGTGGACTACTGCCCTGCTCCGCCGCCTCTGAGAGAGAGAGAGAGAGAGAGAGACAGAGAGAGAAAGAGAGAGAGAGAGACAGAGACAGAGACAGATAAGTTCTCACTCCGTTGATTTTTTTTTTATTTTTACCTGAAACACAGACAGTGGCTATTCGTTGTTTGCTGTAACCCGAATACAAATATATTATTCAGACTGATCAGATAATACGTCCTACACGTACACGAATACAGATCCAAACGGAAACTTGAAATATAGTTTGATTGCGTTCTTAGTCACAAATTCTGCAAATTGTTATTTGTTATTACAAATTCATTTCCGGTACAGACCACGCCCACTTCCGACTTATGTCCGAATACAAAAACTCATAAATATTTTAAGCACGAAACAGATACAGATACAGATATTACCACTGCATTACTTGCCAAGATTGCTGCAGTGTAATAAGCTTAGTAGATCTACTTAGCAGAGAGAATTGTCTTGATAAATGATCAGATAACTGTTCTCAGTAATACATGCACAAGCTAGCTTCAGTGAAGACTGCTGTACTCAATACGAGAAGAGAAGTCTTATACGTTTACTGCATGACTCGCTGTATACCAACAAACGTTATGTTCACACAGATCGCGCGATTAAGATGCTCTCACGATAGTTCTACGAAGAAATATTGCTCCTGTCGTTGACTTTTTAGACGCGTGTCATAGCAGCGTTGACATCCCGAGATTTTGTTCCAACACGACTTGGTTTGTCCGCCATGTTTGTTTGCGGTGAACACGTCAGATTTGAACCTACAACCAAGGGGTTCTCGCTTTGTTGGCGACAGCATTATCTTGACAAAAATGGCACTTGCCATAGACAACCATTGAGTCTACAGACAACCATTTATTTTATGTCGTGGAGAGGGACGACCGGCATGGCGGCCAAAGACGAAAAACAGGAAGACTAGCTGTGATGTCACATTCAAGCCCCACCCTCAGGATGTGTCGACCGGCTCCCCAGTGAGCACGAAGACGTTTTAAACAATAAAAAAGGATGTCTTTGCTAAGGTTATTGGGATGTCCAGATTTGAGCCAGAGTTAAAGTTTATAATCTTCATTTTCAAAGATGCAGACAATTAAGGATGTCATAATATTAAATAATAATATTAAAACAAACACACACACACACACACACACACACACACACACACCAGGGCCAAATCAAGGTGGACCAGGCTGACCAAGGTAACACCTGGTCTTTTGGTGGGCCCTGTTATATGTCAGAACACTCAGACCGTCCCAATAATGGATGTCCATGGATGTCTTGGATCAGACAGTGGACACACTGGGTAATGTCTATATGATTGACAGCTGAGAGAATTATGATCATTTGCCAGGATTTGAACTCTCCTGGTGACAGGCCAAAGCCTTAGTCACCACTCAGGAGCACTGTGTTATCATTTCAGACGGTAAAATAAATGGGAATGCAGATGTTGGTTGTATGTTTTCTATAAATCAATGCGTGATACAGCGATATAGCCGTACACTCCAGCTCCTCAGAGCATGGCTTACTCATTTGGTTCATAAACCCAAGAAATGAGAAACATACCAGCAAACCACACACCAAAACCATTTTTTTTCTCTCTGACTCGTTTGGCAAACCTTGACCACAAGCCGGGTTTTTGTTTCTATCTCTCTCTCTCTCTCTCTATTGGCAAAGCGACTGGATTGCATTGCCAGCATCAACGCAGCATGAAAAGGACAAAGTCAGCCTAATCCAACCATAAAACCCTTTTTTTATTTCCATGAACCCAGGGTTTTTTGCGGCACACGGAGATAAAAACTGGTAGATAAACACGCCGAGCACCTCCAGAGCCAAGAGGAGTTTACCGAATGCAGAGGTGGGGGATGGAAAGTTTACCACAAGGTCTCTGGCAGACGTTCAGAGAGAATGCAGTAAAAAAAAAAAAAAAAAAAAAGCCCCGAAGTCAGATAAATAAATATAAGTGCAGCATATCTGATAGGCCGGTCTCCACTGGCAGATCAAAGCCGAGACGAGTCTGGCCTGCTGCACATGTTTGAGTTTAGCGCCCAGAGAACGCAACGCATCATTACCGCTCACACGCTCTCGCTGACCTGCAGGTCTGAGGCTGACCACGACGTGACACACACACACTTAACATAACTGATAGAATCTATGGCTTTAGTTGTACTACAGGGAATGGGAATTATTGCCTTAATTGTATTCCACTGTATAATGGTTTGTAAGTGTTTCCATTATGCCTACTGTCCACATAATCAGCATGTTGTTCTGGTGTTCTGGTTCTGGTTCGGCTTAGTGGTTAGCAACCTCTAGGGTTGGGGGTTGGATTCCCGCCTCTGCCCTGTGTGCGCAGAGTTTGCATGTTCTCCCCATGCTTCGGGGTTTTCCTCCGGTTTCCTCCCCTAGTCCAAAGAAATGCGTTGTAGGCATTTCCAAACTGTCCGTAGTATGTGACTGTGTCCTGTGATAGGTTGGCACCTTGTCCAATGTGTCCCCTGCCTTGTGCCCCGAGTCCCCTGGGATAGGCTCCCCATGACCCTGTGTAGGATAATCGGTATGGAAAATGGATGGATTCATGGTTCTGCTTTTCAGGAGTGGGTGGCACGATGGTCCAGTGGGTCACATGGCCACCTCAGAGTTTCAGGATCCCTACTTTGATCCTCATCTTGGGTTAATCCCTGTGTGGCGTTCCCATGTTAGTTCCCTCCAGTTTCCCAAATACAAATACATGTCAGCAGATGGATAGGTTGTACTAAACTGCCCCTGGTGGCCTGATGCAATAAACTGGCATCCCATCCACATCCAGAATGTATTCCCACCTTACCCTTATTGTCCTTACTTCTAAGATAGTATGCACCATTGGAGTGGCTTTATTAGCCTTATCAAGGGCACTAATATGTAGATTAATGGTGGTCATCCCAGTGGTTGTTTCTTTACCAAATATATGTCACTGCATCATTGATTCATGAACAAAGGCATGGACTCTGGATGGGGCTTATGGAGTGCGTTGTGTTGTCTTTCAACATGAGGATTAAAGGAAGGTTCAGCACCAGTAAAGCAGACCATCATGAGAACGGAAAATCAGAATCAGAATCTCAGACACTACCAGAATCTACGTGGTGTGTCAAAATCGACTGCTGAAAAGCAGAAATGCCCTGTAGGCCTGTAGCAACTCCTAACCATCTGCTAGACCACATGAGTGGATGACAAAAACGTGCGTGTATGTGTCAAAAACTGCTCTAGGCACAAGAAAACACCAGCATGACCTCACAGGCTTTAACCACATGTTACAAACAACTGGTGAGCCTCAAGCACCCAAAAAAAAAAAAAAAAGAAAAAAAAAGGCCAAGTCGCAATTTGCTAAGCGTGAATAAAATACATGCAGAGCTCCAGGACCCAAAGTCCTACTGACAGTCGAGAGGGAGATTAACGAAGTGAGGAGAGTGAGGAGGAAATAAAGGAACTGTGCATGATCCAAAGCATCCCACCACATCTGGCGACTGATTCGCACTACAGTTGACTCACTTCTTTTTATTGATGTTGTGACCAGAAACACCAGGCTGAATCCTGACACGTACAGAAGTGCGTACACGGCCCGGATCCAACCAACTGCCACGAAACATGCAGAATGGTGACTTGTCTTGCAGACCTTCTGAGCTTAAGTCTACTGTAAATAAGGTACTGAACAGGAATAGTACTGTTCATCAAGGTACCAGAGTAGTCTTTAAGATCCGAGGATCACGTACTTTACATTCTTCTGCTACAATCCTGTTTCTTTAACTAAAGCAACATTCCCAAAACACACAAAAGCGCCAACGGCGACTGGATGGTACCTTTTTTTCCTTGACAAAAAAACGTTAACCGCTATCCCGCAAGCACTTTACAAAGGAAGAGTCCCGAAGATTGCCGTTTATATTGTTTGTTAATCATTATACCGCTGATGTATACTCAAATCTGATTGGTCAGATTCATTTTCTATAACTGCAGCTCTGACAACAGTTCCAGCTGCAAGGTTTATGTCAAGGTGCTTGTTTTAACACGTTATCGTTTCTATAGTAACAACTAACACACAGAGTTTATATTTTGCGGTTTCTCGGTAACATAGCAAGCTGCGTTTTTTTCATCGTGCTAACTTCAAGAGAAAGAGAGAAAAAAAACAGGCTGTGGATCGAACGACTGTTTATAGCTGCTCTAACGTAAGTGAGACAAGAACTAACTTGTTTCGTGGACGTTCCACAACATTAAATGTAACTATACAAAGGTAAAAAAAAAAAAAAAAGCGTCATTCTTTAATAATATATTAGAGTAATCGATGTCAGACTGCCGTGGTTTAAGAGGAATAAAACACTTGTGGGACTAGTTATCAGATCGAATAGTCATCTTCGGGGTGGTAGCTTTAAATATTGAAGTATTGAAGTCTCATATTTTCAGTCTGGGATTAAACTCATTAAGGCTTAACTTTATTTACCAAGGGTGCCAATAATTCTGCAGCTAACTGAATATGTACGTAACAAAGAGCGCTGACTACGGATGGTTTGATTTTTTTGCGTACTGCTGCTAATTTCAAATGATGAAACACACACACACACACACACACACACACACACACACACACACACACAGATGCGCCCACACCAAAGCCGCGTCCGTCATCGCTGCGATTGTGGCCGAGATGTGCAGCAATGCCAACGCCAAGGGCCTCACTCCAACAGTCTGTGTGTGTGTGTGTGTGTGTGTGTGTGTGTGTGTGTGTGTGTGTGTGTTTCTCTGTCAGCTATCTTCAAAATCCAAAACCACTTCTGCCAAGAGCTGCAGCAGTTTGTAGGCAAGCCGCCCTCACGCTAAACCCCTGGCATGGCTCACTGAAAGAGAGAAATAATAATAAAACGAGGGCGCATGAAGGGCACACACTCATCCTCGCTCGTAACAGTCAGAGGGGCGGAAAAAAAAAACAAAAAAAAAAAAACATACTCTAAAAACTCCACAAAAAAACATGAAATGCGTGAGGAAGTTTCTCAGAACTGAAAACCTCGTGGCTTTTATATATATATGTATATATTCAGTTTTTTGGCGCCATGACACTTGAACAGAAAAATAGAAAATCCAGAATGGAAAGTATGATGTAATGAAATATGCTCGAGCGACTCGCCCGGCGTCCATTTTCTCCTGGCAGCACGCGGCCGCCATTTCGTAAAACGATTCCTACATTACTGCCGTTTCTTCCACAGGGAGGAAAAGTTTTGCTGCGATCCCTTAGTAACGTTCTTACAAAACAAACTTCGAAAAACAGCGCGACGGCGTGATAAATGTCTGGCTGTGCATTTCTACAGAAACAATTCTACAAACCGTTCCACATCACTCTTTCTTTATATTTCTATCAGAAATCATATGAAACGGCTTTGGACGGGACTCTGAGAGATTTCAGCGCTCAGAGTTTCCTGTGTGTCTTTAGCAAAGTCTTCTGAGGATAACGTCCACGTTGTTGATGCTTCTTTTCATGTTTTTTTTTTTTTTTCTTTCTTTCTTTTCCTAGTCAGGAATCGTTCATCAACTCAGCCCTTTAGCTTGTTTTTTTTTTTTTTTTCTTTGGCAGACATTTTATATGCAGAGGAGTTTGCTTGCTTTTGGCAGCCATTTTAGGTCCTTCTCGCCATGCCATCTAAGCAAGAGCGCACAAAGTACGACGAACCCGACTGCGCAGTGCCAGCATGCGGATAGGGAGAGACAGAAAGAGAGAGAGAACTGGCAACGGCTATCTGGATTCAAAAAGTGTGTGTGTGTGTGTGTGTGTGTGTGTGAGAGAGAGAGAGAGAGAGAGAGAGAGAGAGAGAGAGAGAGAGAGAGAGAGAGAGAGAGAGAGAGAGAGAGAAAGTTTTAGCTGTGGAAATGACCTAATAAGAAAGACATTCCTTGAGCTTAGCTCAGCTTCAGAAATGAGTAACAGCTAAACAACAACTTGAGGAGATATTACATAAACAGGCCAGGCTGAGAGACATAGAAAAAGAGTTCTCTCTCGTTCTCTCTCTCTCTCTCGCTCTGGAGGGACAAAAAAAAAAGAAAAAAAAAAGGGGTACATCATTACAATGCCACTCACACACAACTACACGAATGCATAAAGCACATAATAAGAACCATGAGTTAAAACTGGCGCCAGTACAACATGTGTCACTTGTGTTTATTTCTGCGGCGAGCCTGACATGAAACACGCCTCGGCTCCGAGTCAGCTACGATCCTGCCGTACGGATATGACGACTGGCATCGCACGTCTTCGAGCGAGACGTCATTCGGGTTCGTCTCCAACGCCGGACGCACCTCTACGCTCCTGATCCTCAGGGCTGACTCCGGATCCGGCCAGCAGGGGGCGCCGGGGCCGCCGTGTCCGGCGCCCCACCACAACGCTGAACCAATTACTATCTCCGTTTACGCTACGCAAATGGAATTTCATACAGGCCTCTTTTAAGGCCGCGCAACGTGATCGTTAAAACACGAGTCCAACCACAGCCCGGGTTCTCGCTGCTCCAAGGCTACTTTATGCCCTTAATCTGTTTCTGTATCTGTAAAATGTCATGGTGGGCTACACTAGAGCTTAAAGTTGGCAGGATCTTCACAATATGATGCCTGTTACTATACAGAACTCGCAATCTGATACAAATAGAAATCAGATCCTTACATGAGAGCGAGGTTGGGATGGGGGGGGAGAAAAGTGGAATGGGATCATGTCAAGCAAAAAAAAAAAAAAAAAAAATAGAGGGATCAGATTAAATCGGAAAAATAAGGTTACTGAGATCTATTAAAGCTAAAGCCTAAATATATAGCCTCCATAATATATTTGTTTGTACTTGTGCACTCGAGCTATGAAGCTAAAGTTGCTAACCAGTAAAGGAAGATAATAGCGAGCGGTTTAGCACAAAACCGTGTCCGACTCGTTCGTGTGGCGTCTGACACTCTCTGACAAAGTTTAAAGGTCGGCCTGTACATTAGAAGTGATTCAGGTGAAGTTATAGTTGATGTTACAACGTGCTACAAGTTTTTACGATACAATGTCCCCACAAGATCAAAGCCGTCAGATATTCCTGCCCTTGTGAGGACATTTGGTTCACATAAAAACATGCCCCCACACATACACACCACACGCTAGCCCTGACTAGCCAGTCCTCCTCGATGCTAGCGGAGCTTGTGAGTGTTTTCAGTGCGGCCTTCACAAGTGCAGACCCGAACTTGAAACCGAGCGTTCGATCCAGACGTGATTTAGAGCTGACAGCATCAGAGACAGCATTGCGCTTCTCAGTGCTATGAATTATGAGATGTCCGTCCCTCCTCACTGACGGTGTTACTCACAGCCTCGCTTTACAGCGGCCCTGCAGGAGCACGGTGCGCTTATCTGATTCAGCTCCTTATGTATTCCAGCCGCATGCCCAACGTTCCCGGGACAGACTCCGGATCTAACGCTCAGGATGAGGATGAATTGTTTATTGAAGGATGATAGTCTTTCATTTTTTACACTGTAGTCAGAGATTGTGTCAGATAGACAACTCTCAGTCAACATACAATATACATACAATATACAATATATATATATATATATATATATATATATATATATATATATATATATATATATATATACACACACAGTGGGGGGGGGGAGTATTTGATCCCCCTGATGATTTTGTACGTTTGCCCACTGACAAAGAAATGATCAGTCTATAATTTTAATGGTAGGTGTATTTTAACAGTGAGAGACAGAATAACAACAAAAAAAATCCAGAAAAACGCATTTCAAAAAAAGTTATAAATTGATTTGCATTTTAGTGATGGAAATAAGTATTTGATCCCTTCGACTTAGTACTTGGTGGCAAAACCCTTGTTGGCGATCACAGAGGTCAGATGTTTCTTGTAGTTGGCCACCAGGTTTGCACACATCTCAGGAGGGATTTTGTCCCACTCCTCTTTGCAGATCCTCTCCAAGTCATTAAGGTCATTTTCAATGCCCTGGCTGAGGGAAGGAGGTTCTCACATAAGATTTGACTGTACATGGCCCCGTCCATCGTCCCTTTGATGCGGTGCAGTTGTCCTGTCCCCTTAGCAGAAAAACACCCCCAAAGCATAATGTTCCCACCTCCATGTTTGACGGTGGGGATGGTGCTCTTGGGGTCATAGGCAGCATTCCTCCTCCTCCAAACACAGTTGAGTTGATGCCAAAGAGATCTGACCACACCTGACCACAACACTTTCACCCAGTTCTCCTCTGAATCATTCAGGCAAACTTCAGACGGGCCTGTACATGTGCTTTCTTGAGCAGTGGGACCTTGCGGGCGCTGCAGGATTTCAGTCCTTCACGGCGTAGTGTGTTACCAATTGTTTTCTTGGTGACTATGGTCCCAGCTGCCTTGAGATCATTAACAAGATCCTCCCGTGTAGTTCTGGGCTGATTCCTCACCGTTCTCATGATCATTGAAACTCCACGAGGTGAGATCTTGCATGGAGCCCCAGACCGAGGGAGACTGATAGTTTCTTCCATTTGCGAATAATCGCACCAACTGTTGTCACCTTCTCACCAAGCTGCTTGGCGATGGTCTTGTAGCCCATTCCAGCCTTGTGGAGGTCTACAATCTTGTCCCTGACATCCTTGGACAGCTCTTTGGTCTTGGCCATGGTGGAGAGTTTGGAATCTGATTGCTTCTGTGGACAGGTGTCTTTTTACAGGTAACAAACTGAGATTAGGAGCACTCCCTTTAAGAGAGTACTCCTAATCTCAGCTCATTACCTGTGTAAAAGACACCTGGGAGCCAGAAATCTTGCTGATTGATAGGGGATCAAATACTTATTTCCCTCATTAAAATGCAAATCAATTTATAACTTTTTTGAAATGCATTATTTATTTATTTTTTTTATTTTTTTGTTGTTATTCTGTCTCTCACTGTTAAAATACACCTACCCTTAAAATTATAGACTGATCATTTCTTTGTCAGTGGGCAAACGTACAAAATCAGCAGGGGATCAAATACTTTTTTCCTCCATATATATATATATATGGATGAATTCTCAATCTCAAGTGTATGAACAAACAGTAAATAAGCATTGTGCTAAACAGAAACACGTGAAGACACTAAACAGTGTCTCAAACGCCTCCCGAGGTTCCAAGTCCATGAAACCGTGGCCCGTTAGACAGCAGGATGCAGAATGGAAGTGTCCCTAACCACATGCCCTTGCTAGTTAAGAACTTTTT
Source organism: Cranoglanis bouderius (assembly GCA_023630585.1). Classification (NCBI taxonomy): domain Eukaryota; kingdom Metazoa; phylum Chordata; class Actinopteri; order Siluriformes; family Cranoglanididae; genus Cranoglanis; species Cranoglanis bouderius. Next base: position 16,901,843 of record CM042556.1, on the reverse strand, counting down.
TGCTTGAACGCTAGCAGTTAGGACACACGCCGAGACAACAAGGACGACTATTACTGCCACGTGAGCCGATTAAACCTACGAAGCGTCGCTTTTACGGAAACCGAAAATATTTTGCTGTGTCCTCTGTTGATGTATGAAGTAAAGAATAAAACACATCCATAGGGGGGGAAATGGTGTGATGAAGTGGATGAAAGAACGATCATAATTCTTTTCTTACTTTTTGTTAAAAAAAAAAAAACAAACATAAAAAAACACGTTTTGTTTATTTGTTAATTATTAGTCTTGGATTGTGTGCATGAGTTTTTTTTTTTTTTGTATTAATACAAATACAAACGAGCGCATGAATACAAACTTGCGATTTGAAGCTGCACTACTGTCAGAGCTGGTCTTATAAAAAATTAATCAACATCCACCTCCTGACCAATCAGATCGGAGAATTCAACAGGCTGTGGTATAATTTGTCTTAATGCAGCTTTATCTTTTTTTTTGCTGACTGACTCGGGTTTAATGTGACTGTAGATTCAGCAGAATCTCTTCTTTTGCACCCTGTATAAGACTCCTAATCAATCTCCCATCTATAATTACATTTTTTTCCCCCTACAACTTTCGAAACTAAGTAAACTCAGAGACCAACACTTTCTCAATCTGTTTTAGTCTTGGAGCTGTGCTGAATCTACCCCTCTCTCTCTCTCTCTCTTTCTCTCCTTCCTTTGGTTTCTGCTTCCCTGAGGGGAAAGCCGTCTGCGCTGGAGTTATCGATCCTCCCCTGAACGAGGGCAAAGAGAAGGAGCGGACGAGACAGGGTGAAAGACGGCGAGAGTGAGAGACTAAAGGAAAAACGGAGTGAACGAGACAGAGAGCGAGAGAGAAAGAGAGGGAGGCGTCTCGGTGCATTAGGCCGGGTGAAGGAGCGCTCGAGCCTGCAGGCCGTCACTGATCTGAAAGCGGCGGGAATACTTTAATGGCCAATCGTCGTATCTAATGACCATCAGCGCGCTGTTAAATTTAGTGCAAACACTATCAGTCACGGGGAACGAGGTTAAAAGTGAGCTCAGAGCACTTTCTCTTTCGAAGCAGACGAGTGTGTAAACAACTGCCACCGCACGGCACGGCTGCGGGCCTTCTGCCTTCTTTAAAGTGAAAAATCAAGACATCATCGAGCTCAGGAGAGAGAACAGCGAGAGACAGAGATGCAACAGCAGGGCTCTGGCACGAAGGAGTCCTGTGTTTGCACAAAGAGAGAGAGAGAGAGAGAGAGAGAGAGAGAGAGAGAGAGAGAGAGAGAGAGAGAGAGAGATAATGCTTTCTGCATTTAAAAGTTGCTGAGCTTAGGAGAAAGAGAGGGGAAGATGCCGCAGAGCTCCACAATGCAGTCTTCATTGTGCTGGCAAACTGGTGTCCTATATGAAGGAAAAAAAACAGAAAATGACAGAAAAAGCAGTCCCTTCAGGATTTTGCGATCGCGGAAATTAACGCAAAATCCAGCAAACTCTGCAATATTCGGAGGAGCTTGCAATTTTTCAAAATTACCGCAGATTTCACACATATTCGGGCCAAGACGTGTCATGTGACATCATCACAACGCGCATTCAGTCAAAGCCCTCTTCGATTCACCTGCGTCGAACATGAGGATGGCTAAAAGGTCTCATTTATTAACAAGCATCACTGCGAAAGACCGCGCAAAACAATTTCGTGAGATTGAGATTTCGCCGATTCAAGTAGTTTTCCGCAAAAAAAAAAAAAAAAAAAAAAAAAAAGCGTTTATTTCTTTTGTCTCTTTAGTGCAAACCGTCCCACTCTTTAACCCTTTCCGATCGGTGTGAACAAATGAACGAGTCTGTTATAAGATTAGCCAGGACGCTGTTGGGTTTCTGTGTGTAGAGTATCGTGACTCCGTGTTTAGCTGCTGGTGAGCAGGGCGATGGGAAAGGGGAGGAGTGTAAGCCCCCTGCCGGGCAAGCAATTCCCACCTCTCCACAATAACAATAACTCTCCCCTACCTGATCAACAATGTACATGGGATATACACGGAACAGCCTGGTTATTGGGTTATAATCCAGGTTTTAAAAATCCGAAAACAGCTTTGATATATCAGAGCACGCTGCTCACAAGACCACAGGGGACAACTCCAGTCCTGGGTCACGAAATTATTTGACCAGCGAACCGCTAAATGATGCCCCCCACTAAATGACGTCATTTGAAGCCTCACCGATGTCAGCGGTGACCAGTAGACGTCATGAGAGTGACAGCTTGGAGAGTGGAGTCCTGAGTTCGACGACAGGAAATACAGGAAAAGAAGAAGGGAAAATGCAGGCGAGTCCTCCAGTGTTAAGCCGTATCTGTCAAACAAGCCCACGCTCTATGCTGACCCTGACACACACCAGACGTCCTAACGTAAAGAGAACGAAAGCCACATCGCACCCTAAAGACAGAGTGCGCATAAACACTCTGAAGACGCGAAAGAGAGACGGATGATGATAATGACGGCTTTGTATGCAGATCTCGCAGGAAACGGAAGCGCGGGGCTATGATGATGATGATGATGGTGAGTGGGATCGAGTTGGGGAGAGTGGATGGCTGTGGGGGAAAATAGCAGGCTTGCCTAATCGCCCCAGCTGACCTTTTCTCCCGGAATCCAGCTTCCTGTGGCAGAGCGGCATTGTGGGTCGGCTCGCTCTGACACTAATAACACGGAGAAGCCATTTGCTCAATCAGAGAGGAGGGACTAATTACGAGCAGCTGGGACAGAAACGCAGGTGCGGACACACACACACATACACACACACACGGATGCATCGTATCCAAAATACACAGAAGTACACTCACACACAAACACATGTAGACACAGTGAGCAAGACTTGAATGCAAATACACAATTATGAGCTAATAGACACACAAACACAAACACACAGAGTACACAGAGCAGGTGAGTGTGTGAGTGCTTAAACAAAAAGAAGTACACTAACTCTAGTGGATGTATAAAAATCACTCTGGAGTTGAGTGACATGAATAAATATTTACATCAGAACAGAAGAGTATATTTCTTTTATTCTATGAACTGATATTATGCTTACAGTTTTGTTTTGTTTTTTACACCATAACAGCATGTCACAAAGTGTTCTACCCCTCTTATATACTGTAAGAACGTGTCACACAAGTCGAATGGGACTTGTCATGTTAGCGAGAAACTCCTCTGTCCTGTAGACTTTCCCACGGTGGAAAAACAGCTTTACCTCTGACCATCATCAGCACTGACACTGGAGACTCCTTCCAAAAATGCTTGACATTTCCTCGCAGAAAACACTCGTCTCTTCCTGCTCACACAAAGTCTCTTGAAGGACAGTGCAAACGATTCCTTCATTCATCTCCACGAAGCACTTTATCCTGGTCTGGGTCTCGGGGTCTATCCCGGGAACACTGGGAGCGAGGCAGGAATCATCATGCACTCACTCACTCATTCATACCTGGGGCAATTTAGCATAGTCCACCTACTAGCATAAATTATAAATGGAGAAAGACAAAAAAAAAAAAGAGAAGGAAGGAAGTAGACGAATGAGAAGTAGGCGTGGAGAAAGAGAGAATGAGATAGTAAGACAGAACGAAAGATTTAAGGACAGAGTAAGAGTAAGAAAAATCCCCAATCTCTTCGCTCCAGTTCGCTCCAATCAGCGAGCGTTTCGGTTATATCTCTCTTTCCAGCTCCTCGGACCCATAACCGTCCCTCGCTCCTACTGCGAGCACTGATCTACACCACCCCCCAGCCCCCCATACCCACCCACCCCCAACACTCTGTCTGTTTTTCCTGCTTTTTCCACAAGCCACAGGATAAAAACCAGATGCGAAACGCCGCGCTCGTTTCAAGTTATTTCTGGACGCATTTCATAGGGATATTAAAACATATATTTATATGAAAAGGGGGCCGAGCCACCCGGCGTAGCCTTTGGACGCGCTATAAAGCTCTTTCCCTGCAATTTGAGCTCAACATGTCATTTGCGCGGATCCGTGCAGGGGAAGACGCGGCGATTCATCCGGCGGGATGAATCATAGCGCTGAACGATTACGCACACATGGATCATACACCCCGAAACACAAGCATCGCCCTATAAACATTTACGAGCAGTACACAGTGCACACTGTTCCGTAGCACCTTTAATGCCCAAAGCAAGCTTCACCACGTCATCTACCCCAAATACCCTTCCTACCCTTGCCCCTACACCAGTGCTGCCAATTCAATAACTTTCCTACATGTTGCCTGCAGGTTCTTCCTGATAAACCTTCAGCCAATTTCCAGAAAATGTGGTTATAAATACTTCTTGAACTGTCTGAACTTCAACAGTTTATCATTCGACTAACAATTTATTTAAACGTGCGATCGCATGACCAGCGTCGGTTCTATTTACTGTATACCCTCAGATACAGTGCATAAAACAAAGGCAACCTGAGTAGACACACAATACAGTTGTATTTATTGATTTTTTTATTTTATTGAAGCAAAAAAAGTTATCCGACACCTATCACCGACGTGAAAAACGAATTGCCCCCTTAAACTTTGTGCCACCTGTTGTGCCACCCTTAGCAGCAATAACTGCAACCAGAAGTTTTCCGATAACTTGAGATCAGTCTTTCAGTTACTTCTAGGACTAGGACTTACTTCTATGCTTTGGATCGTTGTCTTGCTGCATAATCCAGTTGAGCTTGAGTTTCAAATTACGGACTGACGCCCGGACATTCTCCTTTAGGATTTTCTGGTAGAGAGCAGAATTCATGTTTCCCTCAGTTACTGCAAGTTGCCCAGGCCCTGAAGCAGCAAAGCATCCCCGCACCATCACACTACCACCACCATGCTTGACCGTAGGTATGATGTTCTTTTTGTGGAATTCGGTGTTTGGTTTACGCCAGATGTAACAGGACCCCTGTCTTTCAATCAGTTCCACTTTCGACTCATCAGTCCACAGAACGTTCTCCCAAAAGGTTTGAGGATCATCAAGGTGAGCCTTAATGATGTTCTGGGTTAGCAGTGGTTTTCACCTCGCCACTCTTCCATGGATGCCATTTTTTCCCCAGTGTCTTTCTGATAGTGGAGTCATGAACAGTGACCTTTATTGATCCAAGAGAGGCCTGTACTTCCTTTGATGTTGTCCTTGTAACTTCCTGGATGAGTAGTTGCTGTGCTCTTGGAGGAAATTTGGAAGGTCGGCCACTTCTGGGAAGGTTCACTACCGTGCCGAGTTTTTCCATTTGGAGATAATGGCTCTCGCTGTGGTCCTTTGGAGTCCCAGAGCCTTTGAAATAGCTTTGTAACCCAGACTGATGTATTTCAGTCGCCTTCTTCCTCATCATTTCTGGAATTTCTTACAACTTTGGCATAGTGTGTTACTGGGTAAGACCTTTTAACCAACGTCATGCTGTTGAAAACATTCTATTTAAGTGTTGATGTGATTGAACAGGGTTTGCAGTAATCAGGCGTGGTTGAGTCTAGTCCAGCTGAACCCCATTATGAATGCGGTTTCATAGATTAGTAACTATGGGGACAAATATATTTTCACACAGGCCCAGTTGGTATTGGATAACTTTTTTGCTTCAATAAATAACATTATCTTTTAAAACCTTTGTTTAATTTCTGAAGCAATTTAGTATGAGATATACACAGAAACAGAAGAAATCAGGATCGCAGTACTTTTTCACAGCACTGTAAATCGGTTCCGCAAGATTTCTTTGGATGGGTAATGGTTCACACTTCCTAAAAAAACTTTTCCATTTTGATCTGATTGTAAAAAAAACCAACAATTTCTTATCTGTGTGAATTAAAATTACCCACCAAACCTACACTATACATACAGTATATTTTTGCTTTCTGTGCATTGTTAATGGTTCAAGTTTCTATATTCTAGTTGCAAATTTTTGTGAAAGAAACAACATCTACTGTAGGGTCCACAAACTGGAGAGCCTTTACGACCTCTTCCCAACAGTGTAGTTATCTTGGTGGAGTGTAATAATAATCTGTAACACAGAACTTAACTTTCCTATAGAAACAGGGGTTCTTTAAGGGTTCTTTGAATGATTAACAGGTTTGCCTTTCTTCAGGGGTTCAACCTGCATCTATTGTAAGCGAAACCATATGCCATTGATTCTGCATTGATTCTGTGATTGACTCCAGTCTGTACAGGGTTCTTTGGATGGGTAATGGTTCCAGATTCCTGTGAATTCTGAAACCAAAACCAGCTTTTCTGAAACCAAAAGACCAAAGACCAAAGACACAATCCAGAGAGGCTGTTACGGTTCTAGATTTAAACTTTCCCCCCAATAGAGTAGTTTCCAGGGGTTCAACATGCAACCTTTACAGATTGGAAAACCCACTGTTTATGGGGATCTGCGTAGAACCTTTAAGAGCCTCGTCTCCCAGAGTTACAAACCAGGGGGCCTTTTACGGTTCCAGAGTTAACCTTTCTTTCCTAACGGTGTGTAAATGTACCAATCTCTACTCCTCCAAAAACACAGTTCATCAAGGGTTCTTTGGATGGTTAATATTTCTAGTTTTTCTTCTTTTTCCTTCAGGGGTTCAGTGTGGAACCTTTTCAAGTCTATGTGTCAAGTGAAAGTGAATATCTGGCATCTACATAAAACCCGACAGAATTAGGCTACCTAACTATCAAAATGTGTGGTTAGGAACTATTACAGGAACTCGTGGTGATATTTTCCTTGACGTTTAAGCACGTTTATTGATTCTGTTATTTTTCAAGGACTATTCGGTACTGCACTTTATCGTAGCCATGTTTATTTTAAATAATGTTCCTGGTTTTCCGGGACGCATACAATCCCTGGATCATCAGAATCCTTTCCCAAGAAGCTGAGGTTACTGCTGGTCACCAGACAACCATGAGGTGCACGTGACCCCACAGAGGCCTCTTGGTCTACGAGCCTGCAGTTATGTGTGTGTGTTATGTGTGTGTGTGTGTGTGTGTGTGTGTGTGTGTTGAATAGTTCCGGGCTACATGGGTGGTCGCCGGGAGTCTGTTTGCTTTGGAGAAAGTTTCAAGGCCAAGAGTCAGACTCGCCTTCCTCTGCTGCCCACAAACTCCCAATCTGGCAAAAACACTTCCACTTCACAAATGGACGTTCTCCCACAATCGCTTCGTTTCTTTTCTTCCACATCGTCATCCGATCTGAGTCCCGTCTGCTCCGTTTCACTCACACACTAAACACCGACATAAACATGTTGTAATGTAAAAATAAAAACCCGACATTCTGCTGTGTATTTTTGCAATCTGTTTACTCGATCCAGTAATAACATGCCTAATGGTGAAATCACGATCGACACAACACCAGCCAGAATATTCATTTTTATATTTACTCCACTTTCATGAGACTAGTCCTGAACTGTGCGGCCATCAGGGGGCGATGTGGAAGGTTCTGGCACACTCCGCTCGCTCTGTGCTTGTTTGCAGCGTGGAACTTTCCAGCTGCAACGTTCTAGAAACTGCCTGCTCTGGGCGCGATCACAGAATAAAAGCCTCATGAGGAAATACGAGCATGTAACCACCTTCTACTCACTAAAAACTTATGAAATAGCAGATCCTGGAGGCTGTTATGGTTTAAACAATGTGAATGTGATGCGTTTCCTTTTTGATCTTGCACAAACATGCCATTAATATTTTTCTGAAGGCTAGTAAGATGTGCTGCCATTTGATGCTCACATCGTTTGACGTCACATTATTATTTTATTCAAAATAATTTGACAACCTTTTGCTCAGAGCGAACATGACCGCCCATTTCGAGGGTTTCGGTATAACACAATGAGCTGTTTATTATATTTGAAATCTACTCAAAGTGAAAAATTAAACTGTGTCTTCTTTCATTTCTTTCTACAGTCAGGTATAATGTTGCCTTCTTTCTCTTTCTGGATCTGAAACCACAACCAGTGACTGTATTATGGATAAAATAATCAGAGACAGAAAATGAATTCCAAATGTCTCCCGGTTTTGTCCATTTCATGCAAAAAAAAAACAACAAACCCCCCCCACCCCCCAAAAAAAAAAAAAAAAAACTGAACTCGAATACATTTTGAAGGATAAGCTGACCAAGCATCGATTTGCTAATTCAATATAATTTACTTCACAATTTTATCCACAAAGAAATTCCACATAAGCAATGAGAAATCCAGTGTGAAAATACCGAGCTACGGCGGAAACCTGGCTCGGCTAGTTGTCACTTCTGGAGGTATAGTATTAGCATAGAAGCACAAAACCTCCAAAAGCTAACCTGTTTGAGCAGCGTGCATAGATGAGGAACAGGTTATCATTTTTAAATTCTTCCTGCGAAGCCGTTTTATCGTAATTTCATGTCTGACTGCTTTGTGTAGTCAACCAGCGTCGCTGTGGCGTGCAGGAAAACAACAGTTCGTGCTCATTGTCATGACTGCAGCATCAAAACAAATCAAAACTAAAAAGGAGGAAAATGACGTTATGGGTCAGAAATCCGATGCACATGCCCAGCACGCTGCTTACTTATTTTATTTTACAAGAAACTTTTAGGAAAGAGAATGAGTAGTTTTTTCTTTTTCCTCTTTTCTTTCTTCTATATGTCTCCTCCTGTTATTTCTTAGATAGTTGTAATAAGTGGATGGGGAAAGGAGTGTATGGGGGTGTATATGAACTCACTACCACACAGAATTTAATACTCTATACTTACTTTATATGCAATTTAAGATAAAATTGTAAATGACTTGAGTGTGACAAACCTCAAAAAGGGGGGTGGGGCCAAAGGAGGTTGGTCCGACAATAAAAATAAAGATATAAATACATATATGCAAATAAGCTTATGGCACCAAGCACCAATCCAGGCTTTTTCTCTTCTACAACTTTAGTTCCCAGGGTTTACTCTGGTTTCAGTGGTGTTTGGTGAGCAATAAATGAAAGCAAAATTTATAACCATGCTAATATGAATTCCTTCTCTCAGGTGCATCCATGTTTTAGTCCTGTCTCCGCCCCTGTCCTGTCGTTGGTGTGTTAAACCAAACTGGAACCCTTGATTAGTTTGTTGTTTCGATTTATCGCGAAGTCTTACCATGCAGTCGACTTGCTAGGTTCCTGGTTTAGACCTTGTTTTCCTGTACAGTTACGGATTGTTTGTTTTGGCCTGTCTGTGATTATTGATTATTGTACTGCCCCAAATTATTATGATGTATTTCAACACGCCGACTTTGTCCTTATGTATAAATTATACAGCAGACTGTATACACTTTAGCAACAAGCCTGGAGCAACATCAATTAGTTGCTTGCAGGTTGAGAAGAATGAAGATATGTAGAAGAATAAGGCGTGTCGTGCTGCCGGTTACAGCGTTCAGGACGACATTGAAACAAAAAAAAAATAAAAAATGAAGGAATGAAATTGACACCAAAAAAGAAAAAAGAAAAAGAAGATTGCTTTCAGACCCAATGTGTTAGACCCAGGTAGGAAGCCAAAACAGCGAAAATGCTGTTCTTTTACACGCACTGTAGACTTCCCTCGACTCAAAGCCCAGGAAAAAAAATGAAACTCTTTGGCTTAAATAAGGTGCAAAGTAGACGTCTACTGTCCAATGTGTATCGTATGGTGTGACAGTGAGAACGGTAATTGTGGTTTTCACATTGATGCAACATGTAGCTCCGGGGGTCTGGCAGCAACTCAGCTCGAAGGCTGCGTAGCGGTTGGTGCAGAAAACCACAGACTCTTAATGAAGCCGTCATCTTCAGGGAGGGTCGTGTATCTCCAACCTGACGGTTAAATCTCAATTCCTTCACCCTTCACTCTTGTTTCTGCCCCGGGGGCGAGTGGCGTACGTGTCATGGCTGCGCAGGTCACAGGGTGCGGTGATTATCAGGACAGACAGGACAGCGCTCCAGGACCCTGCGCTCGCTCTGATTACACCGGAGTGACGCTGCTGCCTCGCTCCCTATCTGATTTAGGGGAAGTCATCTGATTTAGCAGAATTAACCGCCGTCTACAGTGCCCCTTATGCTACACTGAAAAAGGCCAAGGGGATTTTTTTTTTATTGTTTACTCTTGACTCCGATAGTTCAGAAGGTGCTGATAAATTTTCTACAGGTTTATATTAAAGCACTTGCTCTCAAACATTAGCGTTTCTATACATAGTAACAGCTTACAACAGATTCTATTTTAAAAATCAATGTGATCATTGGTACGGAGACGTTTTCTGTAAGGAGACGTTTATTTAACATTTATGGAAGGAGTCTCCAGTTTCAGCGCTTTGTAACAGTCAGAGGTAAAGCTATAAGTCTATGGTTTCCCTATGGAGTTTATATTTTGTGGGTTTTTGTTTTTTTTGTCGTTTTTTTAAGTGAAACTTTAACACAAGTTCAAACATGAACTTGTTTAATGGACATTCGTCAAGATTATATGTAAATATAAACGGATAAAAAAAAAAGTATGATGTATTATTCTTTAATAAATGAAAATGTGGAATCGTTGGCAAACTGCTGTGGTATAAGAGGAATAAAATTCTCCTAAAATCTTTCATGAAGTCCAGCATGTCTTCACTGTTAAAAGTTTTTTCTCCCCCTCTTTGCTCTGAATGATTTCTGGAACTACTATAAATTCCATATTTCAGCATATATTGTAATTTGTAATACTTTCTAGTGTGCACTAGACATGTGGAAGTAATAACTACACAATGATACTGTTTTATTCAACAGGAAGCCTGACACGTATGATTTCACTTCTGGAGACACAGCAATTTACAAACGTGTCCTGGCATCAGCAGTATGATTTCTATTATGGATCAAAGACTCGCAATAGCATTATTATTATTATTATTATTATTATTATTATTATTATTATTATTATTATTATTATTATCACCTCGAGCCAAGGTGTAGCTATGCCAGACGCCACGAAAGGTCGTACTGTAAAGCGTGGTAGAAGGGCAGTTTTAATAACAGAATAACGTCTGATGGGCAGACCAGGAGAGCAATGTTATTGCATCATAAACGTTTCAGAGCCAATTACACGCGACATGCAAATGATTTAAAATAGATATTAGTCCTGTTAGACAAAAGGTTGTCATTCATATCATTTTCGTATCAAGTTTCGATTTCACACCTCAAGGTATTCAAGTAGGGCAATGCAACACTGTTGCGCCTCAACAATACAGTATCAGAGAGAGTGAGAGAGAGAGAGAGAGAGAGAGAGAGAGAGAGAGAGAGAGAGAGAGAGAGAGAGTGTATTGAGTAAGCAGAGCAATCATAAGCATGACGTTGCACTCTTGTCCTTAAATGCCCTCTACTTTACTACCTCCCCACTGTTCACCATTTCCAAATCTGCTCTATGAGATCCTCTCTCTCTCTCTCTCTCTCGCTCTCTCTCTATCACTCGCTTATTGACTCCACTTCAATCCCTCGCTCCGTTTTTATGATATACTCTCCACTACAATGCAGCAATGTGGCAAACATTAACATTAACCTCAAGCCATCTGGACGGCTCGTTATGAAAGAGCAATATCTGCTTCCCTTCACTCATTCGCTCTTTCCCTCGCAGTCATTCTTTTTTTCTTTAAATTCCCTGCAGTCACATTAACGCTCGATGGCAGTTTCCTGACTTTGTTCCAACGGAACACCACAACTGATGAAAAATTCAGCAATAAACAGAGCTACGATTTTGCTGCCAGGCTTTTTCTTTTTTTCCTCCTTTTTTTTTGTTTTTCGAACATGAGCACAGGGAACACAAACACAAAGTATTCAAGACATGCTTCAGTATGTAGCACAGAAGCTAGCAAAGTGCACTTAAGTCACATGACCCACAGTCCAAGTTACTATTAACCCAAGCATCAGGATGCCTGCTTTGTGCAAAGCAAATAACGCAAGCCAAAATGACCTTTGCTCTGCTGTACATGGGTTTTTTGTTTTTTTTTAAGCAGAGCAAGCCCTGGAAGTTCTGAGTGGAAATTTTCCGCCGGTGGTGCTGTGTGTGTCCTCGCCGCGAGTCAGGAGGCGTCTCGGTGGAGCCGATCCTGCAGAGCGCTCCGGCCTGCGGTGTGCTATTAATAACTCGGAAAACCCTGATCGATATTAGACAGGCAGACAGACAGAGACGGCCAAGAAACCCAATCTCGCTGCCTCAGAGCAGCGTCTGGAGCACTTCACTTCACCTGCCTGAGACGCCTCATAACACACACACACACACACACACACACACACACACACACACACACACACACACACACACAGACATACGATCTTACCATATTTGTTGAGTATTGTCTTGTGTATCTGCAGTTTTTCCAAGTCTGTATTGAAGCAAAAATGAGACAAAGATTTGAATGATGAAAGCCACTGAATTCTTAATAATGAAATTTAAAAACCACTCAATTCATAGCAATGTAAAATATTTCTTAGAGTAAGATTACGATTTATCTGTTTTGAAATAACCTCCTCGAACTGCAAAGTCGCTTCATTTCAGTGTTCAGAGAGATTCACATTTTTAATTCACATAAAAAAAAGAAATAAAAATGTTTAAAAAATAAAAATAAACAAGAATCTATATTCGAACCGGTTTGCTCGCAAATTCAGATTCAGATTGAAATCTTTGTCTGTTTTTTTGCTTCCCGAGGTCTGAAACCCAGAGCTGCCTCAGTAGATGTACGCAGATGCCAGTCAAATCCATTACAAATGAAATGAAGAAAACTAATAAAAACCTCGAAATGATACAGTTTGAATACTGCTCAAGTCCAACTCTCAAAAGCAATGAAAAGAAAAAAAATAATGAAAACTTGAATGATTCAAAATGCTCCAGGTCAAACAGTGCTCAAGCCTCAAAACAAATGAGAACTCAAATAACGCCAGTCTGTACAGGATTTCGTGGAGGTTTCTTTTTTTTTGTGATTGTTGCGTCCAAAAATGCTTGATTTTGCTGCACCGTTTTTCAAAAATTGCGATGCAATGCAGAGTTTTTTTGTGCTTTTTTTGCGAAAAACTACTTGAATCGGCGAAATCGCACTCACACGAAATTGTTTTGCCCGGTCTTACTCAGTGATGGTTGTTGGTAAACGAGACCTTTTAGCTGTACTCATGTTCGACGCACGTGAATCGAACAGGGCCTCGGCCCAAATCTGCGGTCATTTTGGAAAATCGCAAGCTTCTCGGATTACTGCGGAGTTACTCCTGGAGGGACTGTATCTCACACAGTGCTCAAGCTGGAGTCTCGAAAAACGAATTAAAACTCAAATAACTCAAAAGGTTCCAGCATGAATAAAGCTCAAGTCCAAGTCTCAAAATGAATCAAAACTTTTTGTCTTGTTGTTGTTGTTGTTGTTGTTGTTGGTGGTGGTGGTGTGATAAGTCTGTTGCACTTCCTCTGACTGGTTCCTCTGAGTGTTGGTTTTCATGTATGTATTCATTTGTGTCTTTAGAAAATTTTAATCATTCTGTGAAGTATGTTAATACATTAATAAAGTCTCAACAGTCATCTGGGAAAGAAAAAACAACAGTTGAATCAAAAAGAAGAATTATAACATGCTTTGAGATGAAAAACCGAATAACACGCTGGAACTTAAAGTCGGGCTAGAGGCCAAGTCCAGGTGTCGAGGAATGCATCACTGACACAATGTCAAAATTGTCAACACACACACACACACACACACACACACACACACACACACAGTTACTGTATGCAGGTCTGTGCTGTGGCTACAGTTGAGGTGGTTGTGAGGGCACAACACACCTGGCACACACACAGCAGTTTGTACTGACGCTCTCACACACTGTACTGCAATATATATATATATATATATATATATATATATATATATATATATATATATATATATATATATATATACTGATACTGATTTGCTGAAGTGCTACAATTACCGTTAACTGAAAATAGTCACTAATAATTGAATAAGGACTTTTGTATCAGAATTTTAACATAAAAACCACAGTGAAGTCTTGAATAGAAAAAAATAATTTTAAAGATTCCCAAATCAGTAGTTCATCCCACAGCGTGGTTATTAGTTTAATAATCATTTTATAATAAAATAAAGATAAATTAAAGGTAGAACTTGCAGCAATGAGAGTGAACTCAGCGTGCTCTTGTCACGTAAAAATGATTTATTCATTGAACAACACATATCCCAGTGGTCCATGTTTGATAGCAGTATTGCAAATCCGGGATTTTTTTTTTTTTTTTTGTCATTTAAAACTGGAAATAAACAGAAAGAACAAAGAAAGAAAACACAATATTTTGAATATTCAATTTTCAAGATTCTGCACTATTTTTAGGTCACTGTTCAAACAAATTTGTGACACTGACCAACCGTTTTACCCAGAAAAGTCACAGCACGAGACGACACTGCAAAAGAAGGACGCACCAAATACCAGGAAACTCCAAAATTCATGTAAATATGTTTTTAAGTTAGAGATGGCACCGATCCGATACCCAGTACTGCTGTTGGACAGATACCAGGAAAAAAAATCCTGTAACAAAGCTAGCCCGAAATATCGGGGAACTGTTTGTAGCGCAACAACATATCGCAGGTTCGAGCATGTAAACAACAACAACCAGTGAGATATTGTTATCGGAAATACTCCACGCTAAAAGGACCAATTTTTCGGAAAGGCTTTTTCTTGGAAAAAGAGTCTTGCCTGTGTTTTTTGTCAGGATTCATTTCACCGTATTTAAACTTTATCATATTTATTTATCTTTTAAAAAAATATAAGTGATTTTTGCATGAAAGTGTTTCACCGAGTTTTAAAAAAAAGCCGTTGTTTTTAGCTGTGTATGTTTTTTTATATGTGTATATTTTCCAGTATTTTTAAAGTGAATTGCTTTAGTTAAAGTTTTTTTTTTTTTTTTTTGGTGCAATTTTTAAATAAATAAATATCAGATAAGCATTGATATCGGCTCAAGGTTTCATTGTCAGTATTGATATCGGAAAAGAAAACGCGTTAACGTGCCATCAAGATACGACTTTTCACTTCGGATATTGCTGATAATACAATCTGTGATTAAATATCTTGTATTAAAGTGGGGAAAAAAAGCAAAAAATTAAAAAAAAGCATTTTGTCTAGTGTTCTCAGACTTCTGGAAGCCACTGAACGATATATTTTTTTGGTTTAGATTAAGGTTGACATGATAGTTAGGTCTTTAAAACGACGTATTTGAAGATTTGAAGAAGATTATGATGATGGTTTGGAGTAGTCGGTTGTGTGTTCACTGACAGCACACGTTCAGGACTGATGTGAAGTGATGCTATACTAGTCAAGTGTCTGGACACAATATATTAAATATTTTCTTAAGAACATTGTTGAAATTTCCAAGACGAATGTAAATAGTTTAAAAAAAAAAAAAAAGTTAATGCCCATGTAGAGTATAAATTTATTTCTTCATCAGAATGCAGTTTTTGCTTAAAAACATGCAGTTTTCACTTGAAGTTCAAATTTTCACGAAACGAGTCTTTTTCATTTAGAACTTCGTTGAGAAGTTTAAGAAAAGCTTCCTGGGTCAAGGTGAAGCTGGAGGTGTGCAAAGCTTCATTCAGTCTGTCCCGGGAACAGTCGGCGCCCAGGATGGGATGCCAGTCCATTGCAAGGCACCGTGCACACACACATTCACACACTCATTTAGAGCCAAATCAGAGTCGCCAATCCACCGACCAGCATGGTGAAGGAATGGGAGGAAACCGGAAATCCTGGAGGAGACCCATATGGACACTGGGAGAACACGTGAAACTCCACACAGACATTAGACCCGAGATCAGGCCCAGGAACTGTGAGGCGGCGACGCTACTCTTGGTCACTGTACTGATTCCATACGTGTTATTATTCATATTCATAGTGATAATGTCAACAATATTATTCTGAAATAGTAGGAAATGAGGAAAGAGTAGTAAAACACTGACTGGAGGTGTATGTGGAGATCATTAAGCTGGGGGGATGAGGAGATCGGTTGGTGTTTGTCTCTGAGACACAAGCGCCAATCCAAAGCTTGGCCAATCAAAAGGGTTAAAAATCACAGAGGCGGGATTTAGAAACAGCTGAACCTGACCTGCTACTGCTGCGTAGGCAGCAATACATATTCTCCAAACTGGTGAGTGTAGTTATATAAAGGTAAAAAAAAAAAAAAACCACAGCTTTCTGAAAAATCTGGTAGATGTAGTGGGTCAGAGATACAGAGATAAAGTGAGAGGGAAAAAATACAGCTGGGGGGATTTTAGATCCAAACATGGCCAAAACAAAAAAAAACAACAAAAAAAAAAAACACCCAATGCTAATCCTGTTCTATTTTCCAAACAGGAGCTCTGGCTGTTTTTCACACAGAGCTTTACGGAAAATCCTGGAGACAAACACCAATCTATCCGTCTCTCCAGCGTTGTGATCTTACACGGAGATTTAACAAGCTTCACATCTGGGTGTTTTGAATTAATCCAGCGCGCAGGCTGTCAGTGAACGCACCACTGATGTGAACTCCAAACCCAGTCATTAGGTCCTGGAGGGATTCGCTGCTTTCCTTTTTAATAACGCTCCTAACGCTCAGCTTCACCCGCAGTCAGAGGGAAGAGTTTTCAGAGTTTGTAATTCTAAAAGGACAAAAACTGCTGCGAGCGTCTGCGTTCCCAGAGAAAGGATAAGGCGGGGTCTGTCTTTCGAGACGTGTTTTTTGTTTTTTTTTTCTTTTTTCAGATCAGAAATCTCGAGAATGGGTTTCTGGGGAGCTGACGAGGGCGGAGGGGTCACGCGAGGTCGCAGCTGTGTAACTCGAACCCGTCACACAGCTGGTGCCAGCAGTTTCGCTCACCGTCTAATCCCACCACCCAACCACCTACCCACCCACCCACCCACCCATCCACCAGCGTGCGCTGCCAAATCGACACATTGCTCAAATATTCGGTATTTGTCAGCAGGGTCGGGTGGGAGGCTGAGACAGAGCCGCATAGCCGTATTTTCCTCTCAATTACAGCGCAGCAGCAAGGGAAAGTCAAAAACAATGATGAGACTGTGGTCTCGGATGAACGTGTGAACTTGACTACCCAGGGTCACTCTGTTTTGGCTCGATATAAAATAATAACACGCTTTCACCCCTCTCCTTAATCACGTACTTCTCTCGCGGTAACATCAGCCATGCTACAATTAAGGGAATCGAGTTTCAAGAGCTGCGTGAAATGAAAAAATTGTCTTTCGTGCCAAAATGTATTTTATTGCACATAATGCACGTTCTTAAATGTCACCGCTCTTTCCAGCATCAAAAACCAATGTTTTTCTTTCGTTCTTTTTTTTTGTGTTGCGTATCCCACCCAGAAGCAATTGAACACATGACGTACGGTGCTCTTTGATCTGCTCCCACTTTATTAATACGTGGCTTGTCTTTTTTATCCATTTATAGTTACACTTACTGTCGTGGAAGGTGTACGAAACAAGATCGTTCCCGTTACATATACCCATACCTATACACACGTACATAATGTGAAGCTACATGTTAGCTAAATATTTCTAGACATTTTAGCAGATGATTTAATTATATAAAAAATAATTACGCATAAATAATTCGGCATCTTTCTAGATATAAATGCTTAAAATCTCCTAATAGAACAAGACTATTAGTAAAAATGTCTAGAAATCGGTTCAATAATCTTATAGTAGAAAATACTAGATAAACGTAAACAATATTCAAGATATTTGAATATTTCACGGTATAATACATAATATGCTGTGTCCCGATTCACCTACTAATACTGTGCACTAAAACAATGTACTCCTTTTGAGTGTGTAGCAAAAGAGTATGCAAGTACTGGGACACACTGACACGTCACGTAACGGAAGAGAACGTTGTTGCCTGGTTACGCACACCGTCACCGTAAACAAACTCCTCTGCGTATTTCATCTTCTTCTTTTTTTAAGTGACAATAAAAAACTTCGGTTACATTTACAGCATTTGACAGACGCCCTTATCCAGAGCGACTTACATTTATCTCATTTATACATCTGAGCAATCGAGGGTTAAGGGCCTTGCTCAAGGGCCCAATAGTGGCAGCTTGGCGGTTTGAACTCATGACCTTCCGATCAGTAGCCCAACGTCGTAACCACTGAGCTTCCACTGCCTGGTTTGTGCTTAACATGTAAGTTCTTACACTTAAATACTGAAGACCGATGTTACGCTCGTCCGCCATGTTTGCAGGTTGAATATTGGGCAATATTAGCTGAAAAATTGTCCACGGATCCACGCTTCGAAAATCTACAGGAAATAGTAGCCCATCCGGGTACCTTTGGGATACTCATTTCAGCATACTACGATTTGGGACACACTAATCCCAATCTCGGATACCACTTAGGACGGATAGTAGGCGAGTTGGGACGCGTAACTGTCTTTACAGTTAAGCAACTACACTTTCTTTTTCTTTCCACTTTGGTCTCACTATTTTTTCCTGTGTCACTATTTTCCTCTCTCTCTCGCTCTCTTTATTTCTGTCTGTCCATGTGTTGGTGGTGAGTTGTGGTGTGAGGTGATAGTGCCAGCGCCTCGTGGCTCTGCTGGCACACTGATGTTCAGTCAGAGCTCCGGATAGGCTTTACGCTCGGTCCATCTACACCACCACACACACACTCCGTACCCATACATCGCACCACTGACACAGAACTGGGATTGTACACGGCTTTTTAAGTTTGAAAATTTACAAAACAGTTATAACGTCCATGCGATCAAATACATGCCAAGTGTTATTGCGTCCAACACCACGGCACTGTTTAATTCTCGATTCTGATTGGTCAGAATTCATTTTCTATAACAGCAAATGTGACAGCAGTCCCAGTTGAAAAAAATCACAGGTTTATATTAATGCACTGGTTTTACTATTTTTCTATAATAACAAGCAGCTCGTTCACAGGGACTTAATCTAAGACTAATAATAAACAAATAATTAAAGTGTTATTTAAAAACAGAATAACATTAATAACAACATATGTTGGTGTTTTCTGAGAGGAGACGTTTATTTAACATTTATGGAAGGAGTCTCCGGTGTCAGCGCTTTATAACAATCACGAGAAAGTCTTCAGGACAGTGAAGTGTTTACACTTTCCAGTTTCCTGGTAACAAGACAAGAGGCTGGTGAGGGAACGACTGTTTATAGCTGCCATGACGTTGGAAAAACGTCAGTATCACAAAAATATTAGAATAAAGAATTTATAATACAGCAATGTGGACCTGAGAAGACTCTAATCAGCTAATTAACTCAAAACACCTTTTTACTCAAAACACCGTTGCTCAGTGGTCCAGAGTCCTCTTTTCAGATGAAAGTAAGTTTTGCATTTCATTTGGAAATCAAGGTCCCAGAGTCTGGAGGAAGAGTGGAGAGGCACAGAATCCAAGTTGCTTGAAGTCCAGTGTGAAGTTTCCACAGTCAGTGATGATTTGGGGTGCCGTGTCATCTGCTGGTGTTGGTCCACTGTGTTTTCTCAAGTCGAGAGTCAATGCAGTCGTCTACCAGGAGATTTTAGAGCACTTCATGCTTCCATCTGCTGACGAGCTTTATGGAGATGCTGATTTCCTTTTCCAGCAGGACTTGGGCACCTGCCCACAGAGCCAAAACTACTAGTAACTGGTTTGCTGACCATGGTATTACTGTGCTTGACTGGCCAGCCGACTCACCTGACCTGAATTCTGTCGAGAGGAAGATGAGAGACACCAGACCCGACGATACAGACGAGCTGAAGGCCGCTATCAAAGCAACCTGGGCTTCCATAACACCTCAGCAGTGCCACAGGCTGATCGCCTCCATGCCGCGCTGCATTGATGCAGTAATTCGTGCAAAAGGAGCCCCGACCGAGTATTGAGTGCATAAATTAACATACTTTTCAGACGGTCAACATTTCTGTATTATAAATTCTTTATTCTAATATTTTGAGATACTGGATTTTTGATTTCCATGAGCCGTAAGATGTAATCATCAACATTAAAACAAAAAAAGGCTTGAAATATTTCACTTTATGTGTAATGAATCTAGAATATATGAACGTTCCACTGTTTGAATTAAATTACGGAAAAAAAATGAACTTTTCCACCATATTCTAAGTTTCTGAGCTGCACCTGTAGTAATCTATCATGAGATGAAACCATAATTAGTTTCCGATCATAATACAGAGGCGTGGTTTGATTAAAGGTAGGGACAACAATTTTTACGTCATTATTACATCTTCTGGAAAACATGTACTGTAAATATCTTATGTAACTTCTGAAGGGCGGTACTAAATGAAAAAATGAGATCGAGTTAGAGCCCCCGGGTCTTAATGTATCGTGTTGCCTTCTTGAGCGTCAGTGAATGTTTGCACCTTTTGTAATAGTCGTGTACGAGTCCCTCAGTTGTCCTCAGTGTGAAAAGATGGATCTCAACATCATATAGCCGCTGTTGGAAAGGGGTCAAATATGCAGAAGATGCTGGAAAAAGCAGAGAATGTGCAGGACCTGGAGGATTTTTCTGAAGAACAGTGGGCGGTTTAACTGCTCAGGACAAACAAGGGACTCGTAAACAACTATCACAAAACATAAAAACAGTCGCTGATCATCCAGGTAACAGCACACAGTATTAAAAATCAAGCGTGTGTAAACTTTTGCACTGATTCATTTGTGCAAATTCAGTAAATTAGTGTAAATTCTTGTGGACTATATGTAAACATCTGTGAATGTAGATGTGAAACAGCTTATTCAGGGCAGCACTAAATAAAAAAGCAAAATGCGATTTTTATGATCCCTCTTATTATTATTATTATTATTATTATTATTAATATTAATTATTACAAGGCGTATGTAAACTTATGACCTCAACTGTGAATAAATGTAAACCGTCTATCAGTTCCTGCATGAATGAGCTCTCTCATCATTATCCTCCGATTCTGTTCTGTTACTCAAACACATTTACATTTACATTTACGGCATTTGGCAGACGCCCTTATCCAGAGCGACTTACATTTATCTCATTTATACATCTGAGCAGTTGAGGGTTAAGGGCCTTGCTCAGGGGCCCAACAGTGGCAGCTTGGCAGTGCTGGGGTTTGAACTCATAACTCAAATGCATTTCTCTCTCTCTTTATCTCTCTCTTTTTTCTCTCTCGCTTGCTTTCTCACTGGCATTAATTCTGCGAATCTCCCTAAATGCCCCTTTTCAGCACTTAAACACGCACTTTCCGCTCCGAAGTTCAATTTGTGTCTCAGATTTACGGTGCGGTGTTGTGTTTTACTGCAATTAACATGCCAGCGGATCTCATAAGGGACACCTGCGGTCTGTTCGCAAACTTCCAGCGCTGTCTCTCAGAGCTCTCGTCGCAGTAATTTGCAGTCGTCTGGGTTCACATTATCGGACGGGAAAACAACGCGTCCATTCACGGCTGCCGTGCGGAGCCTCTCCCTCCGGCCATAAACATAGCCGTGATTAAAGATGACAAAAAAGCGCTCTGCTTCTGAAAGGATGGCGCATGTGGCTTGCTAAAAACGAACCAATCGGCGGTCTCTCTCTCTCTCTCTCTCTCTCTCTCTCTCAGCAGCTGTAGCTGTGAGGACTCAATCAGGGCTTTGCTAATTAGGAGAGGGTCAGAGAGAGGAAAAGAGGCGAGAAAAGAAGAAAGAGAGAGATGAGTAAACCTAAATAACTGTATAATTGCCTGTTCTTTCACTCTTTATTTTCTATCCTCTGAATGGGATGAAGAGAAGAATGCACCGGCTGGGTCTCCTCCTCTCTTTATCTCCTCTTCTGGTTTCGTTCCTCTCCGCCCCGCCCCCCTCCCCCCCGCAGTGGGATGGACGGGCAGCGTGCCAGGAATGCCATCAGAGCCGGCGGCGTCATTGTTTCAGTGCCACTCGTGGTGCCAGCTGCTAGCTCTGGCACGCATCCATGTGACCAATGAGCAGCTGGCACTGGGCTGATAGAGGGCCAGGAGGGAGGGCAGCCGAGAACAGAGGGAGGGAGAGAAAATCTGGAGAGGGGCCCATACAAAAGTCTGCACACCCTCAGGGTAAAAGTAGGAAAGAAGCACAAGTATTCACCCCCATTGAACCTCTCCACAATTGGTAATGTTACTACCTGGAACTGAACTGGACTTGAATCTACACAAAATAGGCCATAATATTGAAACAAGGTTAAAGTCAATACAGTTTGCAAAAAATTATTTACAAATTAAAAACAATATAAGTTGGGATTGCATAAGGATTCATTCCCCTAAATTAGTTCTGGTGCAACCAGAAGTGATATAATTACTCGAATGGAGTCGACCAATTAGTGTCCAATTAAGGAGTCATGTGACCTCAGTATACATTCACCTGTTCCTGGAGGAACACAGTTTTTATTAGAGAACATACCAAACCAAACAGCATCACGAAGAACTATCAAAACTATCCAAAAAGGTCTGGAATAGTATCAACCGGCATTTGGTTATAAAGAAAATATCCCAAACTTTGCCATTCTATAATGTCGATTGTTTGAGTCATGAATTACTTATGGGCTATTGAGTGTAAATTTATGACTTAAGTCCATTTCAGTTCCAGGGTGTAACAGTACAAAATGTGGAACATTTCAAAGGGGGTGAATACTTATGAAAGCCACTGTAGACTTCATTAGTGCGCCAGAATTCACAGATGTTCATTTATTTATGAACATCAGAAGGAAGAAAGATGGACAAGGTGTGCATGTTAAGATATTAACATAAAATATATAAACATAAATATCAGTTCAAACCTTTCGTAATGTGATATGAATATCCTCTAACAACGTGCCTGCTTAATGCTAATTGTTTTTGGGGGTTTTTCACTTTTGTTCCCCTTCAAACTATTTTCGTGTTGATTTTCAGATATATTTTGGATTGTTGTCTTCTTGTATGAAACATCTACATTTCATGTGACACAGAATTTTTTTTTTTGTTGAAAAGAAATGACTATAAATTATAAGTGTATACACGGGGGATGCAAACATTTGCACTGTAATTGAGCTTTAAGAACAGAGTTGCTAGGCAACTGAGAAATGCCATATGGATGCTGAATAAGCTAGCTAATGAGCGAGGCTAACGATTTAGCCAGTTAAAGTCTTTTATATGGACGATGTAAAGGTGGAATGACCACGGAGATGAGATTAAGCTATCAGGAATCTCAACGTTTACCTCAGATGTCTTGGTAAATTTCTAGGAAAAGGTCTCAGTATGGCTACAATTATCCTGTAATTGCACCTACAGTAGCGTTGACCATTAGCTTCATTTCCACCATGCTAAGAAGCATTAACCTCGTGTCACGCAAGTAAGGCTCGAGCATTAGCAGGTCACACGACCGTAAATCCGACTTGTTTCGGTGGGAGATGTTAGCAAAGAGCTAACAGCGCTTCCAGGAGTGTCTTTGTCCTGAGGCTTAAGTGAAAAACCTCTTTTCCTACAGGATATGACACAATTTTTAACAAGAGGAGGGTTTTTTTTTCCTACTGGTTATTTTATACAAGGTAAAATACAATATAATCTTCCCAGATGTTTGTATGTGCAGTCTGTAAAAATGACTGACTTAACAGATTCAGAGATACTCCAGGAATCATTTCATTACTACAGTGTGTCTCTTGGGGTAAAACTAATCCATTCTGAATCGCACTTTATACTTTGACACACTGAAAATAATTTAAAACCACAACAAAAGTAACGGCCAATGAACGTAATAGGACACAAAGCGGTGGGGGATGGGCAATAAGTGGAGCCTGTGCCCCTACACGCCACCTCTTGGCTCCGCCTCTCTCCACGACGTACTCTTTCAGATTGTTAATGTGTGTCTCAAGCTCAGAGTAAGAGAGATAAATGAGTGACAGGTGTGAGGCGGAGCTGCAGAGTTCATACTCAACCCCCTTGCCGTTTTTTGTTTGACCAGAAGGCAGCTGGTTTAATGCCAGTCGTTCCACAATCACATTCCAGTCCATTCATTAGCACTCAGTGCCAAGCTCATGCTCTGTTAGCGTGAACGGCCGTTCTGCTCGGCCAAACAGCTTTCGTTTACATTTACACCATTTATGGCTTTCCAGCAATCGTCCTTTTTTAGGTCACGTCCAACCATCGCACCGTGTTTTCGTAGCCACACACGATGTGCGATTTGATATTTAATTATCTCAGTGAGGCTTTACAATGCAAATACAATACACACACACACACACACACACACACACACACACACACACCAAAGTTACCGCCAACACCATGACGATATTTTTCTTCGTTTTACTGGCATTGTTATGTTTGACTCGAGCGCCGTGTTTTTACTGCCTAGCTTAAAATCAATATTGACAATGTATTGCCTGGTAGCAAAGAAAAATAAGCCGGCACGAAAAAAATAAAGAGGTGGAAAAAATGAATAAAACAACACAGAATCTGTACTTCAGTTAGACCGCAGTCTCTCCTGCAAAGACTCAGAGAGCGGAAGAAGAAAATAAAGACAGAGCCTTGAAAAAAAAAAAAAAAAAAAAGAAAGAAAGAAAAAAAAAAAAAGGAACAATTTTGAATTGAGCCGAGCAGACAGGATGCTGAGAGTTGGCTTGGCATGGGTGAAAAGCACACATAAGGATGGAAGTTAGCAGAGGAAAGAATCACAAACAGAACAGAGGGCGGTGAAAACGGGATCAAAGTCTTCCAAGCCACCTTGGCTGTTTTCTCGCGGCAGCCGTGCCCGTCGCCTGAACCCCAGCCTGCTGTAGCCAGAGCGCTGGCAGCTCCCCCACGAGGTTACGCCGAGCCAACAGAACAGGACAGGAGGTGACCAGGGGAGAAGAGCGGTCAATCAATCTCATATTGGACCAAGGGAAGATGTGAAACAGTGCGACGGCTCATTTGAGTACTGCCACGGAGATCTCTAACGCCACGCTAAACTTGCACAGCGAATTGTTTCTATTGGTTTTCTATTTGTAATACCACAGTGCTGATGAATTCTCAATTCTGATTGGTCAGAAGATATAGCAGCGAATGAGTAAATCTTTCACCAAGTCTTCAGGACAAAGGACTTTCTGGTGTCTCAGCAACATGACATTTATCTATCTATCTATCTATCTATCTATCTATCTATCTATCTATCTATCTATCTATATATTTATTTAAATTTAAAAAAAGACTGTTATAACGTAAGTGATAACAGGAACTAACCTGAGCTCTTCAAGTAAATTTATGCTTTCAAATTGGGAAGATGGACACAGTCAAGGGGTTGCTAGGCAACTGAGAAACTTCAATGCTGAGAATAAGCTAGTGAATCACTGTAGCTAATGATTTATGAAGGATGTAAAGGTGGACTAACAGCAGAGATGAGACTAAAATATTGGGAATACCAACATTTACCTCAGATATGTTGGTAAAATACCGAGAGAGAGAGAAAAAATAATGGCTAAAAAAACTATACTGTTATTACACCTAGCATTGACTATTAGCCTAACCACCATGGGTTCTACCATACTCACACTCAGAAACATTAACGTTATGTCACAACTCGAGAACTCAGAGCTATCCAAAAATGTCAAAGTAGTAAATATGACACAAGTAGACCATCCATGCATCCATTTTCCGTACCGCTTATCCTACACAGGGTCACGTGGTGCCTGGAGCCTATCCCAGGGAAATCGGGGCACAAGGCAGGGGACACCATGGATGGGGTGCCAACTCATCACACGGCACAATCACACACTCTATGGAGAATTTGGAAAAGCCAATCAGCCTACAACAGATGTCTTTGGATTGGGGGAGGAAAGCAGAGTACCCAGAGGAAACCCCTGAAGCACGAGGAGAACATACAAACTCCACGCACAGGGCGGAGGCAAGAATCAAACCCCCAACCCTGGAGGGGAGAGGTAACCATGGTAACCAATAAGCCACCGTGCTCCCTAAGAGTAGACCACTCATATGGAATGTTCTAGTAAACACAGTGAACACATGACCCTATGTATTGTATTTCTAATATTAAGATTTCCTAACCTGCTGATTCTGTGTGTGGAAATGAAAGTGTTAAGCCGGTGCAGGAAAACACAGCCCCTGCAGAATCTCATAAATTTATTCAAGGGACATTTGGACTTCTTCAAACTCTCAGTCAGCATGTTTTTTCGGGCCAATATAAATCCGTGTAACTCGAGCGGGCCGACCACTGGAGATTAGAATCAACTCCTACATGAATAATGGCTGATCACAAATCTGTTCGCAACAAATAAATCAAAGATGCTGAGAAACATCAAAAAAAAAAAGGTCACCTAACTGCAACCTTCTGAATAAGCCTAATCTCTAAAACAAAAACGACTCCCGGGCCTTAAATTCTCTTTCCAAAAAAATAAATAAAAAAATCCTACGCACGTTTCTGAGATTCTCGCCCATGCCTCCATGCCAAGTTGGCTCCGCTCCTAACTTTTTGAGAAAGCAAAATACTAAACTCATTATTTACTTTAAACTCATGGAATGTGGATTTAAAAATGACATTGAGATTTTTTTTAAAAGCTTTTCCAGCAACAAAAACAAAAACAAAAACAACTCAGTCATATGGACGTAATACGACATGTAGTTAGCTCTACATGAGCAGCGGACTCTCTGATGTTACCGATGCTATGATATGATGCGCTTGACATCCCAGCTCAAAAACATTGAGATGATGGGTGGAAGGAGTGGTCACTTTCGATTCAAAGCCATTATACCAGACTTGCGTTTTAAGCTACAGACTTTAGGCTATGCTGTGCCTGTACGCTGCAATCCGGGTTGCCAGGTGTCCGAAAAAATGTCCAGCATCTCAAAAACTACCCCAGAAAGTTTGGGTACGACTTCTTTATATCTGCCTTTTTATCATTTGCTATTATGAACATTATCCACTCCACGATCCCAATTATTACTATACGGCTTAAAACAGATACGGTTCTACATCATACACCATACATGCACTGTCTGCACTTACACTTTCCCTTTGTTTGCCCTAGCCTCTGTCTGCGGAAATTGGTTCGACCGAATTCCGGGTTTTTTGTGTTCTTTTGGCTTTAAAACAACGTCTTTGGTATTTTTAAACTAGGCCAAAAACAGCACTCGCAGATGTTTTTTTTCCACCTGCAACTTTGTTCGAAACTATGCCATTTTTGGCGTAAAAAACCACGTCCCTGACTGGAACTGATGTGCAATGAGGCCACGCCTCCTTCGTGCAAACCGACAGGCACAGAAGCCACACGTCCTGAGTGTTAAGTTATTAGAATAAAGGTCATAACTCAAATATTTCCGACCTCCAACTACGAGAAAGAGAAAACGCCAACATACATCATCAACATACAGACGTATTAGCTTGTTAAATCTATAACACTGAGTATACGGTTTTCACGAGGTAAATATGCATCACCGTTACATGGCTAGTCTGTTGATAATAAACGACGAAATATGAGACGGCCGTCGTTGTTTTTTTCTACTTTGTAGCTCGGACGCACGCGGAAGAAAATGACATGATTCCGACCTCAGACTTTCCACTTCCGAGGTAACTGAATCCAGCGCTATCCTCCATGTCTGATATCGTTAACACCGTCCTATTAAATGCCAGTGAACATAACTGACCTAGCAATGTCCGCCTGTGCGGCAATAATGAAAATACAGCAAATCAGTGGCAGAATTTTTTTTTTAAATTTATCACTGTCAATTGCATGCTATATTCTTGCTGTACATTAAAAAAAACAAAAAAAAAACCACAAATATGAGTATGAGCAGGGGTAGTGACAATATCTTTAAGTGCCCATGATAATTATGCGCATCGCATAATCGATTATTGGTGCATGCTTAGGTCTAAGTGAGCTTTAGTGCTGAGTCAGTGCACTGAGAGCAATAAGAAAAGTGTTTAATAATGAGTGCACACAGCAGACTGACAGCTCGCTGTAACTACCAGTGATGGAAAAATATGAAACTTAAAAAAATTCCGGTGCAGTGCAGCTCAGACATGCTGACGCTACAAACTGATTCATCACCAGAGAAAGGCGACTGACTGGAAGAGCACGGTGCGAGCGCGCTTGCGCCGTGATCAGAAGCGACGATGATGACGATAAAAGACAGGAAGATGAAGAAGACCACATCTGTGTGGGCCGACATGTTTACGCATCTTAATGCCGTGGGTGAGGTGTGATTCAGCAACGGTGCAGCCTTTGATCAGACAGAGGTCAGACAAACAACAAACCTGGAAACGCTGCTGAGAACACAGCAACCACAGAGGAAGAAGCTGATCTGTCCTTTAGTTCATGTCGGCGGTCACAGGAAGTGAGAAGGAAGGATAAGAAGTATGAAAAGGTCGATAAAGGAGCAGAGATGTGTAGTGATTAGTAAATAGGGAATAAAGCACTTCAAGATGTGCTCTTACAGGAAATTAATTGTAGATAGGGGGTGGGGGTGGGGGGTGGGGGGGGCATGGGGCATCGTGAATCTGTGTTTAGCTTCTGATGAGCAAGGTGATCAATTTTAATTGGTTTTATATATATATATATATGAATATATAAATGATTTATTGGTATTTAAAGTTTATTTCAACTGTTGCAAAATAGAGGGACACCACTTGCCACTGCAAATGAAGAATGACCCCATCATTTAATATTTTATATATATATATATATGAGTGTGTGTGTGTGTGTGTGTGTGTGTGTGTGTGTGTGTGTGTGTGTGTGTGTGTATATATATATATATATATATATATATATATATATATATATATATATATATATATATATATATATATATATAATATTTAATGATGGGGTCATTCTTCATTTGCAGTGGCAAGTGGTGTCCCTCTATTTTGCAACAGTTGAAATAAACTTTAAATACCAATACATCATAAAAGGTCCACATGTTTATATTCTGTAGGATAAACACAATTTGCGCACTGTTAAAAGTTACATTTTTGTTTTAAAATACATATTTAACTGAGTTTGAGAGATTTCGTGTGTAACAAAATGTGCATGTTCCCGCCTTACCTCAGCGAGGTATCATGGACTGTAATTGCAACAATATAACATTTTTTAACACAAATAAAGCGGTTATATTGTGAATATAGATTTTATTTAACATGTACAATTTAATTAAATACATATTTTGTTATATTTGAAGAAAAAGCTTTGTGTCCCCCAACTTCATGTCTGTGGTGTTACAACAATTGATGTCGTCCATTTAAGAAAACGGGGGATTTTATTTGGACTACTTCCTGTGTGTAAAGGTCATTGCAGGTGCTGGTTGATCTGAGGGGTGCATGGTGAGTATATCCCTTCTTATTAATTTTCGTAAATGTTGCTAAATTTCGGACAATTGCACGCGTCGCACTTTATTAGTGTCTGTGGTGTGATGTTGATAACTTGCAGATCTGACATATTATAATCAAAATTTCGATAAACAGAATCTTATTAATATTTCCAAAATGTCCCCTGATCTTGAAATCATCACGATGACAGCCTCCATTTTGGAAAAGTCTGGATTTGTGCTAATTTGTCTGTGGTGTTACTGTCTTTCCTGGTAACACCACAGACTCCATAGTAACTCCACAGACGATACACAACCAGAAATGCTGTATTTTTTTAATAATAAACACACAAAAGCCTTAGGACATTCATAATCCTATAATTTTATCACTCTTGTCCGGTACAATTAGTGCAGTTTTATAAGGAAATGAGCTGGTGAGTTTTATTGAGCATCTTACAGAACCAGACACAGTTCTTCTGGACACTTTGACTTTCGCACTCGCTTCTTATTTTTGCAGCGAAACCCAGCAGCCTTCATTGTGTTTTTTTTGTCTGAAAAGTGCCTCTTACGTAATACGCTGCTTTCTTTAATGACATACAAACATTTTTCTGTAACATTTCATTTTGTGCTAGAAAACTAATTCTGGGAATCTAAAAAGTTTTTTTTTGTACTGACTTGATACTGTAGAAGTCATAAAATAAAAAATCTATAACAAAGTTTGTGCTAAAAAAAAAAAAAAAAAAAAAAAAAAATAGGCTGCCTAAAACATTTACACGGTACTGTAAAAAGAAAAAAAAAATTAATACTGTTTTTCTCTAAATGTTGTTGTTTTATCAAAGTTTATTCTTCCTGTAATCTTACTCATGATGAATTTCATTATTTTGTTCAACAAACTAATTATTACACCTTTTATGCAATATGAAGTCTGTGGTGTTACTTCGAAACGTATCTGAAATTTCTTTCCTTCGGAGCCGTTTAATATTACAGTTTAAGGTTTTTAGACCATAAAGTGATTTTAATCTTTTAGAATGAACATTATAAAGGTACCACAGACCATTTTTCGTCTTTTTTTGGTTTATGTCAAAATAAATTAAAAAAAAAAAAACAAAAAAGAAAACTATTCTCCTTTGGCAGAAATAAGGGCCAAGATGAACAATTAAACATATTTCTTTTAAAAAACGAAATTTAAATGAAACAATGAAACTGAATCCTTAAAGTTATTTCTTTTTCTTAATTATTCCCTAAAGTTGCATATTCCTGCTCATTTTTAGAACAAACCAGAATTTCACTTCAAATACTGGTAACACCAAAGACATGAGTGGTTGTGTCACCTGTATTTGATTAAAATTATTTAAAGATCAAAATGTCCTTAAGCTTCCGTTTTACTGGATATAGCATATTGAACTAATTTAAAATGCATAGCAATACATTTTATTATTTAAAAGCATTTTTTTTTTTACAAATTCTGCCTCTCGATTGAAGATATTTTTAGTCTTGGGCTATAAGAGCTGCTTTACTTGTGTAAATTAAACCTTTTTTTTTTTTTTTTTTTTTTTTTTTTAAATGTAACACTTTGAACAAAATGTTTAAAAAAACTACAATAAGTAAAACTGATGCCGTGTCCACGAGCCGTATCCAGTGTGTGACTTGTGCAAAGCGGTGCTTTAAGAACAGCTGCAGTAAAGCTTTTTTTTTTTTTTTTTTAATTATTCCAGTACATGCTACAAATGTAATTAAGCATTTTGACCAAGTTAATCAGATATAAAATACTGCATTACATGCAAACAACAGATATAAAGACGCAATGCCACATCAGCATATTGAAGCCAGACATCGTAATAACAATCTGCTGACGCGGCACATTTTCTGCCAGGCAGCTCAGAAATAAGTGGATACGAGAAGACTTTTCAGAGTGATTCAGGTCACAGCGATGCGACGCATCCAGCGGAGAGAACGTCAAGACCGTCTGACTCATCGATGGATTACCAACACGGGGTCAAAGTGGGAAAATTTTAAGACGACAACGCGACGTGCAGGTTGTACTTTTCGCAGTATCGGGCCACATAAAAGGACGGTAAAGTCATAAAGAAACCCGCCATTTCCCAACTGCATGTGTTTGCGTCAAAGGACAGTAAGAACGAGCCTTTCTAAAGGTTCATGTCGTGTGGAAGAGTTTCAGTTCTTGCACACGGACGGGTTTAATCACGCTGCGAGGTCAAGGCTTAAAGGAAAGCAAAAGAGTGACACTTCCTGTCTGGGGAACAGCCTTCCGTTGTCGTCATTTCAGGCATCGGGTTGAGTCAAGAAGGAAACCGATACCAATTTAATTTCCCATTTGTGGTGAAAAAAAAAGCAACTTTACACACAGTAAAAGAAACTCAAATGTAGAGGGGATTTTGGTCCACGTTGCAAAAGCCTCTGTAATAGAGATGTGACGCAACGACGCTGCCTGAACCTCTATCTGTTTAATGCTTTTGCATCTGTATCTGCATTTAAACTTGACACGAATGGCTCGGGCAGTTCCTCAACCTCAGCTACATCACTCAAATCCATGATCCTTCACCTGTATCTGCATACTGAAGCATGACTGGTTCTGTTCTGGCAAGCGTCCTAGTCGTATTTGTATTAGTATCTGTAGTAAAGGTCAGACGAGAAGTCGGTTTTATACTCATTCTGAATTTGATTCATTTCATCAGGTAGCAAATCAGTGCACACGGCCGACGACATCTGCTTTACAAACACAGCAGTGTTCCTCATTTACTTTAACAGCCAGATGGGTTTATAAAGCCGGCACTTGTATAAATTGCACCTGGGTTTTCCGCTTGTTTTGTGGCCCTCGGTTTGCCGGTCCGTTTACTTTGAAGGATCAGCGAAGCTAATCGCTCAGGCAGTGCCGTGTAGGTACGTGTATCCAGCGTGAAGCTGAATATCCTCATGAATATATGCATTAAAGGAAGAGTTCAGCCAAAAATAATAATAATTTTTAAAAAAAAAACACGTTTCAATTTTAACCTCCACCTTATGAGCTTGTCTAAAGTTTGTTATTATTATAGCTCTGTACTGGAGCTATGAGGCTAATGCAGCTTATGGCTACATGGTTAGCATGATTAATCAGCACACGCTCACACACACACAAAAGAGACATTGTAGGAAAGTGCAGTAAAACCATTTGTAATTAAGGTAATCCACAATCAAAAAAAAAATAAAATCATTTACAGATCAGGTAAAAAATGAGGCAATATTGATACCTGAGGGGGAAAAAAAGTGATTCTGATTTGAGATTACAATTCGATTAGCCAAAAATATTGCAATATCAGATCACGCTAGTCAATGTCAAGCTGCTAAAGTCGCCAACAAACTGTTTGGAGATTTGTATTATTTAACATTCAGCTAAACTCT
This sequence comes from Cranoglanis bouderius, assembly GCA_023630585.1. Classification (NCBI taxonomy): domain Eukaryota; kingdom Metazoa; phylum Chordata; class Actinopteri; order Siluriformes; family Cranoglanididae; genus Cranoglanis; species Cranoglanis bouderius. The sequence continues at coordinate 16,869,243 of CM042556.1, read as the reverse complement.
TGTAAATGTTTCTTTAAAATTTGCTTACAAGTTCATATTGGGGAACTTACATGCTTAGCTAGCATGCTTTTAACGATGGCATGCAGCTGTTGGAGTTCTAAGGCAAGGGACATGAGGAGATGACACACACACACACACACACACACACACACACACACACACACACACACACACACACACACACACACACACACACACACACACCCCATTATGAGGAGATGGATATGTCTATCTGCACTGCGACAGATGTCAGAATATTACTTTTGTGACCTAGGATCTCTCTCTCTCTCTCTCTCTCTCTCTCTCTCTCTCTCTCTCTCTCTCTTCAGTCTCCAGGATCATTAGTAACCCAAGACTACATAGAGAGCGTGACACTGCCCAGGATCTCATAAACACTCTTACAATTTACATCACTGTTTACTATGGCTCCACTAACAGATTTTTAAAAAAAAAACGTGTGTACCTGTTAATATGTTGTGGAGATGTTTATTTAACATTTTCGAAGGAGTCTCCAGTGTCAGAGTTTTACAGCAGTCAGAGTTAAGTGACTAAAAATAGATAGTAGCAGTAAGAAAACAGTCAAATGTGAATGCATGGCCTTTAAATAAGCAAATATGATGAAAACTCCAACACGATTCCTTCTAACAGCTCTAACAGAGAGCGAGTTTGGTGAGAGGCAGCAGCCAGAGACACATCAGGATTAGTGAGAGTAATGGAACAGCGTTTATTGCTTTTTACAGCCTGCTGTAGGACACGGCGGAGTGTTTGCACTAACGCGATGTCTTTACGGCCTCTCGTCGAGGCGTTCGCAAAACAATACAAACACAGACACAGTCAAAATACAGACACAATACACAGAGACAAGGACGATTCTTAAAATAAGGGGCACAAAAAGGAAAGCCGGGATTTTAAATTGACGCCACATCAATAATTTAACATCAAAGTCGAGCTCCATGTGGACTCGCTCTCCCAGCCCTGAAGTGCAGTAATGCCACTGAGCTTATCGCACTCGGCTGCAGCGTAATCAGTGAGGTTCCGTGTCTTCTTATCAGCCCGAGGCAGGGCGCAGGGTGACGTTAGGACACACAGAGTTGTTTTCAGGGTGTACGTGCAATGACTGGCCTTCATAATGCCTCAATAGGAAAATGGGCTGCAGGGTTTAATGTACAGTGTGTATAGGGAATGGCTTGGCAACCTAATCTGACCTAATCTAATCTAATCTGACCTAACATAACCTAACATAACATAACATAACCTAACATAACCTAACATAACATAACCTAATATAACATAAACTAACATAACATAACCTAAAACAGAAAATAATATAACCTAACCTAAACTAACCTAACCTAACATAACATAACCTAACCTAAACTAACATAACATAACCTAAAACAGAAAATAATATAATCTAACCTAAACTAACATAATTTAACATAGCATAACATAACCTAAACTAACATAACATGACATAACATAACATAACCTAAAACAGAAAATAATATAACCTAACCTAACCTAATATAACCTAACCTAACATAACATAACCTAACATAACATAACCTAAAACAGAAAATAATATAACCTAACCTAACCTAACATAATTTAACATAGCATAACATAAAACAGAAAATATAACCTAACCTAACATAACATAACATAACATAACATAACCTAAAACAGAAAACAATATAACCTAACCTAAACTAACCTAACCTAACCTAACATAACATAACATAT